>WNWK01000124.1:287500-372500 GCA_009830355.1 Cherax destructor
TAACTGGCAAAGTAGGCAGATGGATCTTCAACTTCCTAACCAATCGAACACAAAGAGTAGTGGTAAACAGAGTTAAATCGGATGCTGCCATAGTGAAGAGCTCTGTCCCACAAGGCACAGTACTCGCACCTATCCTGTTACTCATTCTCATATCAGACATAGACAGAGATGTTAACCACAGCACTGTATCATCCTTTGCAGATGATACTAGGATCTGCATGAGAGTGTCATCCATTGAGGACACGGCAAATCTCCAAGAAGATATAAACCAAGTTTTCCAATGGGCAACAGAGAACAATATGATGTTCAATGAAGACAAATTCCAACTACTCCGTTATGGAAAACTGGAGGAAATAATAGTTAAGACTGAGTATATTACAAACTCCAATCACACAATAGAGCGGAAAAGTTATGTGGAGGACCTGGGTGTGGTAATGTCCGAAGACCTCACCTTCAAGGACCACAACAATGCCACTATTACATCTGCGAGGAAACTGATAGATGGATAATGAGAACATTCAAGACAAGAGATGCCAAGCCAATGATGATCCTTTTTAAATCACTTGTTCTCTCTACCTTTGATATACCTTTGAAGAGTTTCGAGAGTATCTACTCTCTGAGCCCGGCCATGGGCCAGGCTCGTCTGGTGCTTGCCTGGTCAACCAGGCTGTTGCTGCTGGAGGCCCGCTGCCCCACATATCCATCACAGCCTGGTTGATCTGGCACCTGGTGAAGATATTTGTCCAGTTTCCTCTTGAAGGCTTCTACACTGGTTCCAGCCGTGTTTCGGATATCTTCTGGTAAGATGTTGAATAGTCTGGGACCCCGGATGTTAATACAGTGCTCCCGTATTTTCCCCACCGCACCCCTGCTCCTCACTGGGTTTATTTTACACTTTCTCCCATATCTCTCACTCCAGTATGTTGTTATGGCAGTGTGCAGATTTGGGACCAGGCCCTCAAGTACTTTCCATGTATATATTATCATGTATCTCTCTCTCCTCCGCTCCAATGAGTACATGTTCAAGACTTGAAGGCGTTCCCAATAATTTAGATGTTTCAATGGCTCAACGATCTCTGGATTTGTTCCAGCTCTGCTATTTCTCCTGCCCTGAACGGGGCCGTCAGCACTGAGCAGTATTCTAAGTGAGGGAGCACTAGCGATTTGAATAGTGTCACCATCGGCATTATTTCCCTTGTTTTGAAAGTTCTCAATACCCACCCGTCATCTTCCTGGCTGTTGTGATCTTTGTCTTGTTATGGTCTTTAAACGACAGATCAGCAGACATAATTATTCCCAAGTCCTTTACGTGTTCCTTTCGTTCTATGTGGTGACCCTCTTGCGTTTTGTATATAGTGTTCCTTTTGAGTTCTTCATTTTTTCCATACCTAAGCAGCTGAAACTTATCACCATTGAACGTCATGTTGTTCTCCACTGCCCATTGGAAGACCTGCTTATGTCCTCCTGTAATTTTTCAGTGTCCTCTACCGTAGTGACTTTCATGCTTATTTTAGTGTCATCTGCAAATGATGATACAAAAGTGTGCTGGGTGTTTTTATCTATGTCTGCTATGAGGATGAGAAACAGCAGAGGTGCCAGGACAGTGCCTTGGGGCACTGAGCTTTGACCTCGCTGATGCTGGATCTTGCCCTGTTCACTACTACTTTTTGTGTTCTTTGTGTTAGGAACTCAAAATCCATCTGCCTACCTTCCCCGTAATGCCTATGGCCCTCATTTTGTGCGCTATCACTCCATGATCGCATTTGTCAAACGCCTTTGCAAAATCTGTGTAAATCACATCTGCGTTTTGGTCGTCCTCCAATGCCTCCGTAATTCTGTCATAATGGTTCAGCAGCTGTGACAGGGCATGATCGACCCGCTCTAAAGCCATGCTGGTTCGGGTTATGTTGGTTGTGCTGGTCCATGAACTTTGTAATCTGCCGTCTCATCACTCTTTCAAAGATTTTTATGATGTGAGAAGTGAGGGCTACTGGTCTGTAATTTTTAGCTAGTGCTCTACTACCTCCCTTATGCAAAGGAGCTATGTCTGCACTCTTTAAGGCCTCTGGAATTTCACCTAGATCTAAGCTCTTTCTCCACAGAATACTAAGGGCTCTTGCTAATGGTACTTTGCACTGCTTTATAAATAAAGCATTCCATGAATCTGGTCCAGGTGCTGAGTGAGTGGGCATGTTGGCCATTTCTTTTCGAAATCTATGGGATTTGTACTAATGTCGGTTAGGTGGTCTGCGCAGCCTTCTGCTGGAGTGAAAAATATTTCTGCATTTTCTACCTTGCTGTCATTTAGTGGGTTGCTGAACACTGACTCGTACTGTTCTTTTAGAATTTCACTCATTTCCTGTTCATCGTCCGTATACGAATCTCCTGTCAATAATGGTCCCCATTCAAGGCAGGTGAAATTGCAGATCTAGAGAATGTACAGAGAATATTTACTGCACGTTTAAGTTCCATCAAACACCTTAACTACTGGGAACGCCTGGAAGCACTAGACTTATATTCACTGGAGCGCAGGCGAGAGAGATATATCATAATCTACACCTGGAAGATTCTGGAGGGACTGGTCCCTAATTTGCACACAGAAATCACTCCATACGAAAGCAAAAGACTTGACAGACTGTGCAACGTACCCCCAGTACACTAAGAGAAAACAATAAGTGTCCGGGGCCCAAGACTGTTCAACATCCTCCCACCAGCCATAAGGGGCATTACCAGTAGACCTCTGGTTGCCTTCAAGAGGGAGCTGGACAGATACCTAAAGTCAGTGCCAGATCAGCCGGGCTGTGGTTCGTACGTTGGACTGCGTGCAGCCAGCAGTAACAGCCTCGTTGATCAGGCCCTGATCCACCTGGAGGCCTGGCCATAGACCGGGCCGCGGGGACGTTGATCCCCGGAATGCCCTCCAGGTAGACGGGAGTGCGACAGTGATCCCAGGAACCTTCAGCAGGCAAGCAGCTCAAGACTACATCGTCTGTAGTGTGAAGCACCACCTTTAATATTGGTGGTAGCTGGCTTGTAGGCTATCCACCTTGCCTGTGTCAGCCGTGAAGTATGCTGGAGCGGTAGAGTTCAGGTCAGGTCAACAATCCCCTCCTACCGGGAGATATGTGAAACAGATGGGGTAGGCATAGTACTGTCTACACCCCTTGATGCACATGAGTGTATTACCAGCTCCACCTTGTTTATATAGTCGCATCCAGTATTGATCACCGTGAAGCCTCCAGTGTTGATCACCGTGAAGCCTCCAGTGTTGATCACCGTGAAGCCTCCAGTGTTGATCACCGTGAAGCCTCCAGTATTGATCACCGTGAAGCCTCCAAACACTGCATTTGACTGTGAGGAGGCCTTTTATAAGGGTACTGTTGCTATCATTGCTTGGGTTAAGCCCTTGTGTGGTTGCAAAAGGGTTCATGAGTTTATTTTATTTAAAGCCTATTGCCTACACGAATGTCAACAAAAAGGATGCGTGTAACCTTTCACCACCACTCGTGGATACTTTAATCCATGAAGTCGGGATTAAAGAAAACTCAGCATAGAGATACACACCTCGGTGTCTATAGCTCTCCGGTTGCCAGTTATGTAAAAAAGCCCCCAAATAACACCCTGTTTACACAGTAGTGTTATATTTGTGCTGGGTTGTTTTGCTGGCGTTAGTATGTATGGGTAGTTGGTATAGTGGCTACTTCCTCCCCTCGGTGCTGGTCAGCCGGATATGAACGATATGGGGCCCACACGACCGATATGGACTGCGAGCGGCAGTATTTTTTTTTTTCCATGTCAACTGGTGTGGAATTCACCCCAGCGACTCCAACCCTAGAGTAAAGTGAACGTGGAAATCAATTAAACTTTCCCGTGTGAGATTTTTAAATGGCTCTTCCGGCTGGAAGTAATAGGGAAGCTTTTATTTTCAGCCTCCACCATGACGGTAACGGAAACACAGCTTAGCTGTGTCTGTCTGATACACCCTTGCAATATGTACACGTGTTCCTTGTTGCTATTTCCTGCCGAGTGAATGTATGATAACTGCTGCATACATGTGAGGGACCTGGGAGTGGTAATGTCTGAGGATCTCACTTTCAAGGATAACAACAGTGCCACGATCACAACTGCAAAGAAAATGATAGGATGGATAATGTGAACGTTCAAAGCAAGAGATGCCAAGCCAATGATGATCCTTTCAAATCACTTGTTCTCTCTAGGCTGAAATACTGCTGTGCATTAACATCTCCGTTCAAAGCAGGTGAAATTGCAGATCTAGAGAATGTACAGAGAACCTTTACTGCACATATAAGTTCCATCAAACACCTCAACTACTGGGAACACTTGACTTGTACTCGCTGGAACGCAGGCGAGAGAGAGATATCATAATCTACACTTGGAAAATCCTAGAAGGAATGGTCCCGAATCTGCACATATGAATCACTCCATACGAAAGCAAAAGACTTGGCAGACAGTGCAACGTACCCCCAGTGAAAAGTAGGGGCGCCATTGGTACACTAAGAGAAAACACCATAAGTGTCCGGGGCCCAAGACTGTTCAATAGCCTCCCACCAAGCATAAGGGGAATTACCAATAGGCCCCTGGCTGCCTTTCAAGAGGGAGCTGGACAGATACTTAGTCGGTGCCGGATCAGCCGGGCTGTGGTTCGTACGTTGGACTACGCGCGGCCAGCAGTAACAACCTGGTTGATCAGGCCCTGATCCACCGGGAGGCCTGGTTGTGGACCGGGCCGCGGGGGCGTTGATTCCCGGAATACCCTTCAGGTAGACTCCTGGTAGATTCCTGCTATATACATGTTTGTTGCTTCGAACGTACACGCCAGAAAAATGCCATAGGAATTCTGAAAACCTCCAAGAATTTTCAAAGGCCTTATATTCTCTCCTTCAAAATACTGCTAGTGCTTACATCTTTCCAGCAAGGTAGCCAACCTAGGACATTTTACGAAATCTTTTATTAGTTCCATAAAATTGGCTACAAAAGCTAGAGCTCAATCTCTCCAGACAGTAATAATAATAATAATATTTTTTATTTCTACAAGTACATGTACAACGCATACAGACCTAGTTGACATCAGTGACATACTGTATAAAAAGCTTCTTGTTATGCAGAACATTTCGGGCAAATTAGGTCAATTTTATCCCCAGGATGCGATCTACACCAGTAGACTAAAACCCAAGTACCTATTTACTGCTGAGTGAACAGGGACAGCAGGTGTCTTAAGAAAACATGGTCTTACGTTTCTACCCGTACCGGGGATCGAACCACGGACCTCAGTGGTGTGTGAGCTAAGTGCACACATTCGCTGGGGCGAATGTCTCGGGCCCCTCAGTGAGGCTTCCCGCCTCTCATTACCACCAAACTGGAGACTATTGCGATTTTACCTTCTGTCAGTCCCGTCTGAGGATTTTTTTTTTTGGTTCCTCCTCCTTCTCCCTCACAAGGGTAGGTAGGATTTCCTGGGCTATCGTGGGCGAGGGTGGGCATTGTCAACACTCGCCACCTGGCGGGCCCGCCCCTCGCCCCCAAGGTCTCCGCCACAAAAATACTCTTGACCTCCAGGGAAGGAGGCTGGAGGGTCACTCCAAGACCGCTCCGGCCTCCGTTCGAGTGTTGGCTTAGGCTAACCCTGGATCAACAGCGCCTGCGATCCCCCTGCAGATTCTGGCAGAGTTATAGTCGACTTTGGGTAATGTTGGCGGCGTGAGGAAGAGTATGCATTCAGGGGGGGGATATATTGGGTAATGTCGGCGCTGGGGGGGGTGTAAGGAAAGTTACAGGAAGAGGATATATATCAGTGGTATATACTGATAAATATTTTAATAAGACAGCATGTGAGCTATGGCCTTTTTATTGAGAAAGCCTTTCATCCACCAGAGGAGAAACTAGAATTAATAAAAGTCCATGGTGGGCGAAACGTCTGAATAAAATTCCATAAACCGCATAGTGTCTTATAAACACAGGACGTAAATGTATTGTGCCACGAGATAGAAATTTATTGGCTCATCAAACAACAACAACAAAAGGTTATTTCTTTGCAAAGGTTACAGCGTGTTTACATTTCATACTTTGATTGTTACAAAAGAAACCCACTATCATGCCGAGGCATTTCGGGCAAAGGTTTAGTGTCATTCATCCTGGGTAGGCCTATCTGTTAATGGCTCCGGGGGATCATGGTTCCAATAAAAAAAAAGTAAACATCCGGTCCCAGACTATCAACATCTTACCAGAAGATATCTAAAACGCTGGAACCAGGTAGAAGTCTTCAAGAGAAACTGGACAAAATTTCACCGTTGCCAGATCCAACCAGGCGGATGGATATGTTGGGCAGGGCCTCCAGCGTACATCCTTGTTGACAAGAAGCACTATCAGCCTGGCCATGGCCGGGCTCAGAGAGTAGTATCTGTAATCTCAAGGTATATCAAAGTACATGTTAGCCCCAAATAGTTGATAAGCCCGTGCCGCTATCAGGATATTGAGTTGGGGTGGCGGAGGTTGTGCTGGGGAGATTAGTAGGAGAGGGATAGTATTGTTGGAGCGGTGCGGGGGTGAGCAGGGGACAGCTGGTGGGGACAGTGTTGGAGACTGTGGGTAATGGCTTTGTGGGAGTGGAGGGAGCTTTTAGTACTGTGGGTGATTAGTGATTGAGGGATTGGTGGATACTGATGGTTGGTGATGGGAGGTTGTTACCAAAGCTCGTATAGAAGTGGTCACACACTGCTGGTGCTCCCACCATATACCTTTGATGAGTTCCGAGAGTCTTTCTACTCCCGGAGCCCGGCCATGGGCCAGGTTTGTCTGGTGCTTGCCTGGTCAACCAGGCTGTTGCTGGTGATGGTCAGCTGCCCTCAGCCTGGTTGATCTGGCACATGGTGAAGATACTTGATCAATTTCCTCATACAGAATAAGGTGGTCACACACACTGCGGAGAGTTGACCAGGCCCACGGTATTCTTGAGACTGAGGTTCTCCACAGTGTATGTAAACCTGGTGTTGCGGGTACAGCTGCACCTGAAGGGTGCTTCAGGGAGCTATCTTCCCCTCCTCCTCCTTCCCTCCCCCCACTCTTCGCAATCCTCAGACGCGCATAAAAATAAAATGGAACAACAGCAACAAAGTCAACATAAAAGTTTTCACCTTTTTTGCGAGGCGATTTTTTTTCTGTGGACTGTTTTTTTTTCTTTTAATGGTATTGTTTACACATATTATGTGTATGTATATATATATATTATTTTTTTTATTAACACATCGGCCGATTCCCACCAAGGCAGGGTGGCCCGAAAAAGAAAAACTTTCATCATCATTCACTCCATCACTGTCTTGCCAGAGGGGTGCTTTACACTACAGTTATAAAACTGCAACATTAACACCCCTCCTTCAGAGTGCAGACACTGTACTTCCCATCTCCAGGACTCAAGTCCGGCCTGCCGGTTTCCCTGAATCCCTTCATAAATGTTACTTTGCTCACACTCCAACAGCACGTCAAGTATTAAAAACCATTTGTCTCCATTCACTCCTATCAAATACGCTCACACATGCTTGCTGGAAGTCCAAGCCCCTCGCACACAAAACCTCCTTTACCCCCTCCCTCCAACCTTTCCTAGGCCGACCCCTACCCCGCCTTCCCTCCACTACAGATTTATACACTCTCGAAGTCATTCTGTCTCGTTCCATTCTCTCTACATGTCCGAACCACCTCAACAACCCCTCCTCAGCTCACTGGATAATAGTTTTGGTAATCCCGCACCTCCTCCTAATTTCCAAAACTCCGAATTCTCTGCATTATATTCACACCACACATTGACCTCAGACATGATATCTCCACTGCCTCCAGCCTTCTCCTCGTTGCAACATTCACCACCCATGCTTCACACCCATATAAGAGTGTTGGTATAACTATACTCTCATACATTCCCCTCTTTACTTCCATGGACAAAGTTCTTTGTCTCCACAGACTCCGAAGTGCTCCACTCACCCTTTTCCCCTCATCAATTCTATGATTCACCTCATCCTTCATAGACCCATCTGCTGACATGTACACTCCCAAATATCTGAATACATTCACCTCCTCCATACTCTCTCCCTCCAATCTGATATCCAATCTTTCGTCACCTAATCTTTTTGTTATCCTCATCACCTTACTCTTTCCTATATTCACTGTCAATTTTCTTCTTTTACACACCCTACCAAATTCATCCACCAACCTCTGCAACTTCTCTTCAGAATCTCCCAAAAGCACAGTGTCATCAGCAAAAAGCAACTGTGACAACTCCCACTTTGTATTTGATTCTTTATCTTTTAACCCCACACCTCTTGCCAAGACCCTCGCATTCACTTCTCTTACAACCCCATCTATAAATATATTGAACAACCATGGTGACATCACACATCCTTGTCTATGGCCCACTTTTACTGGGAAATAGTCCCCCTCCCTCCTACACACTCTAACTTGAGCCTCACTATCCTCGTAAAACTCTTCACTGCTTTCAGTAACCTACCTCCTATTAAATATATATATATATATATATATATATATATATATATATATATATATATATATATATATATATATATATATAATTGTCGTGCCGATTAGGTAAAACTTGCTATTTTGGCTTAAATAGCAACGCTCTTCTTGCCATATAAGACAAGTGAAAATTTGTGTATGCAATAATTTCGTCAAAATCATTCTGAACATAAGGAAAAAAATATATTTCATTGTGTTTGTTTATTATTAAATTAATGTTAACGTATCTAAAATATATTTAGTGGGGTTAGGCTTAATTAAATTGCGCTTGTTGTAATAAGGTTAGGTAGGTTTTCAAAGTTTCTCTTGGTACAAAATTATAAATTTCTACATTAACATAAATGAAAAAAATATATCTTTAAACGTATAAGAGAAAATTTTAGAAAGGACTTAATTTTAGATGAGTTCTTGCTAATTGACCAGTTTTACCTAATCGGCACGACATATATATATATATATCAAAACAGGCGAAATATTCACAAACACTAATCTCAGGTCGACGGAGACTCGAGCCTACGAATCTTGAAACAAGGTACGCTGTGCTCTACCACCGTACCACACTGGTCCAATACCTTGGCGCTCATCTAACGCTAGACGTTTTGGTCCAAGGCAGGGGATGAGATGAAAAGCTTAACACCACCTGCCTGAAGACTGGCTGCCTTATAGCAAAACGTCTACCGTTAGGTGGGTTAAAGAGAGGGTGGCTGGTGTTGCTAGTGTCACTGGTGGGTTAAAGAGAGGGTGGCTGGTGTGTAGTGGCACTGGTGGTTAAGAGGTGGCTGGTGTTGCTAGTGTCACTGGTGGGTTAAAGAGAGGGTGGCTGGTGTTGCTAGTGTCACTGGTGGGTTAAAGAGAGGATGGCTGGTGTTGCTAGTGTCACTGGTGGGTTAAAGAGAGGATGGCTGGTGTTGCTAGTGTCACTTGTGGGTTAAAGAGAGGGTTGGTGGGGAATGTGTGCACGATACCTTTGATATACCTTTCATAGGTTACGAGAGTTTTCCTGCTCACACATCTCGGTCCCGAAACAGACTTGTCTGGTGCTTCCACGTGTTGGTGGTAGTGGCACTGCAGAAGGTTTAGGAGAGGATGGCTGGTGTTGCTAGTGTCACTGGTGGGTTAAAGAGAGGGTGGCTGGTGTTGCTAGTGTCACTGGTGGGTTAAAGAGAGGGTGGCTGGTGTTGCTAGTGTCACTGGTGGGTTAAAGAGAGGGTGGCTGGTGTTGCTAGTGTCACTGGTGGGTTAAAGAGAGGGTGGCTGGTGTTGCTAGTGTCACTGGTGGGTTAAAGAGAGGGTGGCTGGTGTTGCTAGTGTCACTGGTGGGTTAAAGAGAGGGTGGCTGGTGTTGCTAGTGTCACTGTGGGTTAAAGAGAGGGTGGCTGGTGTTGCTAGTGTCACTGGTGGGTTAAAGAGAGGGTGGCTGGTGTTGCTAGTGTCACTTGTGGGTTAAAGAGAGGGTGGCTGGTGTTGCTAGTGTCACTGGTGGGTTAAAGAGAGGATGGCTGGTGTTGCTAGTGTCACTGGTGGGTTAAAGAGAGGGTGGCTGGTGTTGCTAGTGTCACTTGTGGGTTAAAGAGAGGATGGCTGGTGTTGCTAGTGTCACTGGTGGGTTAAAGAGAGGGTGGCTGGTGTTGCTAGTGTCACTTGTGGGTTAAAGAGAGGGTGGCTGGTGTTGCTAGTGTCACTGGTGGGTTAAAGAGAGGATGGCTGGTGTTGCTAGTGTCACTTGTGGGTTAAAGAGAGGGATGGCTGGTGTTGCTAGTGTCACTGGTGGGTTAAAGAGAGGATGGCTGGTGTTGCTAGTGTCACTGGTGGGTTAAAGAGAGGGTGGCTGGTGTTGCTAGTGTCACTGGTGGGTTAAAGAGAGGGTGGCTGGTGTTGCTAGTGTCACTGGTGGGTTAAAGAGAGGATGGCTGGTGTTGCTAGTGTCACTGGTGGGTTAAAGAGAGGATGGCTGGTGTTGCTAGTGTCACTTGTGGGTTAAAGAGAGGGTGGCTGGTGTTGCTAGTGTCACTGGTGGGTTAAAGAGAGGATGGCTGGTGTTGCTAGTGTCACTTGTGGGTTAAAGAGAGGTGGCTGGTGTTGCTAGTGTCACTGGTGGGTTAAAGAGAGGATGGCTGGTGTTGCTAGTGTCACTTGTGGGTTAAAGAGAGGGTGGCTGGTGTTGCTAGTGTCACTGGTGGGTTAAAGAGAGGATGGCTGGTGTTGCTAGTGTCACTGGTGGGTTAAAGAGATGATGGCTGGTGTTGCAAGTGTCACTGGTGGGTTAAAGAGATGATGGCTATGGTTGGTAGTGTCACTTGTGGGTTAAAGAGAGGATGGCTGGTGTTGGAAGTGTCACTGGTGGGTTAAAGAGAGGATGGCTATGGTTGGTAGTGTCACTTGTGGGTTAAAGAGAGGATGGCTATGGTTGGTAGTGTCACTTGTGGGTTAAAGAGAGGATGGCTAGGGTTGGTGGTATTAGTGGCCGTGGTGGGAATGCTAGGATAAAAGTTTTTGGTAATATCTTGGTGGTATGTGGGTTTGCCTCAGAGAATATTTACTCACCACCTCCTGGAGTCACGTATCCCTCACACTTGACAAACTGCTGCCGGGGACCTCCCAGGATCCTAACACAACTTGCCTCTTGGGTAAACTCCTCACTTCCACCTTCTACACTAATTTGTATTTGGTCTGGTTACAAATGCTGATTTATAGTATTAGTATAATAGTAAAACTAACTGTTTTGACTATTATCACCAGAACTAATACATACAAGTGAGCTGTATAAAGGCAGCCCGGCCTATGTCAGTGGTGCAATACTTGTGTAGTATAACACTATATATACCATCCCTTTGTACGCCAAGCGAGTCACGTGACTTCCCTTTTGAACCGCGCGCACCCAGGTGATCACCTCCGCAGCCCGCAAGTGTTGCTGCCGCCAGTAGCAACAGCCTGGTTGACAGGCAAGCATCAGACAAACCTGGCCAAGGGCCTGGCTGCGGGAATGGGAAAACTCGGAATCCGTCAAAGGAATATGCGGTATATCAAAGATAAAACGATTCTTTGTGTATAGGTAAACAGATTAACTTGGTAAAGCTGGGTTCAGAGCGAAGCGTAGCACTGCAAGCTTAGATTTGCTCTGTAAATATTGTCATTCTGCAAGGCTGTTGCAGGCAGCCAGCATACCCATCTTGGAGACCTCTGTCTTTGTTCCTCTAACAATTATATTTTTGCTGGAAGGAGGTTGAGGAAGTGGTGGAGCTCCGGTGATGAACACAAGATAGTGTTCTTAACATGCGTGCTTCTTCGATAGCTGGCCGCGGCAGTCAACACCTTTCATACAAGAGGGATTACCAACAGATCCCTAGCTGTCTTCAAGAGGAAATTTGATAAGTTCCTCGAGTCAGTTCCTGATCAGACGGGCTGTGCTGCATACGTTATACAGGCTAGCATTCAAGCCTGGTAAATCAGGCCACTTATCGGGAAGCCTGGTGCGGGTCCAAGCCGCGAGGGCGTTGATCCTCGAAGCACTTCAGGTAACCACCCCATATTTTTCAAGTATTTGTTGACACAGTTTATAAAGAACTCATGTATTGTCAAGCTGAGGCGCTGAAAAAGAAAAGCTTTATGGTGGTAACAAGCTTACTTGGTTTGAGTTAGTAAGAAAATTTGAAGAAACTGTTTTGTCTTTTGGAAAGATGTATTATAAAGAAAACCCCAGGCAGAGCGAGGAGAAAAGGGAAAATAAGGAGAGGAGAGAAGTACTGTATAATCCCTTAAGCTGTATAGCGGCCTGTGAAGGGGAAGTGGGGGGAAGGCTTGAGGGTATGTTATGTACCGCCACTAGACCAAGTTGGCCAGGGTTCAACTGGCTTACCCTCAGCCAAGTGGAGGCCTCCCTCTTTACCCTCCTTCACGCACGCACTTACACCTGTTGTTCATTGGTAAGACCATTCAACTTGCAAGCGAAAGTTACTGGGTTCGACCCTTGGCCGACGATGCGAATGGGCAAGTTTTACTTGCACCGTTGCTGTCCCTGGCAGCTAGCAGCGAGTGTGTACCTGTGTTAGCCAGCAGTTGTGGGTCCCAGTCATGGAAAAATTGCTATGCGAATTTATTATAAAGTGCGATTCTCTACGAGGTATTTAAGTAGGGTAAAAGGGATATGTGCAGTCCATGATGAGGATTGGTATAGACCTTGGTAGTAGATAACGACAAATCGGTTTAGAAAGACATGTGAGCAACACTACGACATATTAGAAAACGTTTCGGCTCTGGGATCTTGATCACTTCTAGCACACAGAGGTAAAAAAAAGTGTTAGTTTTCTAATACATATGTCTAGTGTTTGTTCACGCGTCTTTCTAAACCAATAAGAGGGGATTACCCCTAGCTGTCTTCATAAGGGAACTTGACAGATTCCTCGAAAAAAGTTCCTGATCAGCCGGGTTGCGGTGCATACGTTGGACTGTGGGCGGCAGCACTGTCTGCTTGATCGATCATACCAGCAACCAGGAGGCCTGGTCTGGGACCGGGCCGAGGGGGCGGTGACCGCCACTTCCAATTAAACTCCAGGTAGTGTTATGAACGCTGCAGTGACAGGACGGGGACGCTGCTGGTGGGACGGGCATTTGGACGTGTCACCTGGACTGACGTGAGGGAAGGGAGGATATTATTATTGCTATTATATTTATGTGAAGTGCTAAAGTCGCGTAGCTCAGAGAGATGATCTGTGGAGGATCGATCCTCCGTCCGTATGGGTTATTCAGTGCAAGGAGCAGTAAGGTGTAAGAACAGTATTCCTCCATTCTTATATTATTAAAAAGAATAATTAAGGCACATCTGCAACATCTTTTGTATATAATTCGACTGTCTTCCCATTATGTCTTTGAATTTGCATTAATAAAGCCACTGGATGGCGAAACGTCTACAATAAAGATACCCAGATGTTGCACATGTGTCTAATTCGTCATCTTGTCGGTATTGTATATCATTCATGTATAAAAAAGAAAGGAGGAACAATGAAGCAGGCCTGCTGGCCCATGCTAGGCAGGTCCAACTCACACCCACCCATCTACTGTAGGAAAGTTGGAGAGCATGACGTACAGGAAGATGAAGGGTGTGGGAGAAAGAAGGAACAAAGGACAAAGTTGGTAGTGTAGCTGAGGGGTGGCGAAAGACCTCGACCTTCTTTGTGGACAAATTATGTGTGCTTAGGTTGGTGGGAACAGTGGCTTATGTTGACTCTAGGGTCCCCTGATACCTGAGTGTCATCTCTGTCTGGGGACCAGATAACGGCTGGGTGGGGGCAATGGAGAGGGAGAGGGGAGGGGAAAGATCTTGCCACTCTGGGTGGGGAGTGGGGAAGGGATTTTTCTGCTTGTAGTGGCACTGAATCTGCACATTGTAAAAAGGCGAAGAATTGGGGGGAATATGTTTGAGGTATATAAATGGAAAACAAGAATAAATAAATGTAATGTAAATAACGTGCTAAAAATATCTAGCCAAAACAGGACTCGCAGCATTGCGTTATGTTGGAGAAATTTAGATTTAGAAAGGATGTCTTTTGATAATATGTTGAATAATCTAGGGCCACTGATGTTGATACAGTGTTACCTTAGGGTGCGATGGGCAAAATAAGGAAACACTATCAACATCCGTGGCCCCAGGTTATTCAATATCTTACCAAAAGATATCAGAAACACTGCTGTGACAAGTGTAGAGTCTACAAGGGAAAACTGGACAAGTATCTTCACCAGGTGTCACATCAACCAGGCTGTGATGTATATGTGGGGCTGCGGGCCTCCAGCAGCAACAGCCTGGTTGACCACGCTAGCACCAGACGATCCGGGCTCCGGGAGTAGAAAGACTCTCGGGACTCGTCAAAGGTATATCAAAGGTTTGGTAATAAAGTTGTGGATGAGTGGAACAAACTCCCGAGTAGCGTCATTGAAGCTAAAACCTTGTGTAGCTTTGAAAATACGTTAGACTAGTACATGAATTGGTGTGAGTTGGATCTGCCTAGCTTGGCCCAGTAGGCCTGCCACAGTACTCCATCCTTCTTAGACCTGGCTAGCATAGTAGGCCTGCTGCATTGTTCCTTCTTTCTTATGTTCTTATCAAATACAATCAAACTGTTAGCATTATTTCAGTAGTGCTTCATATAAACAACTCAGCAAATTTACTGTTATTTTAAGTTTAGTTAGGCTTACACAGATTGATCCACTTTAACGTATAGTTAACTAATTAAAATGGTAGCATACGTTTGGTAGGACGGGACACAGTACTGTGAGCACTGGTGTCCCCATGCAGGAGTAGGAATGTGATCTGAAGAGAAAGTGGTGCATACTTATGGTGAGAGTGAAATTGTGTTTCGTATAGAAATCAGCAGCCAGTGGTGTCGAGCAAGCGCGGAATATACCTTAATGCTGCCTTCAATACATCCAGTATTTATATTGAACAATCTTAGAATTCTGCTATACCGCTCCGGTATGTCAACGGTCGCTTGCTACTCAACAGTCATCATATGACTTAAAACTAATGTCGGTACACACTGCCTTGTGTCCCCACGAACAAGACACGAGTCAGATCTCACCCTCATGATTTAAAGATTACTGAGTACAAGATCTTGTTCATTCTCACACCTGCCATCGCGTGCCCCAGGCGTATATAGCGGCATTTATTATGATTGATGTTTCTCAGGGGAGTGGGCATTTTCTTTCGTGTGTAAGTGTTTGAGTGCAGTCATTACGTAGCCTGTAATTCTGGGACGAGGTAAAGTAGGTCGTTGAAGTTGACATTCAATAACAAAGGGCCAAATACACTATACTTGTGACGCGTTGGCGCCCATTGACTTTCTGAGATTTCTCCTTTAGGAATACCTTAAGATATGAAGGTAGTCATTCAGTAGGTATAAAATGGAACCAGAGATTACTGGTACTTTAAGCATTTTTCATGACCACAGAAGCGTCATCAATGTCCAGTGTAGCTACACAAATTAAACAGGTCCACTGGAGTAGCTGCAGTCTCACTTTTTCTAAAGTCATATTATTGGTTACACATCATGTGTTAGTTAAAATGTGTTGCTCTTTGCCGTGAGATTATTGTCTCGCACTTTTTCCCTTCCCAACACTTCATCTCACTTTCCAACCTCTCCCCTCTCTGCCTTATCTTCTTAACTCTCACCTTTCCCCTCCCTGCCTTCTCTTTTTAACTCTCAACTTTCTCTTTCTTCAATGTCACCCCTTTCTCCTTCATCTCCCTTAGCCCTCCAACCGCCTTTCCATCCCTTACTCCTATCCCTTCCATTTCTCCATTTCCTCGCACCTACCCACATCGTTTTGACTCTTCCTTTCATCCCTTACAACGCTGTCCTCCAGCCCTTCCTCACAACGCTGTCCTCCAGCCCTTCCTCACAACGCTGTCCTCCAGCCCTTCCTCACAACGCTGTCCTCCAGCCCTTCCTCACAACGCTGTCCTCCAGCCCTTCCTCACAACGCTGTCCTCCAGCCCTTCCTCACAACGCTGTCCTCCAGCCCTTCCTCACAACGCTGTCCTCCAGCCCTTCCTCACAACGCTGTCCTCCAGCCCTTCCTCACAACGCTGTCCTCCAGCCCTTCCTTCAACTTTGACGTATTGCGGTAAATATCAAACTTCTTGGCGTTGTTTTTAAAAATGATGTAACGTATTCTATTTAACTGCAAATATGTTTTAAGGTCAGTGTTGCAGTAGGAAAATGTCGAGGACTTGCTGTGGTTGTATCAAGGTGTTTTCCTTGACCTTGTAGTGAGGGGCATTTGCACGAGAATAGTTGAGAACTTTTAACTTCGTGCCCCGGCTGCTGCTTTCGTGTTTTTTTTTTTTTTTTTTTGTGTGTGACGAGTATTCTTGCTCTCCATGAGACATAATTGTTTGACATTTATTTCGTAAGTCTCCCTTCCTCTCCGGAGGCAAGGATAAGGAAGTCGACTCTGAAGAAAAGACCAAAGAAGCTTTTATTCTGAGAACGTTTCGCTGTGTAGAGCTTTAACACAAACTTAATAAAACTCTACATAGAATGAAATGTTTTCGCAAAAGCTTTCTTTGCACCACTCTCTTTTCTTCGGTAGTACGCTTTTGTATCTAAACTGGATACGTGTGAATGGTGGGTGGGCGCCGGTCACGTGTATGAAGCTCTTGAGAAAAGTTTGTGGTTTATGAAGGCAGCTTAGGATGTGTTGCAGAGGATCGCCCTGTGTATCCCTCGCTGTAGAGGGAAGGCGGCGGGGGAAGCCATATTGGAACCTGATGGAGTTAAACCATCTTGTGCTTCCGCCACTCTGGGCGGAGGCTGCTAGGGGTGCTGGATGCCCACTCGAGAGGCTGCCAGGGACGTTGGTAGTCCACTCTGAGTGGTCCAGACCGAACACTCTCTGGAAGAACTCTTTAGAGTTCCTCCCTCTCACTCTGAATTTCATCTTTGTTGTTTACTCTTGAGTTCATCTTACTGTTTCATAGGTCATATATTTTACTGTTATAAAAGGAAGTGATTGACTCATGAACTCGTAATGACACGATTGCAAACAAGCCATACCGTGAGTCATACCACGGGCGGGAATAGAACCCGCGATCGCGTCGATCTGGAGTTTTACGACTCTGATCGCAGGTTCTATCCCCGCCCGTGGTATGGTTAGGAAGTGATTAACAGTTACTCATTTTTATGATGACACTATAAAATAATATAACAGTTACTCATTTTTATGATGACACTAAAATTATACAGGAGACTAACCAGGGTCATGACTTGCTACGTTGTTAGTCACCAAGAATTGCTGTATATTTTTACATGTGGATAAGTATAATTTTCAATTCAACTCGGTGAGCACTGTGTCAGCGTCCGGGCGCCTAGACTATTCAACCATCTATCAACAGATATAAATGTTGCAGGAACAAGTGTAAGGGTATTAAAGAGGAAACCGGATCACTACATCCCCGGTGTCAGCTCACCTAGTCGGTGATGGATATGTGGGCCAGCGAGCCGTAAATAACAACAGCCTGGCTGACCGGGCCAGACCACAAAAGTAGGAACACACTCGTAACAGGTCACAGGTGAAAATGCATTTCGTTATATTGACTGATTTAATATTGTCTTGTATTCCGATATTGCTGTTAATTCCTTAATCCTTCCGTAACTCAGTGACTGAAATTTGTCCATGTTGAATATAATTTTGCTGTCAATAGGCTACTAGAAGACTTGGTTTATAGCAGCTTGGAGGCACGCTGTGTTTTCTATGGATGCCACTCTCGTGTAGATACAGTGCTATGGTTTATGTCCTTGGTCGTGTCAGATATGAGAAAGAGAAGTGGGGCGAGTATTGTGCCTTGGGGAGGACAACTTGACACTATAGCAGTCCCTGATTTTACCCTTCTTACTCTAACTCTTTGGGTTCCTTAAAATACATTAGACAGATATAATAGCGAGAATGTAGTAGCAGCTGTCGAGCACTGCTTTCTGCAGTGCTTCTATTCTTATGATACGTCTGTCAAACATAAGAGGAACACTGCAGCAGGCCTACTGGCCCATACAAGGCAGGCCCTTCTCAAAAATAACCATTCCCACCCACTTGTTCAACGTTTTCACAAAGTTACATTAGAACCAAAGCTACATAAGACCTGGCAGACTTGGTGATGGGGATACTATCAGCAATTCCACAGTTGGTCTAGTTACTAGTTGGTAGGGTAAAGGGACGGGGGTGGGGGTTCAAGTCGGAGAGTCAAATAGGGTCACCCCACCAATTTGTCGGGCAGGCTGGGTGACCGGAAACATTCACCGACCTCACTGACACAAAGACACCACCAGTTGCCAACTTTTGTTTTTATCACCCATGTGAGGCCTTTTTAAATGACGTTTTTAAATACTTTCTGTTTTGATGCCTGGTGAAATATATTTCTGTTCTTTAGAGTATAAATGCTTTCCTGCCATTTTTTTAAGTTATATTTTTTTTGTAGTTTATGTGTATCATTTTGGAGGTGTATTCGTTTTGTGGGTGGAAGTGGATGTTTTGTTCCAGGGAACGAGAGAGGAGACGGCAAGAGGGAGAGTAGCCGTTTAGCATCTTCCAGAGTCTTTAGTCCCTCGTTTTTCTTCTCTTGTTCCTCCTCTTTATCCTTCTACTTAAGCATAAATGTATTTTTAATTAATAAGTAATGGTTTTATTAATATTTTATTAATAAATTAATACTAATAGTGAGAATTTTAATTATACTGAAACAAATACGTGAAAATAAAATATTAACAAATTAAAGTAAATAAAAATTTGGGCCTAAGGTTCAAGTAAAGAAATAAGATAATCGTCGTAACGTTGATTAAAGTTTTGAAGAAGTTGTACAGCAACCAGGTGCTGCATGTGCTGGATCAACCAGGTGCTGCATGTGCTGGATCAACCAGGTGCTGCATGTGCTGGATCAACCAGGTGCTGCATGTGCTGGATCAACCTGGTGATGATGGCTGTGTGGGTCTGCGGTAAACTAGCACAAACAGCCTAGTTGACCAGGCGGTCAACAGGATAACCTGGCCTCGGGTTTGGGATCCGAAGGTTAAAGACTCCTGAAAATTGATGAGCTGTATGACCCTTGTGGTTTAGCGCTTCTTTTGATTATAATAATAATGATAATCAAGGTCAATGGTGATGACCTGAGGTCATTCAAAGATGGTCTTGCATCTCTCTAAGTTTACCAGATGTTTTTATATTTGTCTTGTAAACCATTTTTTTTATTGCTAAAAGCTCTCGGTTACCTGCATGGTCAAAGCTGTAAATGCCTTGAGTCAAGGAATTGGAGCGACGGGTTACTGGTACCCTTCCTTGGGTCAAACCTGTTTCCATCCCTTTCCTCAGGCCCTACGTGTTCAGTACTTCCCCATAGCTATAATATCATCCCAGGGTGGTGGTGGTAGTGATGGTCTTCTGCTGACCATTACGGCGGCGTCCTCTGAATTAGCCTACTGGGTTCTTCCATTATGTGGCAGCCATTCCCGATAATATTACTCTACTTTTCCATTAGCTACTGCGACTTGTCCCTGCTGGTGTTTGTAGGGGAAGTGGTTCTTAGCCCTTACGCAACCCACTGCCCTTCCAGCTCGTCCTCTTATATAACAAGCGTTTAGTTTAAAACGAATTATAACCCGAGAGTTTATCTACCCTCGCAGCCTGGTCTAATGCTTAGACTTTTCTGTTGAACTATTCATCCAGGCTGTTTGAGAACGTCGCCCACTTGCCCAGTCATCACAGCTTGGTTGGTCTCGGCTTTGGCAGTAGTGATCAAGTTTCTTCTTGAAGCCTTCTACATTTGTTCCTGCAATATATCTGATATCTACTGGTATCAGGTTTAAGAGCCATGGACCACGGATGTTGACACAGCGTTTCCTTACTGTGCCCATGGCGTCGCTACTTTCCACTGGGTCTGTTTTACACTTCAATCCATGTCTCTCGTTCCAGTAAGCTGTGGTAGTGTATAGGTTTGAGACTAGTACTCTCCAGTATCTTCCGTGTGTATATATTGTCAAGTATATCTTCTCTCCAGAATATATTCCAAGTACTGGTAGTTTTAAGGTTTTATTGGATGTACGCGTCATTTACTTTGACGAATTCCAAGAGTTTTTCTGCCCTCGGAGCCCGGCCGTTTAAACGATTTATGTACATTTCCCAATTTGAGTATTTCTCCTGCATTAAACGAAGCCGTAAGTGTTTACCTTCCTGCCGTTAACAAACTTTCTGATGCACAACTATTTAAGCTTTAGGTTATTAGTAGTTCAAATATTTTATCCTAATCCTCACGAACAGTACGTGTGCAACGAGTACACTAAGAGGTCACTCGGTGCAAAGGAACGAAGATTTCAACACCCTTCATATATAAAAAGAATGACCCAGCAGACCGTTGTTATTAAGAGGAAATTTGTTAAGTTCAAGATCGGTTCCTTATCAGCTGGAGTGTGGTGCATGCGTTGGACTGCGTGCTGCTAACACCAACAGTCTGCTCAAGCTATCAACCAGGAGGCTTCGGGATAAGAACGAGTGTGTGTACTCACTGAATTGTCTTACATGGGGGTCGTGTCCATGCTCCCGTGAGCGTGTATGTGTGAAATCAACTTGAAAGATGCAGATATTAAGAATTTTTTTAAACAAGAAATTACACCAATCCCAAGATTATTCATGTAAGAGCCGCTGCACCTGCAGGACTCGAAGTGTTGCATAATAAGTATCGTTACAGCTGGTGGGTGTGCTAATTTAGAAAACGTTTAAAAGAACATTTTCTGTTGCGTTGAGTGTCAAGAGACGTGGGCTGGTGGTTGTACTTAATGACACTTAGTATATACATACCTTGGCTAAGGGAATTACCTCTTTCTGTTTTTGGGATGTATTGGAATCCTGATTAGCCGGGTTGTGACGGCTATGTGAGGCGCTAGAACCAACAACCTGAGTAGAATAACCTTCAAAATCGGTTACAGGTATGTTATAGGCATTCCTTTCAACCTATAAATTGATGTGTCCTTGTAGGGCGGGGGGGCGGGTAAGAATGGAAGAGTGCAGTATTCTACCCGCATCCCTAAGTCGGGTTCAGACACACACTCCTCGCTTGTTGGAGTTCAAGGGTTCGAACCTTATTGAGTTACACATATTTTTTTCAGAAATGAACACACCAAATAGAATCAGATACATTTAATTGGTATAATCATTACTTTCTGCTATTTGATATCTTGAGTATGCTGCCAGCAATCCGTATCATGGAAAAAATATAACCACTGTATCAAGAGAATATTAAATGTATTTCTTCAAAGTATACCAGATGGTTCTATGTTTCTTCAGGACAAATGATTCCTGATAGGCTTACCCAAGCTGGGTTGTAAACACCGTTTAAAAAAGAGGATCATTACGTAGTGGTGTTCTACGGTAGTGAGTGAGGGTGTGGGAGCCTGTGCTGGAGTTGCAGGCTGCCGGCACCAACAGTTTCGTCTAACATGTTAGCAACCTGAAGCTTTGAAATCAAACTGCAGGGAGAGGGACGGACCCCGGAAGCGCACCGAGGTTGACAAAGTTCCCTTTTTTCCTCGTCAACCACAAGATTATTATAATGCATTCTCTTGTTACTCCCACGGGAACTACCTTGGGTCGCGCCGGCCAACCTCACCGCTTCCTTGTCGTTAACTCTTGCTATGTAGGTTTTTATTTAGATTTAAGTACATAACACAATGTTTTTTTATATCATCTTCAGGGCACACACATGCTAGGGACACAAAGTACATTATGTACATGTCCTTAAGGATAACCGAATAAAGTTGCTTTAGAAAGACACGTGAGCAAAGATGTTTGCTCACGTGTCTTTCTAAACGAATTTTTTGGTATCTATTACCAAGGTTTGTACCGAATAAAGTTAAACAGTGTGACTTATTTTTAATTATGTTCTGCATAATATATTTAGAATATTGTCCCGGTACAATAGAAAATTTATCAGAGACTTTTCTACTGGGAACGCTTGGAAGAGAGAGATACATCATAATCTACACCTGGAAGATCCCAGAGGGACTGGTCCCTAATCTGCACATACAAATCACTCCCTACGAAAGCAAAAGACTTGGCAGGCGATGCAACATACCTCCCAGTGAAAAGTAGGGGCGCCATTAGTACACTAAGAGAAAACACAATAAGTGTCCGGGGCCCAAGACTGTTCAACAGCCTCCCACCAGCCATAAGGGGAATTACCAATAGACCCCTGGTTGTCTTCAAGAGGGAGCTGGACAGATACCTAAAGTCAGTGCCGGATCAGCCGGGCTGTGGTTCGTACGTTGGACTACGTGGGGCCAGCAGTAACAGCCTCGTTGATCAGGCCCTGATCCACCAGGAGGCCTGGTCATGGACCGGTCCGCGGGGGCGTTGATCCCTGGAATACCCTCCAGGTAAACTCCAGGTAGACATGGTATACTTGGAGGGTGTTCCGGGGGTCAACGCCCCCGTCCATGACCAAGCCTCGTGGTGTGCACAAGAACACCATAACAGATGATGCAACTTCTTAAAGGTCAGAAAACATTTCATGTATTTTGGTCCTCTTAAGGGAGATAGGTGCCTTGTTGCTTAAGAAGGGCTATCTATCCAGGGAAGTGGATTTATCCTCTCCTTGGATCCAACCTGATCGCCTCCCATTCCCCATGCGTTGTATGATCC
This sequence comes from Cherax destructor, assembly GCA_009830355.1. Taxonomy (NCBI): domain Eukaryota; kingdom Metazoa; phylum Arthropoda; class Malacostraca; order Decapoda; family Parastacidae; genus Cherax; species Cherax destructor. The sequence goes on from WNWK01000124.1 coordinate 310,214, forward strand.
ATATGGGTTTAAAGCTTCCCTTCTTTATGATGATTATAACCTTCATTTCGGCGATAGTTTCACACATGTTTTTCGAAGGGGAAGGGATGCCTTGATGCCAGTGAAGGGCTTTTAATCCAACGAACTTGAGCTGCTCTCCCTTTCCTTGGATCAGAGCTCAGGCTGTGTATCACATACACCTCACATTTCACATAGACCTTTTGGGCAATATTACTCGAAAAGTCATTAAAATTATTTAAATTTCTACATTGTAAACCTGAAGGATATAATTTTTTTTGTTTAATTTTGGTTTCCCCAAAATTTGTAATAGATGAATATTATATATGCAGCAGGTGTATGATAATTACTCTTAGTATCGTCTGGTGACCGCTTGCCAGGTGGACTGTAACTGCCAGTAGTTAGTAGACGTATTGGTGAGCATTTCAGGAAATATTGACTAGTAAATCTTTAACGAGACGTCGTGAACGAATGTTTTTATAAGTCTGTGTTTTTCATAGCTTAGATATTTTCCCTACATAGTATACTGTGAACACGAGGACACTGGCAGTACTGTGAACACGAGGACACTGGCAGTACTCTGAACACGAGGACACTGGGAGTATTGTGAACACGAGGACACTGGAGTACTGTGAACACGAGGACACTGGCAGTACTGTGAACACGAGGACACTGGGAGTACTGTGAACACGAGGACACTGGGAGTACTCTGAACACGAGGACACTGGGAGTATTGTGAACACGAGGACACTTGGAGTACTGTGAACATGAGGACACTGGGAGTACTGTGAACACGAGGACACTGGCAGTACTGTGAACACGAGGACACTGGGAGTACTGTGAACACGAGGACACTGGCAGTACTGTGAACACGAGGACACTGGGAGTACTGTGAACACGAGGACACTGGCAGTACTGTGAACACGAGGACACTGGGAGTACTGTGAACACGAGGACACTGGCAGTACTGTGAACACGAGGACACTGGGAGTACTTGAACAGAGACTGTGATACTGTACGAGGACACTGGGAGTACTGTGAACACGAGGACACTGGGAGTACTGTGAACACGAGGACACTGGGAGTACTGTGAACACGAGGACACTGGCAGTACGTGAAACGAGGACACTGGAGTACTGTGAACACGAGGACACTGGCAGTACTGTGAACACGAGGACACTGGGAGTACTGTGAACACGAGGACACTGGGAGTACTGTGAACACGAGGACACTGGGAGTACTGTGAACACGAGGACACTGGGAGTACTGTGAACACGAGGACACTGGGAGTGACACGAGGCCTGAGTACGGAACACGAGGACACTGGGAGTACTGTGAACACGAGGACACTGGGAGTACTGTGAACACGAGGACACTGGGAGTACTGTGAACACGATGACACTGGGAGTGCTGTGAACACGAGGACACTGGGAGTACTGTGAACACGAGGACCATGGGAGACATGGTTGATAATGAGGAGAGACCTGAAGGATGTTTTCGGAAGTCAGATCCCCCCCCCCCCACGGACCGGTCCCAGACCAGGCAGTGGGGACATTGATCAAGGTCTGATCAGCCAGGTTGCTAGTGCTGGCCGCACGCAGTCCAGCGTACGAACCACATCCCGGCGATGAGTCCCGGAGGGTCCAGAGAAGAGCTACAAATGGCTGCCAGAGCTGAGAAATTTAAGATATAGCGCATGGTTAACACTCAAAGATACCCGCACTGTCTGATAACAGGAAGCGGAAACATAATAACACATGTAAGGTCATAAAAGGACATGGGAGAATAGTAGGAAGAGGAAATATGATAACACATGTAAGGTCATAAAAAGGACATGTAAGGTCATAAAAGGGAATGGAAGAATGGTCTTCATAGTAACTGCAAGAGGGACAACAACGTGAGGTCACACTTCTAAATTGAGAACAGAGTAGAGCTGACCGCATACAAAGATAATTTTCCTTCACAGAGTGGTAGACAAACAGAATGAATTAAAAGAAGCAGTAGTAAATGCTACAGCCAATGGAATTAAAAAAAAAAATAACACTGGAAACGAGACACCACGAACATAGTTTTACTCCTGCACCTAGAAAAAAAAATTGAAGGGGGTGGAGCGGTAAGGCAGCGGAAGGTCTCGGTCAGATCAAAAGCTCCAGCGGCGGGTCATCATCTGACTAAGACCCGCGTCAGGAAACACTTGTCCTGTTTCCTGACGCGGAAACAGTACCTAACTAAGGAATCGTTCAAGACTCTGTACACCATATACGTCAGGCCCATACTGGAGTATGCAGCACCAGTTTGGAACCCACACCTGGTCAAGCACGTCAAGAAATTAGAGAAAGTGCAAAGGTTTGCAACAAGACTAGTCCCAGAGCTAAGGGGATTGTCCTACGAAGAAAGGTTAAGGGAAATCGGCCTGACGACACTAGAGGACAGGAGGTTTAGGGGAGACATGATAACGACATATAAAATACTGCGAGGAATAGATAAGGTGGACAGAGACAAGATGTTCCAGAGAGGGGACGCAGAAACAAGGGGAAGTTGGAAGTTGAAGACTCATATGAGTCAAAGGGATGTTAGGAAGTATTTCTACAGTCATAGAGTTGTCAGGAAGTGGAATAGCCTAGAAAGTGACGTAGTGGAAGCAAGAACCATACATAGTTTTAAGAAGAGGTTTGATAAAGCTCATGGAGCAGGGAGAGAGAGGATCTAGTAGCAATCAATGAAGAGGCGGGGCCAGGAGCTATGAATCGACCCCTACAACCACAAATAGGTGAGTACACACACACACGCACGCGCGCGCGCGTACGTATCTGGAGAGTTCCGGGGGTCAACGCCCCCGCGGTCCGGTCTGTGACCAGGCCTCATGGTGGATCAGGGCCTGATCAACCAGGCTGTTACTGCTGGCCGCACGCAGTCCAACGTACGAACCACAGCCTGGCTGGTCAGTTACCGACTTTAGGTGCCTGTCCAGTGCCTGCTTGAAGACAGCCAGGGGTCTATTGGTAATCCCCCTTATGTATGCCACTACAGGATAAACATTTTATCGTAAACATTTTGGTAAAGTTTGCAAAGACATAAATTAAGAGATCCGCAAAAACCTAGGCACAGATATGTTTGCGAACTGAGGTGACGCTCACACCAGGGCAGGCAAATGTAACCCAAAACTGACCCTACAAGGATACAAACAAATGAAGACAAACATAGTGGAGGGTGGGTGAGGGTTGGGTTATCAGTGAGGTGTCAACACACAGCAGCGAGGCTTCCCTAGCAGTGTGTCAGTGCTGGGTAGAGGGGAACAAACAAGGGAACCACAACCACAGCCTTCCCCCTCACACCTACCCACCAAGTAGCCGGAACAAACATCTTATTGGCACTAACGTGGTTGTGTACTGACCTGTTTGTACTCTCTTATTTGTAATATCAGGGGTCGAGTCACAGGTCCTGGCCCCGCCTCTTCGCTGGTCGCTACTAGGTGTGTGTGTGCGCGTGCGTGCATGCGTGTACTGGCTTATTTGAATGCATCTCTTTGAGGTTGCAGAGGTCGAGTATCAGCTCCTGGCCCTGCTTCTTAAACTTGACAATAATTAGTTCACTCATGATTTGGTAAACCCCGTCTTACCGATTCTTAAAGCTGTGTATAGATACTGCCCCACCAATTTGTTCTCTAGGTCATTTCACTTTCTGACCACTCTTTGATATACCTTTGAAGAGTTTCGAGAGTATCTACTCTCTGAGCCCGGCCATGGGCCAGGCTCGTCTGGTGCTTGCCTGGTCAACCAGGCTGTTGCTGCTGGAGGCCCGCTGTCCCACATATCCATCACAGCCTGGTTGATCTGGCACCTGGTGAAGATATTTGTCCAGTTTCCTCTTGAAGGCTTCTACACTGGTTCCAGCCGTGTTTCGGATATCTTCTGGTAAGATGTTGAATAGTCTGGGACCCAGGATGTTAATACAGTGCTCCCGTATTGTCCCCACCGCACCCCTGCTCCTCACTGGGTTTATTTTACACTTTCTCCCATATCTCTCACTCCAGTATGTTGTTATGGCAGTGTGCAGATTTGGGACCAGGCCCTCAAGTACTTTCCAGGTATATATTATCATGTATCTCTCTCTCCTCCGCTCCAATGAGTACATGTTCAAGACTTGAAGGCGTTCCCAATAATTTAGATGTTTCAATGGCTCAATGTGAGCCGTAAACGATCTCTGGATTTGTTCCAGCTCTGCTATTTCTCCTGCCCTGAACGGGGCCGTCAGCACTGAGCAGTATTCTAAGTGGGGGAGCACTAGCGATTTGAATAGTATCACCATCGGCATTATTTCCCTTTTGAAAGTTCTCAATACCCACCCCGTCATCTTCCTGGCTGTTGTGATCTTTGTCTTGTTATGGTCTTTAAACGACAGATCAGCAGACATAATTATTCCCAAGTCCTTTACGTGTTCCTTTCGTTCTATGTGGTGACCTCTTGCGTTTTGTATATAGTGTTCCTTTTGAGTTCTTCATTTTTCCATACCTAAGCAGCTGAAACTTATCACCATTGAACGTCATGTTGTTCTCCACTGCCCATTGGAAGACCCTGCTTATGTCCTCCTGTAATTTTTCAGTGTCCTCTACCGTAGTGACTTTCATGCTTATTTTAGTGTCATCTGCAAATGATGATACAAAAGTGTGCTGGGTGTTTTTATCTATGTCTGCTATGAGGATGAGAAACAGCAGAGGTGCCAGGACAGTGCCTTGGGGCACTGAGCTTTGACCTCGCTGATGCTGGATCTTGCCCTGTTCACTACTACTTTTTGTGTTCTGTGTGTTAGGAACTCAAAATCCATCTGCCTACCTTCCCGTAATGCCTATGGCCCTCATTTTGTGCGCTATCACTCCATGATCGCATTTGTCAAACGCCTTTACAAAATCTGTGTAAATCACATCTGCGTTTTGGTCGTCCTCCAATGCCTCCGTAATTCTGTCATAATGGTTCAGCAGCTGTGACAGGCATGATCGTCCCGCTCTGAAGCCATGCTGGTTCGGGTTATGTTGGTTGTGCTGGTCCATGAAGTTTGTAATCTGCCGTCTCATCACTCTTTCAAAGATTTTTATGATGTGAGAAGTGAGGGCTACTGGTCTGTAATTTTTAGCTAGTGCTCTACTACCTCCCTTATGCAAAGGAGCTATGTCTGCACTCTTTAAGGCCTCTGGAATTTCACCTAGATCTAAGCTCTTTCTCCACAGAATACTAAGGGCTCTTGCTAATGGTACTTTGCACTGCTTTATAAATAAAGCATTCCATGAATCTGGTCCAGGTGCTGAGTGAGTGGGCATGTTGTCCATTTCTTTTTCGAAATCTAAGGGATTTGTACTAATGTCGGTTAGGTGGTCTGCGCAGCCTTCTGCTGGAGTGAAAAATATTTCTGCATTTTCTACCTGAGGCTGAAGAATCACTTGTTACATTTATGTGACTCATCTGTGTATTCATCGCAAGGAAGCGGTGAATACACTGAGCGAGAACTCAGTAAGTGTTAAGGGACCACTACTCTTCAACCCCCTCCTTACATGCATATGTGGGATTACCAGCAAACCTCTAGCTGTCTTCAAGACAAGGGGCATAAACTAGATCCGTGGTGGAGACAAACTCCATTCACACCTGGAATAGTGGATATGACAGAGTCTAGTAGACCGGAATTTAGTAAATATCGGGAATTTAGTAAATATCGGTTAAGGCAACATAAGTGTCTGGGGTCGGAGGTGTGAAGAATATGCCACAACACTATGTTGGAACGTCTATTGTAAATTGTAGCACGATAAAAGGACAGGTCTTTGCTACAGTGATTTTTTCGTGTGTGTGTGTGTGGGTGTGGGCAGCCATCTCTGGATGTCCAGCCACACTCATGTTCACAGTATTTCCTGCTCATTGCTTCACTCGAATACTTGAAGTTGGTTGCACGACTGATTACAACACGACACGTAGATACAGAAGAAAGATATACGACATGTTTAAAATTAGATGTATGATTGACTTCCGGGAGTGACATACCGATAGGTGTCACATACCTGCAGAAGGTTTCGGGACTTCTAACCTCCCAGTCTGGCTTTAGTGAAGCCACACTTTCTTCTTGACTAACTGGTGAGCTACCGGCATACTGGCCAACACAACCCGGCTGAGCAGCCCGGGTTGTAATGTTATGCCTCATTAGTGTGTGCGTGTGTGTGTTAGTTACCATTTTGTCCTAGGCACATGTCGATTAGACACTAGGCCTGTTCTATGTGTGTGTGTGTAAGGAAACACTTCAAAATGTTTCCTCCCCGCCGGGAATTGAACCCGGGCCCTCCGTGCGTGAAGCGAGAGCTTTAGCCACCAGGCCACCGGGGCTGTAAAATTATTATTTTTGACCACTGTCAGCCTCAAGAGTTATCTCTGAGTTATCAGACCTTGCCACGTGGAGGCCAGTGGTTCGTCTTAATGTGTGTGTGTGTGTGTGTGTGTGTGTGTGTGTGTGCACGCACGTGCGATGTAGATGAATTAGACATAAGTGCATCACTTCTGTGTTTTTGTTGTGGTGATGTTTCGCCAAGCAGTGGCTGCATTCCTCCAGTACAGAATATAATACAGGAGACAGTGGAAGACATAAACTAGTCGTCTGAGGCGATCAATATGGTATAAACTTTGGTAACTAGTAACGACGAATTGCTTTAAAAAAGACACCAGAACAAACACTGAGACACATTTATTAGAAAACGTTTCGGTGCTGGGACCTTGATCAAGGCCTCAGGAACGAAACGTTTTCCAATAAGCATGTCCTTGTGTGTGTTCGCGTATTTTAAACTGCGGTGATCACTAAGTTAGGTACAGGCACACATAATTACAGTTACACAAATTATCATACATAGTATCATGTGTGTAAGTTACCTAGGATATAAAAAAAAGGTCAGACAAAGTGACTTATTTCCATTGTAGGTCCTTGTAATACCTTGTATACCATTAATCTATAATATATATTTTCGTCTACACTGACTAATGTCTCTTCCTGTGTGACCTTGCAGATGGAGAACCCAGCGTTCCTAGATAGTGACCAGTCCGTCTACGAGAGCGTGCGAGGGAGCCCACGAAGTATGTCCCAGCGGCGAGCCCACCACCTTCCCACCATCCACCACGCCCACACCCACGCTCCCAGGGGCGTGGGCGTCCCCCAGCACGTCACCCACGTCCACAATGGCCGCGTGCTGGGAGTGACGGGGGTACCAGGGAACGTGTTGCCAGGGACGGTGGTGCAGGTGTCAGGGGTTCCCACATCAGGAGGCCACACCACCACCACTACTCTCTTCCCGGACCCCTCGCTGCCGCCCCTCTGCCCGGCGCACATCGCCCCGCAGTCCCGTCTGCCCCACGGGGAGCCCATGTACTCCTGCCAAGCGCCCCGCGATCATGAACACGTCTATCAGTGCCCCGGGCACCGCGGCGACCACCGCGATCACCACCTGGAACACCGCGACCCCCGCGAATACGGGGAGCATCGCTTAGATCCGCGCGAGCATCATATGGACCCCCGCGAACATCACATGGACCCCCGCGATCACCACAGGGACCCCCGCGATCATCGTCTAGATTCTCGTGATCATCACATGGATTCCCGCGAACACCACAGGGACCCCCGTGAACATCACAGAGACCCCCGTGAACACCACAGGGACCCCCGTGAACACCACAGGGACCCACGCGATCATAAGGACCCTCGAGAGCACATGGATCCTCGCGAACACCACATGGATAACCACGAACACATGGACCCCCGCGAACACCGCCTAGATCCGCGCGAGCACCACGTGGACCCCCGCGAGCACCACGTGGACCCCCGCGAGCACCACATGGACCCCCGCGAACACCACATGGACCCCCGCGAACACAGCAACCATCATTTAGAGCACCGAGATCACCGTCTGGATCCAGCGCTTGACAACCGGCCGGACTATCACTATGGGGGTAGCGACTACTCCAGCACGGAACCCATCTACGCCCAGCCGCATCTTTACCCGCGCGAGGGCGGTTCTGGCACGCCTACGCTAACCTACAATAACTCGCGGGGCTCGCTGCGGGCGGCGGCGGCGGCGTCAGCCACCGGTACTCCTGCAAAGTATCTCGTCCGCACAGATTCCTGTGGAAATTCAACTTCTTCCTCGACCCTGCCTACCGTATCCGCCCTGCTGGCCCGAGAGGCCGCCCACACCCCGCCCACGCCCGCTCACAACACTACACCCTCCCTGCGCTCCTCCGCACGCCACGTAAAGGGCGGAGCGACGCCCACGCCCGCGAAGCTCAAGCGGCAGGGGTTGTTCCGAGCGTGGAAGGTAAAGTTCATGCGAGGGGACGGGGGTCGTCGACGAGCGTGTCTGATGCTGTCGGGCGTGCTATTACTGCTGCTGTTGGTGCTGGGCGCCCTGGCCGCAGTCCTCTACCTCACACGTGAGTACCGCATCTTTCTTAGTTTACACCTTCCAGGGGTAATCGCTCCCGCGGCTCGAACCAAGATCAGTCTACAAACACACCCACCACACACCCACCACTCCCACCCACCACACACACACACCAACCACACACACACACACCACACTCACACTCACCACACACACCCACCCCACACACCCACCTCACACACCCACACAAACCTACCACACACACCACACACACACACACACACACACACACACACACACACACACACACACACACAAACACACACACACACCACACTCACACTCACCACACACATAACACACACACTATGGGGTTACCTCACACTTAGGGAAATACATCTTCCCGGCTTACGTCTATAATACATCTTCCCGGCTTACGTCTATATGATGAATTATACACTGTTTGCAACACTTGGGTTTCTTTATTGTGGAAACGTTAAGATACCCAAGTGTTACACAAGTGTTACACAAGTGTTACACAAGTGTTACACAAGTGTTACACAAGTGTTACACAAGTGTTACACAAGTGTCTTAGTCATCATCTGTCGCTTCTCTGAAGCATTTATCTACTTTACGTGTATATATTTCCAGAGCCAGTTGTCCCCTGGACTCCGAGTTAAGTTAACTTGTAGGTTCGACAACCAGGGATTTATTGGTAGTCCCCCTTATGCATGAAGGGAGTGTTGAAGAGTCGTGGTCCCTTTACACTTGCTAAGTTCTCTCACTATACTCACCGCCCTCATGCTCTTCATCACAGGTATATCTGCACCATCTGCCAAGCCTCGTCTTTTCATATATCGTGACTTCGGTGTTCAGAGTTGGGAAGTCCCAATATGCTGAGTGTTTTTTTTCAACTACTTGTTGGTATCACATAACATTTTCACCAGTCTCGTCAGTGTTCATTGTTATCCATGTGTTGGTGTTCACCCTTCACCACTAGTGTGGTGTTCATTGTTATCCATGTACTGTTGTTCACCCTTCACTGCCATTGTCCATTGTTAACCCTTCGCAGTTCTACTGATCGTAAAACACAGACTCTAACACACACGCACACTATCAATTTGTATCCCCAGAGTTCACATTTCATCGGTAAAGTACCCTTTACATGCTAGGTATGAGTGTGTGTGTGTGTGTGTGTGTATCACGTGCGTGTGCGTGTGGAAGCATCGAAACGTGGATGTAGGGAAAGGGGGTGTTAAGTACGTGTGTGAGGTAGGGAGGGAGGGTGTTGCATGCGTATGTACGTGGATAGCGTGTGTACGTTTGCGTGTGTGTAGGCATGATAGCATCTTGGCCGGCGGCGTGGGCAGCCGCAACACAGAAATGGCCATCCTGCTATAAAACATCCACGGACAACCCCAGCATCCACCTCCTAAGGAGAGAAGGACTCTTAATAATAATAATCTTTATTTCTATAAGTACATGATACAACTTACACGGACCTAGCTAACATCAGTGACATACTATATAGAAAGCCTCTGGTTATGCAGAGCATTTCGGGCAATTTACCTTAATTTTGTCCCCAGGATGTGACCCACACCAGTCGGCTAACATCCAGGTACCCGCTTGCTTCTAGGTGAACAGGGGCAGCAGGTGTCTTAAGGGAATACGCCCAATGTTTTCACCCTTACCGGGGATCGAACCATGGACACAGCGTGTGAGCTGAGTGCGCTACCAACCGAGCTACGGAACATCTTCAAATACAAGTTGTAGGAACTACCCTTCCCTGGATCTCAGGTCTGACTTTCTCCCATTTCCCCAGGCGCTGGTTGACTATGGACACTAAAAATGCTTTTCCCTCCTTCTCCTCCTTCATCTCATGACTTCGCTTTCCCAGTGATTGATGTTCGCAGACTCCTTCCCTCCCATCCCTTCCCTCTTAGCGTTCTATAACCCATACGGGGTTAGGGATTGTTTTTCCTAATATAATAATTCCCCTCTTCCCCTACGCCCGCTAGTTGACTCCCCAATCTTACTATCCACCTCTCAGGTAGGCAACTAGTTGAATAGTTGCTCGAGGGATGCCTGGTTGCCTGTAGTCACTTCCGGAGGTCACCGGAAGTGACTACGTATATATATATATATATATATATATATATATATATATATATATATATATATATATATATATATATTTTCAGTGAAACCACGAAACAAGTGGTATTGAAACATTTACCAACTGCGGCAAGCCAGGATTCGACCCCGCGACTCATTGTCCTGCCTCGTGTGGTCGAATCCTGGCATTGTTGATATAAAGATGGCATATACAGTACACGAGGTGAGAGATACATGTCTAGTACATATTGTTACATGTTTGTCACTGATTATAATGCGAAAATCTCATCCAGCTCTTCCGAGCTGGGGCGCGTGCCCAGAATACAGCATGCATTACCCCTCTGAACAGCAGCGCTGAGTCGCTGGAACAGAAAACTAGCTGCCCTGGGATCCCTAGTTACCCTGTTGAGTCTTTTGCCCAGCTCCTTGAGGAACTTAGATGCACCCTTTCCCCATGAGCCAAGGGTCTCTGAGCCTATGGGAACAAACATATATATATATATATATATATATATATATATATGTGTGTGTGTGTGTGTGTGTGTGTGTGTCGCAACGAGGAGAAGGCTGGAGGCAGTGGAGATGTCATGTCTGAGGTCAATGTGTGGTGTGAATATAATGCAGAGAATTCGGAGTTTGGAAATTAGGAGGAGATGCGGGATTACCAAAACTATTATCCAGAGAGCTGAGGAGGGGTTGTTGAGGTGGTTCGGACATGTAGAGAGAATGGAACGAAACAGAATGACTTCGAGAGTGTATAAATCTGTAGTGGAGGGAAGGCGGGGTAGGGGTCAGCCTAGGAAAGGTTGGAGGGAGGGGGTAACAGAGGTTTTGTGTGCGAGGGGCTTGGATTTCCAGCAAACATGCGTGTGCGTATTTGATAGGAGTGAATGGAGACAAATGGTTTTTAATACTTGACGTGCTGTTGGAGTGTGAGCAAAGTAACATTTATGAAGGGATTCAGGGAAACCGGCAGGCCGGACTTGAGTCCTGGAGATGGGAAGTACAGTGTCTGCACTCTGAAGGAGGGGTGTTAATGTTGCAGTTTTATAACTGTAGTGTAAAGCACCCCTCTGGCAAGACAGTGATGGAGTGAATGATGACGAAAGTTTTTTCTTTTTCGGGCCACCCTGCCTTGGTGGGAATCGGCCGATGTGTTAATAAAAAAATAATATATATATATATATATATATATATATATATATATATATATATATATATACATACACACACACACACACACACACACACACATACTCTTCTCCCTCCTCCCCTCCTTCCTCTCCATCTCCTTCACTTCAACTTTGCGACTTCACCCTGCCTATATTTTGTATCTAACTTCCTCTTATATCGCGTCAATGGCCTCATCAGGTTAATGTAGCATTGACCTCCCACGAGGTGTAAAATTTATGCTATTTGATGTAATTTCACAGAGGGGCGAGTGTTCTGGTCATTTAAGGCGAGTATCCTGCCATTCATTACGTGTTGCCGACCCGTGTTTTACGTTGTGTGTTGAGTTGCACACCTTACAAGATCCGTGTCCTGGAGGGAGTTTGTGTTGCTAGTGAAGCTACTTTGTAAAGTTTTATGATGGTATCTGTTGCTGTTTGTCTTGTGGTTGTGTTGCTGTTTGTGCAGTTGTTCTGTGTCTATTTGTTTTATGGGTGTCTTCCTGTTTGTGTTGCTGTTTGTATTTTGATCGTACCTGTCTTGCTGTTTGTGATGTAGTGAGGAGTTGCTGTTTGGGGTGTCCCTGATTAGGTCCTCATTCTTTGTGAAGATGAAGTCTAATGTATTTTCATTTCCAGTGGATCATATTATCCTATTATCTGTTGGTTCAAAGCAATTTTTTCACGAAGCCTCAGTTTTCTTTATTAAAAAGCAGGTCCTGCAAGAGCCTCATGTCTTACCTGAAGGATAATATCGATACTGAAAAGATAGAATGAAGATCAGGGCTGAGAAAAAAGAAAATAGGAATGGAGATGGAAAATGAGAATGAAACGTCTCGATATAAAGTTTAGGAGGCACTTTGGAGTAACGTAGGAGGCTTTCTGGGTGTGAATTGACAACTGTGCCTGTCAGGGAGGAGGAAAGAAAGGGAGGGATCATAGGGGTTGAGGGAAGGGAAGGTCCAGTAGGGATGGAAGAGCAGAGAGGGAGGAGTGGCGACGAGGAATGAAGGGACGAAGAAGGTAGGGGAGAATGTGGGTGCGAGAGAGGGGAGGGTGAAAGGGTTATGAGAGGGAAAGCTGTGTATGGGTATAGAAGTCAAGACAAGGAAAGAAGGGATGGAAGTGGGATGTTATAGAAAGTGTAGAAGTGAAGGCAGGAAGGTGTATGAAAACTCACAAGAGGAAGACAGGGAGGTGTATGAGTGAAGGCAGGTACAGTGACAGTCACACAGTGGTGGTTGGTTTATGGAGGGTCAACACGAGGGTCATTAACCTGTTCACCACCAGTCAAGAATACTTTAATTGTCAGTAGTGTCACTGATTACTTGTGTAGTATACTTAGATAATCCCAGCCATGTTATATATAGGCTCCCTAGCTAAGTGTAACGTCACGAGCCCCTCACATGTGAGTCGCTAGCGAGAGGCTGCCTTCTCAGATCCACGCTAGGCATAGACTCGACAAGGCAGGCCTGGGCTCTTCCCCTCAACACTATCACAATAGACGACTCCTGGAACATGTCGCGAACCCCACGACATAATATCTGAAAAAGGATTAAATTTAACTTTCAATGTATATACACTAAGACATACACCTCGGGGTGTATATATTATGTTTGGGTGTTAAAGAGATATGGGGGAAAGTGGGCGGGGGGTAGAACCTCCTCCCCTCCCCCCCACCATGCATAATAAACACTGGCGCCGCCGATCGCTTGCCGCCTTAACTGTGAAATGTCGCTTTTTAACCGCGATTCATTGCAAATTGGACTCCGATAGTGCTCTCAGAATTACGTTGTGTGCGTGTGTGTGTGTGTGTGTGTGTGCGTGTGTGTGCATGTGTGCGTGCGTGCATGCATGTGTGTGCACGTGCACTTTCTACTTATTATTTTATTCGCTGTGGAGGTAATTAGGTTTGATCTAAGGAAGGCGAGACTAGCCCCCAACTTCCTGGATCAGGACCATAGTGTAAGACTTTATCATGACAAGGCTTTTTTTTTTTTTTACCTACAAGCTCTCCTTACCAGGGGACCTGGACCCAGACCAGATCATCAACCAGGTCTCCTGGTTGATGACCTGATCAATCAGGCTATACGTACTAGACGCAGAGCAAAGCGCTATGAAAGCAACTCTTGTAACAGAACACGTGTTTTTGTCATAATATTTCTAGGCGACAGTAGTACGTCCTTCAGCTAGTTCTTACGTTAGAGTGACTGACCTATTCCCTGACAGATTTATTTATTGAAACTCTTACTGCTGTGAACTCAAATTAATTTGTATTAAACAACTGTCGATGAATAGAGAGAAGGGTGGACTAGGGGCTCGAACCTCTGTCCCGAAATAGACGGTAGAGCGTCGGACTGTCATCTTACTGTTGTGTTTATATTTTTCTGATAATGTGTATGATGGATGTTAATAAACTGTCATATTTATGAGTTCTACACGTGTAGCAACTGTCATGAGAGATGGACCTTGGCTTCCTGCCCTATAGACACTGGCTTTTTTTTCTGTGTGTAGGCCTTGGCTACCAGCTCTATAGGCCCTTGACTTCATGCCCTGGGAAGTCGGCAGGCAGTTTGAGGGCAGGAATCCAGGAGGATCAGTTACGATACGAAGGTAGAGACCCCAGGAGGATCAGTTACGATACGAAGGTAGAGACCCCAGGAGGATCAGTTACGATACGAAGGTAGAGACCCCAGGAGGATCAGTTACGATACGAAGGTAGAGCCCCCAGGAGGATCAGTTACGATACGAAGGTAGAGCCCCAGGAGTGATAGTTACGATACGGTAGACTTCAGGAGGATCTGCTTACGATAGAAGGCTGTGAGCCTCTCCAGGAGGCCTTGACTTCATGACTGAGGCCGGAAGTTGAGGAGGAATCCAGGAGGATCAGTTACGATACGAAGGTAGAGCCCCAGGAGGATCAGTTACGATACGAAGGTAGAGACCCCAGGAGGATCAGTTAGATACGAAGGTAGAGCCCCCAGGAGGATCAGTTACGATACGAAGGTAGAGCCCCAGGAGATAGTTACGATACGAAGTAGAGCCCCCATGGAGGCATCAGTTACGAACCGAAGGTAGAGCTCAGAAGGAGGATCAGTTACGATACGAAGGTAGAGCCCCCAGGAGGATCAGTTATGATACGAAGGTAGAGCCCCCAGGAGGATCAGTTATGATACGAAGGTAGAGCCCCCAGGAGGATCAGTTATGATACGAAGGTAGAGCCCCCAGGAGGATCAGTTATGATACGAAGGTAGAGCCCCCAGGAGGATCAGTTATGATACGAAGGTAGAGCCCCCAGGAGGATCATGAGAATTAAGATTTTCTGGTTTGTTTTATAACTTGGTGTGCTGCTCCTTGGCT
This sequence comes from Cherax destructor, assembly GCA_009830355.1. Classification (NCBI taxonomy): domain Eukaryota; kingdom Metazoa; phylum Arthropoda; class Malacostraca; order Decapoda; family Parastacidae; genus Cherax; species Cherax destructor. The sequence goes on from WNWK01000124.1 coordinate 325,256, forward strand.
TTCTGGTCGCCTTATGTAGTAGTGTAAACGACAAGACTGGCCACCCAGTCTTGTCGTTTGGCCACCCAGTGTAGCCGTTTGGCCACCCAGTGTAGACGTTTGGCCACCCAGTCTTGTCGTTTGGTCACCCAGTGTAGTTTGGTCACCCAGTCTTGTCGTTTGGTCACCCAGTGTAGTTTGGTCACCCAGTCTTGTCGTTTGGCCACCCAGTCTTGTCGTTTGGTCACCTTGTCTCGTTGATGTGAAGAATACACGAAGGTGCATGTTGACTTCCTCTATATCATTTATTTACTGGCTTCCTCGAGTGTGTTTATCGTCATGATCTAGTGAGTTTTTTTTTAAACAAGTGTTGAGATATTAGGGAGATATTTTTGCTAGTAAGTGCTGGAGGTTTTGAAGTTTTGAGTGAGGTTTTTCAATAAGTGTCGTAAGTTGTAGAGTACATTCTAGTTTTTAAGTAGATGCTGGAGGCTTGAAAGCATGGAATTACTTTTTTTTCAGTGTATTTTCATTGGTGGTTTTTCAGTGTGTGTGTGTGTGGGGGGGGTTATAGTGATGGTTTTTTTTTCACTAAGTGTTGGAGGCCTACGTTAAAGCTTATAGTTCAGTTAGTAGTTTAAGTACTTAACTTCTTGTTGTATATATATATATATATATATATATATATATATATATATATATATATATATATATATATATATATATATATATATATATATATATATATATGGACTCAAATTACGTTGTAATAAACTGTCAGTGAATAAACAGAACGAGGAATTCGGATGGTCCATTTACGGATCGCGGTTGTATATGTTTGAGTACGTGTACACTTACACGTATGTAAACACATTATTAAGGAAAAGTAAAAATAATAGAACAACCGAAGACTTATAAAGGTGAAATATAATCTCACGTATGACTGCTGTGTGAGCGTGGGACTGCTGTGTGAGCGTGGGACTGCTGTGTGAGCGTGGGACTGCACTGAATATTTTGTCAGGTCACATGTACAAAAATTAAGAGTGTCATGCCAGGCATAATTTAAAATCCTCACAAATTTTGTTCATAAGTGAATAATTCATACAACACAGAAATTGTATTCATGTTGGAACTTGATCCAGTTATATTTTGCTCAACCTTGGACCTGCTTCATGCGACCTTCTCGACCTTCTCAAAATCAGTTGGTGGTTAAAATCTCTCGCATGAATAAACAGATCATTAGACTCTTGCCTAATTCTGATGCTGTATTTATGTTGTAATCTTAATCGTAATCATCTTTATTACATTTCTTACAGGGAATCTAATAAACTCAGCCATCAGCATTTTTGGGGAGACTTCTTAATTCAAAGGTTTTTTTTTTTTTTACTCTTATCAAGATTTTGAAATACAACTTTTGATTTTGAATTTCTTAAGAAGAGAATGTATATCAAGAAAGTCTTCATGACATTCTTGGTAAAATATATTTCTTTGTCACTTTTTTTTAATTGTAAAATTTACCTCTGACGATTTTAAAAGATTTGTCAACTAAATTTTCTGGATATTTTATATCATGCTATTTCATAAATCTTCAATATTTTCTCATCTATGAACTCTGGGCGGCAAATGCGCAAAGCTCTCAGAAACCCGGAGTGCGCAAAGCTCTCAGAAACCCGGAGTGCGCAAAGCTCTCAGAAACCCGGAGTGCGCAAAGCTCTCAGAAACCCGGAGTGCGCAAAGCTCTCAGAAACCCGGAGTGCGCAAAGCTCTCAGAAACCCGGAGTGCGCAAAGCTCTCAGAAACCCGGAGTGCGCAAAGCTCTCAGAAACCCGGAGTGCGCAAAGCTCTCAGAAACCCGGAGTGCGCAAAGCTCTCAGAAACCCGGAGTGCGCAAAGCTCTCAGAAACCCGGAGTGCGCAAAGCTCTCAGAAACCCGGAGTGCGCAAAGCTCTTAGAAACCCGGAGTGCGCAAAGCTCTCAGAAACCCGGAGGAGAATACAGAACTCTGTCGTCATGATGCGAAGAATAATAGTTTACATAAGACAAGTTTGTCTTGGTTTTCCCTATATTTTGAATTTAAATTCTAGGTTCCCCTTAATAATTAAAGCATCAAAAAAAGGCAATGAGTTATTTCGTTCAGACTCAACAGTAAACTTGATGGCTGGAGCCAAAACTATTTAATTCAAGTAGGAACTGGCTTGTATCTATGTTTTGGACATTAAATATAGAATATTGTTCTCAGATTTGTACCATTTACCTTTATCAGAAAGAATTTTGTTAAGCAGTCTTCTTTAAAAAAAAATCCCTGTACAAATTACAATATAAATATATCATTAGAACTGGAAAGAGTCTATTTCTACCGTCCACAGGATGGATGTGAAGTGCACAATAAATTTGCCGCTTCGGCGGCATAATCTAATTTAAATCATACAAACTGTACTGCCCTTCTCATCCCCACACTGTTCTTCTCCCCCTTCCCTCTCCCCGACACTTCTTCCCCTCCCGTCACCCCGACGCTTCTCCCTACTACTTCCCCATCATCCCACCCTTCTCTCCCCAATACCGCAACCTTGAACCTAAAGGAGCAAGCGTGCCCCTTCCCCACCCACCACCCTATTAATCGTCCCCCCAGGGCGGCAGCAGTTGCTGTCATCCCTCTCCTCTCCCCCCTTCCTCTCTTCCCCTCTCCATCTCTTAAGAACTACTTAAGAATTTAGTACCTCTCTCTCCCTCTCTCAACCTCCCAGTCTCTTTTCCCTCCCAGTTTCCCTCTCGTAAGAAACAGGTCCCTCTTCCTCCCTCACTCCGTCTCTCTCATTCTACCCCCAGACTCAGTAACAAGTAGCTAGATCATTCTCACCTTATCTCTCACACTTCCTCATCTATCAGTCTCCCTCTCTAATATTCATTAACATCCGGGGTCCCAGACTATTCAACATCTTACCAGAAGATATCAGAAACACGGCTGGAACCAGTGTAGAAGCCTTCAAGAGGAAACTGGACAAGTATCTTCACCAGGTGCCTGATCAACCAGGCTGTGACGGATATGTGGGGCAGCAGGCCTCCAGCAGCAAGAGCCTGGTTGACCAGGCAAGCACCAGACGAGCCTGGCCCATGGCCGGGCTCAGAGAGTAGATACTCTCGAAACTCTTCAAAGGTATATCAAAGGTATGTGTACATAGCAAACGGGATGGTTCATGGAGCGTGAGTATACACGCTGTGGCAGGACGTGTGAGCATAGAGAAGCACGTGGCAGATACGAGCACGTGTGAACATAGATAAGCACGTGGCATGTGAGCATAGATAGGAAATGGGTTCGAACTGGGAAAGAACGAAAGAGCATTTGAACAAGGTGATGAAAATGTGGGGCCATGAAAAAGGGAGGGAATGAAGGAGGAAGGGACTGAGAGAGGGAGGGAGGGAGGGTACGGGAGAAGAGGGTCCGTTTGATGAGGTGAAAATGAGGTGCTCAGAGGAGACACTGAATGTGTTCATTATTGCAGGACCTGAGGAGGGAGGGAGAGGAGGAGGTGGAGGAAGGAGGGAGATGAGAAGGGAGGGAGAGGAGTAGGTGGGAGGTAGAGAGAAGAAGGAGGAGGGAGGTAGAGAGAGGAGGAAGAAAGTGAAAGATTTAGCGGGAATCAGAAGACCTTGTCACATTTCTTTTTATGGGAAAACTTCGTTTCTCTCTCTCTCTCTCTCTCTCTCTCTCTCTCTCTCTCTCTCTCTCTCTCTCTCTCTCTCTCTCTCTCTCTCTCTCTCTCTCTCTCTCTCTCTCTCTCTCTCTCTCTCTCTCTCTCTCTCTCTCCTTCCCTACCTCCCTCCCTCCCTCTCACCATTCCACTTCCCTCCCTCACTAGAGTATTCCAGACTAGCGTGTGATGGTATCTGGCTTATGCGCCAGAAAGGCTTTAATCGTTTACATAAATAGAGATTTGGACCTTCTTGGTATCACCCCGACTCCGTATTAGGAGGTAATGGAGAAGCCAAGATAATGGCTGCGTGGATAGTATGGATTAGGGTGGAATGATGGTGTGGGGTAGATGGATGTGAGGGAGTAGATGTAGACGATGGATGATGGAAAGTAGATAGGGAGGATGGTGGGGAGTAGATAGGGAAAATGGTGGAGAGTAGATAGAAGGAGTATTGCTGGGAGTAGATAGGAATGACGTTTCTCATTAAAGACACTCGGGTATTACACGTGTCTTATTCTTCAAATAGACGAGGAAGTGGTGGAGACGAACTCTATTCACAGCTTTAAGAGTAGGCATGGCAGAGAGCAGGATGTTACCATCACCAGTGTGCTACGAGGTGTAGAGGGGAATGGAGGGAGAGGATCAGCAGTGACTCGACCCCCGCACACTGAAAGAGAGATCACAGATGTTTTGCTAGGACAAGTGTACAAGTCCTCAAGAGGAAACTGGACAAGTACCTCCACCAGGTGCCAGATCAACCAGGCTGTGCTGGATATGTGGGCCAGTGGACCGCCTGCAACAGCAGTCTGGTTGACCTGGCAGCCACCAGACGAGCCTGACCCAGAGTCGGGCTCCGGTATTAGGAAAACTCTCGAAACTCATCAAAGGTATATCAAAAGCCAGAGTCCCGTGGCTTGGTTGGTAGCGCGCTCATCTCTCACACTTGCGTGTCCATGGTTCAATCCCCGGCCAGGTGGAAACGTTGGGCATGTTTCCTTACACCTGTTAACCTAGCAGTAAATAGGTACCTGAGTGTTAGTCGACTGGTTTGGGTGGCATCCTGGGGGTGGCAGTATACCTTAGATAGGGCTGGGCTTTGAAATGAGCTGACGTGGGATAACAGCTCTTAGCCTGTAAAATTGGTCTGTGTAAAAAAAAAAAAAAAGGTCTCTAGGTAGACTTGAAATATTTGCGATTCTCCGTGTCTTCAAGTCTTGAACATATACTCATTGGATCGGAGGAGAGAGAGATACATGATAATATATACCTGGAAAGTACTTGAGGGCCTCGTCCCAAATCTGCACACTACCATAACAACATACTGGAGTGAGAGATATGGGAGGAAGTGTAAAATAAACCCAGTGAGGAGCAGGGGTGCGGTGGGGACAATACGGGAGCACTGTATTAACATCCGGGGTCCCAGACTATTCAACATCTTACCAGAAGATATCCGAAACACGGCTGGAACCAGTGTAGAAGCCTTCAAGAGGAAACTGGACAAGTATCTTCATCGGGTGCCAGATCAACCAGGCTGTGATGGATATGTGGGGCAGCGGGCCTCCAGTAGCAACAGCCTGGTTGACCAGGCAAGCACCAGACGAGCCTGGCCCATGGCCGGGCTCAGAGAGTAGAGAAACTCTCGAAACTCTTCAAAGGTATATCAAAGGTAAGGTAGTGTGAATTATTCCAATGATTTAGTTGGTGTTTCGAGTTTAAAGGGGACCGTCTACACGAGGGTTATTAAGACTGCATGTTATATTTCAGCTGTAAAACACCTGTCAGTGTATGCAACATCTGTGGGTTAGCATATATTCACTCGGTATGATTCAAAGAGATGGCAGGGAACGCTTCTTCAACGGCTCCACGGTGTGACAGATCAATCAGCCTATGATGGGTATGTGGGCCGCCAGCAGCAACAGCCTAGTTGACCAGGCAACAGGGAGGCCTGGTCCCAGGTTAAGCCGCCAGCGTAGGGTAAACAGCAGGTAAATAAGAAGTTAGTATAACTGAGAACGACATATTGGAAGCTTAACCACTCGTAGTGTTGGACCCAGATTTTTTGTGTACATTATTATTATTATTATTATTATTATTATTATTATTATTATTATTATTGTTATTTTATTTAGGGAAAGCTCCAAACTAATACATGTGGTGCAGAGCCTGGGAAATGAGCTGTATGGACATCGCAAGACTTGGACAAAGCTCTACACAGAGTGGAACGTTGTATGTTCTCGTGAAACATCGCTCTGTAACGTTTCTCCCACTTCACGTATTCAAAAACAACTCTGAAAGGATCAGATCAAGTCAGTCAACATAGTTGAGATTCTGGTCCATGAGCTGCAGCTCAACAATCAGCAAGTTCAACTGCATAGTTACAACTGGTTAATTACACACACACGCGCATACCCCGAGCGTAACTCCTTTCCTGTATCCACAGATAAGTAATTACAGATAGGTAATTACACACGATAGCTGGTGTGTTTGTGTGTGTAATTAACTGTTTGAGTTAGCCTTGTTGAGGTGGTGTGTGTGTGTGTGTGTGTGTGTGTGTAGTGTGTGTGTGTGTGTGTGTGTGTGTGTGTGTGTGTGTGTGTGTTGTGCGTGCGTGCGTACGATAGAGAGAGAGGGGGAGAGGTTATTTCCGATCTTTTGGCTGTTACATCCCGGTGGTCTGGCTGTTACATCCCAGTGGTCTGGCTGTTACATCCCGGTGGTCTGTGGCCGATGTTTAGGGTGCTGTAAAGACGTGTAAACGGGCAGAGGAGAGCGACCGTGTCAGCGTGTGATGGAGGAATTGTTGTGGCTCTTCCCAGTGTCCTACCCTCATGACGGTAACACTTGTCCCATATATTGTAACTGCAGGGATGCTAACCCCTGGACCGGCAGCTCTGGTTCTCTGGTCCGGCGGCTCTGGTCCACTGGACCGGCCTCACTGGCCAACGAGTGCTGGTGGCACTCACACCCACTGTGACTCCTATATGGTAGTTACTTGTGGGGTTGCACCCACTGCTGGATCTCTACCCTATTATATATTTACGATTACATCTTGGTACCTACCCCCCCTTCCCCTTCAGTGTGTAGTTCCTCTGTTCTACCATGATATGGAATGTATTCTACGGGATACATACGCTGTGTTACAATGTGTAGCTACATGTTCTTTGTTTATAGTTACACGGTGAGAACACCAGTATCATGTCTACCCTCTCCTACATGATAGTTACACGGTGTGGGAACACCAGTATCATGTCTACCCTCTCCTACACGATAGTTAATAAGTGGGAACAAATGCTAGACACGTTTCCCCGTCATATTCCATCATACAGGATGGATTGCGTACAAGAGATAATGAAATAAGTCAGTGTGAGCCGAAAGGTTTTTAGTAAGGCTGTATATATATATATATATATATATATATATATATATATATATATATATATATATATATATATATATATATATATATATATATATATATATATATATATATTGATAATATAAATATATATTATCAACAAATTTTGTTGAAAATAAGAAAAAGATTTGGAGTGAGATTAATAAGTTGAGGAAGCCTAGGGAACAAATGGATTTGACAATTAAAAATAGGAGAGGAGTTATTGAATGGAGAGTTGGAGGTATCGGGAAGATGGAGGGAATATTTTGAGGAGTTGTTAAATGTTGATGAAGACAGGGAAGCTGTGATTTCGTGTATAGGGCAAGGAGGAATAACATCTTGTAGGAGTGGGGAAGAGCCAGTTGTGAGTGTGGGGGAAGTTCGTGAGGCAGTGGGTAGAATGAAAGGGGGTACCTTTGATATAAGGCAGCTGGGATTAATGGGATATAGGTAGAAATGTTAAAAGCAGGTGGGGATATAGTTTTGGAGTGGTTGGTGCTATTATTTAATACATGTATGGAAAAGGGTAAGGTACCTAGGGACTGGCAGAGAGCGTGTATTGTTCCTTTGTATAAAGGCAAAGGGAACAAAAGAGAGTGCAAAAATTATAGGGGAATAAGTCTGTTGAGTATACCAGGCAAAGTGTATGGTAGAGTTATTATTGAAAGAATTAAGAGTAAGACGGAGAGCAGAATAGCAGATGAACAAGGTGGCTTTAGGAAAGGTAGGGGGTGTGTAGACCAAGTGTTTGCAGTAAAGCATATAGGTGAACAGTATTTGGATAAGGGTAAAGAGGTTTTTGTGGCATTTATGGATTTGGAAAAGGCAGTGTGGCAGATGTTGCAGGTGTATGGAATAGGAGGTAGGTTACTGAAAGCAGTGAAGAGCTTGTATGAGGATAGTGAGGCTCAGGTTAGAGTGTGTAGGAGAGAGGGAGATTATTTCTCGGTAAAAGTAGGCCTTAGACAGGGATGTGTGATCTCACCGTGGTTGTTCAATATATTTATAGATGGGGTTGTAAGAGAAGTGAATGCGAGGGTCTTGGCAAGAGGTGTGTGGTTAAAAGACAAAGAATCAAATACAAAGTGGGACTTGTCACAGTTGCTTTTTGCTGATGACACTGTGCTTTTGGGAGATTCTGAAGAGAAGTTGCAGAGGTTGGTGGATGAATTTGGTAAGGTATGTAAAAGAAGAAAATTGAAAGTGATTATAGGAAAGAGTAAGGTGATGAGGATAACAAAAAGATTAGGTGACGAAAGATTGGATATCAGATTGGAGGGAAAGAGTATGGAGGATGTGAACGTATTCAGATATTTGGGAGTGGACATGTCAGCAGATGGGGCTATGAAGGATGAGGTGAATCATAGAATTGATGAGGGAAAAAGGGTGAGTGGTGCACTCCGGAGTCTGTTGAGACAAAGAACTTTGTCCATGGAAGTAAAGAGGGGAATGTATGAGAGTATAGTTATACCAACACTCTTATATGGGTGTGAAGCATGGGTGATGAATGTCGCAACGAGGAGAAGGCTGGAGGCAGTGGAGATGTCATGTCTGAGGTCAATGTGTGGTGTGAATATAATGCAGAGAATTCGGAGTTTGGAAATTAGGAGGAGGTGCGGGATTACCAAAACTATTATCCAGAGGGCTGAGGAGGGGTTGTTGAGGTGGTTCGGACATGTAGAGATAATGGAACGAAACAGAATGACCTCGAGAGTGTATAACTCTGTAGTGGAGGGAAGGCGGGGTAGGGGTCGGCCTAGGAAAGGTTGGAGGGAGGGGGTAAAGGAGGTTTTGTGTGCGAGGGGCTTGGACTTCCAGCAAGCATGTGTGAGCGTATTTGATAGGAGTGAATGGAGACAAATGGTTTTTAATACTTGACGTGCTGTTGGAGTGTGAGCAAAGTAACATTTATGAAGGGATTCAGGGAAACCGGCAGGCCGGACTTGAGTCCTGGAGATGGGAAGTACAGTGTCTGCACTCTGAAGGAGGGATGTTAATGTTGCAGTTTTATAACTAGTGTAAAGCACCCCTCTGGCAAGACAGTGATGGAGTGAATGATGACGAAAGTTTTTCTTTTTCGGGCCACCCTGCCTTGGTGAGAATCGGCCGATGTGTTAATAAATAATATATATATATATATATATATATATATATATATATATATATATATATAATATATATATATATATATATATATATATATATATATATATATATATATATATATATATATATATATATATATATATATATATATAATGTCGTGCCGATTAGGTAAAACTGGTCAATTAGCAAGAACTCATCTAAAATTAAGTCCTTTCTAAAAAATTTCTCTTATACGTTAAATATATATTTTTTTCATTTATGTTAATGTAAGAATTTATAATTTTGTACCAAGAGAAACTTTGAAAACCTACCTAACCTTATTACAACAAGCGTAATTTAATTTAGCCTAACCCAACTAAATATATTTTAGATACGTTAACATTAATTTAATAATAAACAAACACAATGAAATATATTTTTTTCGTTAGGTTCAGAATGATTTTGGCGAAATTATTGCATACACAAATTTTCACTTGTCTTATATGGCAAGGTGAGCGTTGCTATTTAAGCCAAAATCGCAAGTTTTACCTAATCGGCACGACATATATATATATATATATATATATATATATATGTGTGTGTGTGTGTGTGTGTGTGTGTGTGTGTGTGTGTGTGTTTTTGGCGCTAACCTGTTGCAGGCTGCTCGTTGGGTATTGCAGCCTCGTTTATTTCTCATTATGCAGCTTGGTGTTGGTTTATAGTGGCAAATCATATACCTGACTTGGGACATCACTAGTAGGGGAGAGTTAGATGAGTCTGTAGTGTAGTCATGTATTTTTAAGTATCTCTCTGTAGCTACAGGAACAGCTATGTTCGTAGTCTCCCGTCTTCACTACTCTGTTCATCATATATATTTTTTAAATTTTCATTGTTGTGTGTGTGTGTGTGTGTACTCTGGAACGGAGCATAAAACAAATTATATGTGCAAGTCCCACTCAAATCCAACCCCTCTCATTCATGTATTTATCCAACCTAAACTTGAAACTACTCAAGGTTTTAGCTTCAGTCACCCTACTTGGTAGACTGTTCCACTCATCAACTACCCTATTTCCAAACCAATACTTTCCTATATCTTTTCTAAATATAAACTTATCTAATTTAAATCCATTATTGTGGGTTCTCTATTGGAGGGACATCTTCAAGACATTATTTATATCCCCCTTTATTAGTACCCATCTTCCACTTAAACACTTCGATCATGTCTCCCCTCATTCTTCGTCTTACAAGAGAATATAATTTAAGGGACTTCAAGATTTCTAATGCTATGAATTAATTTTGTCATTCTTCGCTGAATGTTTTCTAACGAATTTATCTCCCCTCATTCTACGTCTCCAGAGTGAAGATTCAAGGCTCTTAAGTCTATCTTCATAAAGAAGATTCCTCATACAGTAAATAATAGACCAAAAAACTAATGGGAAGGGCTTAGGAGTGAGAGGATCTCGCCTCCAAGGACCACAACAATGTCGCACCATCACATCTTCGAGGAAAATTATAAAATGGATAAGGAGAACCTTCAAAACAAGGGATGCCAAGCCAGTGACGATCCTCTTTAAGTCACTAGTGTTCTTTATCGTCTGGGATACTAATGTACACTAACAGCCCCATTTAAGACAGGCGAAATTGCAGATCTGGAGAATATACAGAGACCTTTCACTGCACGAATAAGGTCAGTCAAGTACCTTAATTACTGGAAACGTTAGAAGTCTCTTGACCTGTACTCCTTGGAATACAGGCGAGAAAGATACATCATATTTTACACCTGGAAAATCCTAGAGGGACTGGTCCCAAAATTGTACACAAAAATCACTCCCTACGAAAGCAACATACACCCAATGAAAATCAAGGGAGTCGTGAGTATACTAAGAGAACACAATAAGTGTTGGGCAATCTCCCATTATGCATAAGGAGGATTACCTGGCTGTCTTCAAGAGGGATCAGGACAGATACGTAAAGTCAGTGCCTGAGCAGCCGCACTGTAGTTCGTACGTTGGATTGCGTGCAGCCAGCAGTAACAGTCTGTGTGATAAATGTTGCCTCTGAGCTCAGAGGCACCCACACTGACGTATGTCCTCGGATCAAGGTAAAACACCTAGCTCTGCTAGGTTCTTGATTCTTGTAGGATTTGGTGGTCCTGTGGGTTAGAGCATCATGTGATTTTCGCTCACCATGAGGAGGGCCAAAACGACATGGGTTCGAGTCCTTGGCTAGTCGCAGTGTTATTGATTAAAAACCATTCGTTCGTGGTTACATTATTCACACATACACACACACACACAAACACACACACACACACACACACACACACACACACACACACACACCGGTGGTCTAGTGGTAAAGCTTCGCTTCACGCACGGAGGCGGTTCTATTCCCGACGGCGGAAACATTTCGAAGTGTTTCCTTACACACACACACTCGCACACATACATACAACAGGCCTAGTGTCAAATCGACATGTGCCTAGGACAAAATGGTAACTAACACACACACACACACTGAAGAGGCTGGGCCAGGAGCTCTGAATCGACCCCTGCAACCTCAGCTAGGTGAATACACTCGCAAAGGTGTACATCTTTGTATACATAACGAGAAGTTATATATCTCACTATTGACAAATATTTCAATTTATTATTATACAGTTAAAGTATTCTGATAGCGTACAAATGAATTTGTTTTAATTGTGTTAATGACCCAAGTAACTTGTAGAGTTAAACCCTAACACAGTAACTGGAGTCCAAGCAACTAGTGCCGGATAATGAATTAAGAGAAATGTGCAGCAACACCCGAGTATCTTAATTATTAAGATGTTTCCCCAGGCAGTGGCTTTTTCATTCCACTGCAGAGATTACATTCTGGAGTCAGTGGAATTTGAGGTAATCAGTTCCCTCAACGTTGAGCTGGTGGTGGGAATCAGCCGCACATCCAGGCATCCCAGTTTGGCACTGCTTTCCTTTACTACCCCCTCCCTCCCATGCAGGGCTCCGTGGGGCTATTTAGTATGCGCCCACAGTGATTCACTTTAAAATTATTATCGCCGGCAAGACGCGCTGGGGACGCGCATTTTGCCATTCGCTACGGGCCACAGAATTTTTTTCCTACGCTTCAGATGGAAATTGTAGCTTGGTGTTTATCGCGTGCTCGCTAGACCCAACAATTACTACATAGGACCCAAGGCAGCCAGAGTGGTCACGTCGCGTATGGTCCTGCGGTGGTCCCCTATGATTGAGCAGGTACCTAACAGGTCCTAGGCGTCTTCCTGTGGGGTTTTAGTGTGTCTTGTGGTAACCTCAAACGTTCTTTAGGAGCCTAGAATTTCGTTAGTGATGGTGGGGATGGTATGTAGTCTTGGGGGTCTTGTAGGAGGCTGGATGGTGGTACATGGGCTTCTATGTGGTTTTGTAGGGTCGTGTAAGAAGCTCAAGGATCGCACAAGGAATTGTATATGTTCTTTGAGGGTTGTATAAGGTACTTTTTTTTATAGTTTTCAAGGCTTGTTGTGGTGAGTACATGGTCTTAGCTGGTTACCTCTCGATACTTCTGGTAATCATCGTCCCTCCCTCCCGAAACAGGCCTAGTTGACGGTTTGATCATTCAGGCTGTTGGTGCTAGCAATGCGCAATCTCACTTAGGCACCACAGGCCTGGCTAAATCAGGAACTGACTTGAGGAACGTATCAACTTCAAGGGTGAAGTAGCAGTTAAGTCATAGAAACTTCTGCGTGTATTTATAAAGTATATATTTATATTAAGTTTCCTGCATGTTACTCGTTCTTAATCCTCAGTCTTTCCTTTATAGTCCTGGTCTGAATCCTGGTCGCGGGGATATACCTGGAGGGTGTTCCGGGGGGTCAACGCCCCCGCGACCCAGTCCTTGACCAGGGGAGCGATGATCCCTGGAATAAAAGAAATATACCTTACCTTTGAGGCCGTGATAAATTGTCATCATTGTAGTGGTGTCATCAGGACTTATATGTAGCCTGTTCCAGGGGCGCCAGAGGCTCTGCTTCCTAGAGTGATTTCCTGATTTACTAAACTATTGCTACCTGATACCACAGCCAGGCTTAGCCACCTCCGGCAGGAACTCTTTTAATTTCCTCTTGAAGACCTGTCTTCTGGCAATATTTCCCTCATCTGTTCTCCTGTTCTCCACTGGGTTTATTCTACACTTCCTCATGTATCTACTCCAATAAGTTGTGTTGGTGTGTTGAGGATCCTGGCCCTCGAGTATTTTTATATGTATATATATATCAGATATATCTGGCGTCTCCATTCCAGATAATAAACCTGCCATCAAACTGTGCCGGTGGTGCCACTAAGCCTTCATATAGTGAAGGTTTCACTGCCATGTCAGAGTTGTGGTATCATCAGGTCATGTTAATGGTACAATCAGGTTAATGGCAGTAGTACCAAGGACCATTCCCTGCCCCCATGCCGCCTGCCCGTCCTCTCCAGATGGGGCAGGTCACGTCAGGGAAGAGAGGGATAAGTTGCCTTTTGGTCGCCCGATTTTTTTTGTGGGGCAGAGGCTAGTAGGGCTGATATTTAGGGCCGACTAGATATTACATGTACTAGCCTGTAGCTTATTGCGTACCTCCGCTTGTTAGTGTTTGAAAGCAACCAGGGATGCAGGGGCAGAGGCCATCCAGGGTTGTAGATGGTATCCAGGTCGTATCGTAGAGGGTAGCCATACCTGGAAAAGGCAGAGGCAGGGTTGCAGAGGGCATCTAGGATTGTAGATGGTATCCAGGGTCGCAGAGGGTAGCCAGGGCTGGAGGGCAGACAGAGTTGCAGAGAGCATCCAGGGATATCCAGGGTCGCAGAGGGTAGACATGGCTGGAGAGGACAGACAGGGTTGCAGAGGGTGGCCAGGGTTGCAGAACAGCCCCGGCACTCAACAGCCAGGGTTGGTCAGGGCTAGGTGGGGATTTAGTACGGAGCTCTGCTCTCTACTCTATTTCCTTATTGCCATTTTATTGCTACTTGTGTTAGTGGGTTACAGCACGGTACGTCTGCTTTCCCCTTATAAAACAATTGGACCATCGATCCCCCGGGACTTTATGGTTAGCCTTTTATTGCTCAGTAACCTCTGAGGGGAAGGGAGGGAGTCTGCAAGCTGTCAGGGAGTGCCCTTGTCCCAGAAGGTAATTTGGTATCGTATACAAAAAAAGTCGAAAGAAAAGGCTGGTTTTGGATGGTTAGTGCTTTTAGTTCTGAAGGTGATAGCTTTAGTTCTGAGCAGGGAATAGCTTTCATTGTGTGAGTTGTTTTGGTTTAAAAGTTTTAAGAGTGCAATGTGTCGTCCTGAAGGATAATAATGTATTACCTTTGTCGTTGTGGGAAATAGATCTGTATTACCATTGTCACACTGCAGAATAGTTCTGTATTGCCATTGGCATCATGGAGATAGTTCTGGGTTGCCGTTGTCATTTTGCTAGAGATTAGGGAGAAATTGCTATTGTCTAGTTACATGTTGATGGTTCATCTGAAAGCAATGACAGTGTCTGTTATTCCTGATAACTGTACCGGGATCAACACCCCTGCGGCCTGGTCTTAGATCATGCCTCCTTTATTTGCGAAGTAAATGTTACAGGAATAAGAACTAATAATAAATACACATGAAAGAAACCTTTGACAAATTCGTAGTGAGCGTACATTTAAGTTTACAAGAACTCCCATCATGCATGTATAAAAATCCTGCAAGAGTGTAAAGCATTTAACAGGCTTCCGTTGAATATTCACCTGGAAGGACGTTAGCACCTCCCTACCATCAGGAAAGCCTCGATATAAACTGGATGGGCCTCAGGTGTGACTTTCCCATGTACTCTCTTCTTTCTTTTTTCTCTCCTGCCATTTTTCAGCAGTGAAGACACGTGTGTGCCTGGGGTTCAGGAGTGTACCAAGACCAACTATCAATTTTCCTGGCGGCGGTAACAACTGATAATCAAAGTTTTGTAACAAAAGTTTTTAAAAATATCAGTCTCATCCACCTTCTCTTTTGGACCCTCCTTCCATTAGTTATCGTTTTTTCTTCTTCGTTCTCTTCCTCCCGCTCACTTTATTATCGCATTTCTCTTTCTCCCCTCCTTATCCTCGTCGGGTTTTCTCTCGTCCCTATTTCACTGGCTTCTCTTTCTCTTTCCATTTATGTTCCTCCGGTTCATTCATTTAGCTGTTACTGCAGTTTACAATTATCTTCTCTATCTGCGGTCCCTCAAGACATTATTTCATAACAATACATTACACACTCCCTTAACATGCAACAGTCTACAACACAGTTCTCTAACATAACCCTAGCACGCAGTCTCCTAACATACACCCCTCTAGCAGACAGTTCTCAGGTATACAACTCTCATGCCCCTGGTACACAGCCCCTGGTACATAGCCCCTGGTACATAGCCCCTATTATGTATAACCTACACAGTCCCTAGCAACTCCTCGTCCCCCCACCCCCTACTACACGGTTAGAGGTTAAGCCGCAGACATATCCCGTGGACATGCTCAGAATTGGTAATAATAGTTACCCCATCAGTTCCGTTATCGTAGACCTTTTAGTTAGCACATCTCTGTGTTAACTAGCACGTCCCTCTGTTGACTGGCACTTTCCTCTGTTAATTAGCACTTCACTCCGTTAATAAGCACCTCCTTCCGATGTGTAGCATTAACCTCGATTATTTACTCTAGTAACTATTTTATACCCAATTTTGCATTAGTAAAACGATTGTATTTATAAGTTAGTATTGTGTTATTTTCGTTAGAGTTCTGTTGATCCTAGATTTTCACACTTAGTGATGAAACTTGAATATCTAAGTTGACTTTACAACTTAACTTAGTTGTATCTTGATGTATTTATTGCACTACTTGTTTTATATCGGTGTATTTTGTACCGTCTCCCGTGCATCCAGGTGTCGTAAGGAGGAAATTCGGTGCGTAAATTTGGAAAGAGTTCCTCGAGTATTTTCTAGATGTAAATTATGACACATCTATCAATGTTTTTATCTGTTTCCCTTGTGACCTCTTCACAACAGCCTTCTTAATCAAAGTTAAAGGCTGTGATAGATATGTGAGCCAGCAAGCCGCCAGCAGCAACAGTCTGAACAGTCTGGTTGACCAGGCAAGCACCAGACAAGCCTGGTCCAGGGCCGGGCTCTGGGAGTAGGAAAATTCTTGAAGCTCCATCAACGGTACCGTTTTAACTGAAAATTAATGTCTGGGCCGAGAATGAAGTTAGGTAACGTAAACGGAAAGGGTAAATTACCTCCAGCGAAAAAAATAGTGGTGTAATAAGTTCACTAAGAGACAACTCAATAAGTGTAAAAGGACCAAGACTTTTCCACACCCACACAAACACAAGGAAAAGTACTAACATATTCCTAAGTTGTCTTTAAGCGGGAACTGTGTAAGTTCAGGCTGTGGTACATAAGTTGGACTGCATGCATCTAACACCAACAGCCTGGTTGCTCAGGTCATCAACCAGGAGGCCTGATTTGGGACCATTCCGCAGAGGCGGTGACCCCAGGTCAGGTAAATTCCACATTTTTCATCTTAACTCAGCATCCACATTAACTTAGTGTTTTAATCCTTCCCAACTCTTATGTGAGATAAAATGTTCTCACTATGTAACTATCATATAGTAGGCTAGCAGCACATTGTTGATCTATTCCATTTACTTAAATTAATAAAGAAAGAGAGAGAGAGTGTATTGGTATTCCCTCTCCACCTCTCATGTTATCTCAGATTCTCCTCTCCACCACCATTCCTTCCCCAGCTCAGTCTTACCATCCCTTTCCCACCACCCATCCTTCCTTGACATGACACTTCTCTCCATCCTCTAGTTGTCTCTCCGCCCCCTCCCTACCCCTACCTCATTCCCCTTCCCCTATCCAGGCCCAGAGATCTTCCTCTCCAGCAGTCCCCCTCCTCCCGAAGTTCCCGCAGAGGTCGGTGGCGGTGTCGACCTTGGAAGGATAGAGCACCATGGCGGGGTCCTAGACACAACCCTGTTATTAAGTGTGGGTAATGAGATGTCTCCCACGATGGATGAGCCCACACTGGCAAGAGCCTGAGTATGCCCACGCTGCCTCTTCAGTCACTCCACCCACCATCCATCCCTCCTCCCAGCGTCCACCCACCATCCTCTATCCTACATCCCCATATTTTTTTAGAAAATACACTGCAGTATTTCAATTCATCCACTACAGTATTTCAATTCATCCACTACAGTCTTTCAAAAGTAGGGGCGCCATTGGTACACTAAGATAAAACACAATAAGTGTCCGGGGCCCAAGACTGTTGAACAGCCTCCCACCAAGCATAAGGGGAATTACCAATAGACCCCTGGCTGCCTTCAGGAGGGAACTGGACAGATACTTTAAAGTGTTGCCGGATCAGCCGGGCTGTGGTTCGTACGTTGGACTACGTGCGGCCAGCAGTAACAGCCTGTTTGATCAGAACCTGATCCAACGGGAGGCCTGGTGGTGAACCGGGCCGCGGGGGCGTTGATCCCCGGAATACCCTCCAGGTAGACTCCAGGTAGGCAGGTAGACAGTCTTTCAATTCATCCACTACAGTCTCGCCTTACATATCACAGTCTCTTCTATATCCACTAATCCAGTTTCTTTATGTATATACATTCATTTACTGCTTCCTTTTCCTGTCTTCTTCACAAAGATAGTCCTGGTGCACGAATATCATGTGATAGTAGTGTTGCAGGTTGAATAGTACACCAGTGTCCCATGATAGTCGTAGAATAGCAGTGATGGAGGCACAGTAGTACGCCAGTGTTCAGTGATAGTCGTAACAATAGCAGTGTTGTAGTTACAATAACTCACAGGTACCCGGTACGACAGCAGGGTGCTGCTGCTGCTGCTGCTGCTGACGTCTCCTGCGCCCCACTTGGTATACAACTGGTGGCGTACGGTATTTATAGCCTATTTTGACCCTACTTCAAAGGCATATTTTGTTTTGCTTTAGAGTGAATTATTTGTTTACTGTGATATATTATTTACGGTCGGTTTCAGGGATTCTGTGTTACACTTGATAACAAAACACTGTTATTGAATTTATCAGTTGGTGTTTTGAACGCGCGCTGAAGGTACGGCTGTTATTTGTCTTATGTGCTTGTTATTGCTTCTTGTCTTGTGTTGTCTTTAATTTTTAAAGGGGTAAGCCAGCGGTAAGCCAGCTGCAGGCTTCGAATGAATACCCACGTCAGGAGGCATTTGTCCAGTTTCCTGATAAGTCTTACCTAGTCGAGAAGCTATTGACGCTTCTCATGGCTGAGGGACTGACCATCTTATTTGTACTTTTTCAAGACTGATGAACTGATCTCAGCGCCTTTACCTCTCCACTGCTTTTGCTGTCTTCCATTTTAGTCACCTCTGTATTCCACTGCAGAAGCCTGCTCTGTGGGCGAAAAGTTTCGGAAATAAAGGTACCAAAGTGTTGCACATGTCTCTTATTTATCACCTCGGTATTATGAATCATTATTATAATTACCTAACGTAACCTCAGTAAATTCCTGATCTCACGGGGCCCGTATTATACCTCTTCTTGAAACTGCGCTTGGAATTCCTCCAACCAAACATTACTTTCTTCCGAAGGTTTCCTTCCCTCAGTTGCATGACCTTGCAGTTGCATCACTCAAGGATACGTAATGCCCACAAATGTAGAAATAAAACGCATGCGCAACGTCTGCAAGCTTTCGTTAGGACACGTTTCACGTACCAGGTTCGTTATCAACTGTTGGGTTGGTTAAGCGCCTGGTGAGTGAAACATTGCATTGATAAAGCTCCAGGTAAGCGAAGAGTATGACTACGAATGTTACCAAACTTGGCACTGGCGTTTAATTTATACATAATATATAACCTTGCACTTGTTTGGGTTGAACTCCAGCAGCCAGTTAACCTAGGTAACTTTTTTTTTCCATCCCATTAACCCTGCGTCAGGGGCTAAGGTAAGAGAGCTTGACAGATTCAAAGTTTTTGTCACACTAATAGCGGTTCGCAAATAATAATAATAATAATAATAATAATAATAATAATAATAGTAATAGTAATAACAATATGGAACTTGTTTTCAGTAGACATCTACTTTCCTCCTAACATCTAGCTTTGTAGATTATTATTAATATTATGTTCACAGGGAAGTGCTAAAACCGTAAGGATCATAAAGCGCCTAGACATACGGCACGATTCCCTCTAGCAAAGGGTTATAGTAAATGATGATTAACACAAATGATAATGATTGGAATACGTGATAAGTAGCGTAAATGAGACGGTGGTGTTAGGGGTATGCGTGCTTGCGTGCGTGCGCCTGGGCACGCACATGCGTGCCGGAGACCCATGCAAATTGGCGGTGATGTATTGCAAAAATTGGCAGGTGTTTAATTGTCACGCTCAGAGCTGATGTGTTGATGATTATATGGTGAACCTTACCCTCTTCCCATCCCTCTCTGCTTCACCCCCACTGCTTCACCCCCACTGCTTCACCCCCACTGCCTCACCCCCACTGCTTCACGCCCACTTCTTCACCCCCACTGCTTCACCCCCACTGTCTCACCCCTTCTCTCTCCCCCCCTCCCCCAAGCGTAATGTACTGGTTCACAGATTATACAGTGAAGGAACCATATTTGTCACAAGTAGACTATTGCCATACGCCAGCAGGACCTGCCCGACCTCTCCTGAAATTCCTGAACCTGATACCCTCACAGGTATTTCATTATTGACGTGTGTGTGTACTCACGTATTTGTACTCGCATGTTTGTGGTTGCAGGGGTCGAGTTACAGCTCTTGTCCCCACCTCTTCGCTGGTCGCTACTAGGTCCACTCTCTCCCTGCTCCATGAGCTTGATCGTATGTGTGTGTGTATTTACCTAATTGTGGTTGCAGGAGTCGGTTCATAGCTCCTGGTGGAGATGGTTGAGGTGCTGGTGGAGGTGGTGTAGGTGTTGGGCGAGGTGGTGCTGGTGGAGGTGGTGCAGGTGTTGGGCGAGGTGGTGCTGGTGGAGGTGTTGGAAAAGGTGACGGAGGAGGTGGTGGTGGAGGTCGTGGAGAAGATGGTGAAGGTGTTGGTGGAGGTGTTGGAGGAGGTGGTGGTGGTGGAGAAGCTGATGTGTTTCACACTGCTTCTGTAAGTGAAGAGGGAGTAGATGTGTAGCTAATTAATAGTCCAAGTTGGACCGAAACGTCGTTAAAAGTTTGTCTCCTGTGTGTGTGGTTTATTTGTGTGTTGTGATGCTGTGTTCAACGCTCCACCAGTTGTCTGGAAGACAGTGGGAATGTTTCCCATGTTGATGCGCAGTCTCTCTCTCTCTATCTCTCTCTCTCTCTCTCTCTCTCTCTCTCTCTCTCTCTCTCTCCTCTCTCTCTCTTTCCCCTCGCTCGCGCGTTTCACTAGCTACCTATCTACCTCCCTGGCCAGCATCCACACCAACATGAGCTAGCCAGCCAACCGGGTAATATTAAGATAATTGTGTCCCCCCCCACACCTGCCCAGTACCCACACCACACGTGGAAAGCCAACCAGCTGGATGATACTATTAAAGATGTTTCCACACACCTGGAGAACCAGGTGACGCTGAACATCTGAAGCATCTTCTGACTTCCTAGTGAGTCAGTTTAGTAGCACCGGTGTGGAGGGTGACGGGGAGGAGCAGCCTGGTGAGGGAATTGTTAAGATAGAGTACTGTACAGCGAAAGACGAGGAGGAATTACACCTAAAGTGAGTTCTAAATCATCAACAAGCAACGTAGACCGAGGCAGACTGAGTTGGTCAGGCAGAAATAAAAGCAGCCAATGTCTTCCCAACACTCAAACAAGGAATAGACGGGTTGCCTTGAACTACAGACCAAGATCTTCGACGAGCATAATGCAGAGGGCAGTTAGAACGAGGAGAGTGGTGAAGAATCTGTAGAGACACGATATTATGAACGATAGCCAACACTAGTTTACATTATTATTATAATCATAACTAAACGCTAAAGAGAAGATCAGTTTTGTTACACAGCCCTACTATAGAATTCTACGGTAGGGTAGCAGAGTTTTTAAAAGAGCTTAATCTGCATACTAGACGAGAGGGCAAGAATAACGGGAAACTATCTTTACTGGAACATGGTATGCCTAAATACAGATCCCATTTAATCAAGAACGTTCAGAAACTTGAGAATGCCCAAAAGTTTGCATCTTGGGAGCGTGCGTTATGCGGAGAGACTAAAGGAACAAAACCCGATGACTAGAAAAAACACAAGATACTTGGAGAAATAGTGATAAATTATTGGGCATACAAGGACAGAAACACAGATGGGGGGGGGTAGATGAAAGCAGTAAGAGATGAGTCTCAAGGAAGTTAGGAACCACTTTTTCACTTAGTGTAGTATGGAGGTAGAGGCAAACTCCATTCCTAGTTCACTACCAGTAGCTAGGAACCAGCAGTGTCAGTATACGAACCATGACTCGACCCCCACAAATACCAGTTTGCTGAGTAAACACACGTACACACACGCACGCACACACAGCTACAAGTTCCACATTTGTCGTGGCCGCCAAGTGCTCCCACAGAACAATAACACGGTGCGAGTGTAGTCTCCGAGCGGTCCAAGATATCGGACAGTTGCCGATGATAACCATTATTGATATCCCCAGGACCACTCGCACCCCAAGTTAGTCATTTATAATTGCACGTCTTACCGCCTCCACCCCTCGTCAGGGTCGTGCTGTGCATCCCTCGGCGGTAAGGGCGAAGAGCCTGCCTTGTGGTACTGGCATTTCCCACCTCGAGAGAGGTGAGAAATACGTCCCTTTCGTCCTATGGGTGCTGGTGTTGAACCCCCTTTCATTTCTGCCAATATTGTCACTTGACACGAAATGGTTATACCTGTGATTATGTCCAGATATATTATGAACCTAATTTTATCCTGAAAATTACCTTCCGTCCCATGTAGGGAAATTGAATTAATTAGGTAATCCCGAAGGGGATTGCTTCATTTTTTATATTTTTTCTTGCTCGAGGGTTTTCGTTTATAACTAGAGAACGTTTCGTCTGATCGACTTCAAATTTTCCACGCTGCTGTACCCTAATCAGGATTAGGTTCTTGCATTCATTGGCACATGCAGGTGCCCTCTGGTCAATTTGAATTTGATTTCCCATTGCGAAAACTTGAGAATATTTCTTCTGATCGGCCTCTGATTGGCCTCAGGCTCCCTGATGAAGGATCTTACTTAGAAGTTGAGACTGTTATCAGAGTGTGTAGGTGCCAGGTTGACAGTTTTATTGTAAGAAATTGGGAAAATTGAATTGCTGGATTTCTTGTGACTGTGAATGTCTCATCCGATCGGCTTCAAACCATCAACTTTGATATCTTGATGTAATGTAACTTCTGAGTGGTTTCAAACTAGTGTTGGTATATTATGAGAGATTTGTCTCTTTGCGATAATTAAAGAAAGACTCTTAACTGGATTTAAAGTTTAAAAGTTGATATTTCTTATTAGAAGATTCAAATTAATAGTTTACTGTGAAGTTGTCAGTTTGTCATTTTTATTGAGGAAATTGAGATAATAGTTTCCATGTGATAACTTGTGAATTCCTCTTCTGACTGGCTTCGTATCTTCAAGGCTGCTATTTAACTATTTTAAAATCGCGTGCCACACTCTGTACTTTTCCTTTTGATTGCATTGAGGTAGAGAGGGCTGAGATTATGGGAAACGTGGATACCTTTCTCAGATCGCGCAGCGACCGAAACCCGTTTTTTTGGTCTTCAGGCTGATTCGTTGGACGTACTTAGCTTGATTAATGGTCGCAGCGAAAGGTTTTAAAATGAGGAAATAGTTACGTTTTTTATTTAATCTTCGGACACGATGCAAATGACAGTTTCAACTGATGACTGGTAGTTAGCCAGCAGCCTCTCTCACTCCCTCCCAGCGTTACTCCGAAGTTCTCCTGATTAATGGGACTCTCAGAAAGACCTCATTGATTAAGATGACTGACGTTAGCACAGGTCAGAAGGATGACTAGATGCGAACACAGAAGTGTTGGTAATAAATCAAACAAAATGCTTAGCTTCGTATGAAGAGGTAGCAACACAAGTCCCAAGGTTATATTGCAGCTCTGCATATCGTTGCAACGACTCATTCCAATTAAGAGTCTCAATGTCTGTATTTATTCATGGTATCAAGAATCTGTCTCACGAAGAATATAACTGAACTTATCCTCTCCAGAATGGCTTAGAATGGAAGAGGTGGATTGAATTGTGAAAATGTTTCTCATCCTCTTAGCAGACAGCTAAAACAAGTCACATCCTCGTATCATCCTTCGTAAATTATGCCAAAATAATCAGGAAAGTCGAGAAGTTATTCTCATTGAAAGTTATAGTTTACTGTTAGCCTCTGGAAGACTTGATTTACATCGGCTTCCTTATTTATATTCTTGGTTGGATGCGACGCACATACGAATTTTAGTGTCATCGAAAGGTAAGTTACTTTGACATGTATCTTTTCTCTAACATATATTTTTGTCTTGTCATATATGAAGGTGATAAGAGTATTGGGGCGCGTACCGCGATCTGAGGTACCTTGACCGTTGATGTACCTATGATGGGTTTCAAGAGTTTCCCTACTCCCGCAGCCCGTCCCTGGGCCAGGCTTGTCTGGTGCTTGCCTGCTCAACCAGGCTGTTGCTGCTGGCACATGGCCTGGCCCATGGCCGGGCTCAGAGAGTAGATACTCTCGAAACTCTTCAAAGGTATATCAAAGGTTTACACTGCGGAAGGAAACTTCTGACTCCACTAATGTTTTAAAAGTACATTCAAGGGAGGGGGGGAGTCTTCATGACAGTGAAGGGCTCTTGATTCCAGGAACTGCAACTGTATTTCTATTCTTTTGATCAAACATGACTGTAGTCCAACATACGAACCACAGTCCGGCTGATCTGGCACTGACTTTAGGTATCTGTTCAGCTCCCTCTTGAAGACAAGAGGCAACCCATCCTTATGTTACTAGGGTAATTTTCATACGAGGATCCAGCGTCAGTTTCTTAACGTTCCCCATAATTCTTCTTCAGTAACGTGTATTTTGTGTTACGTCAGGTAGCGATACATTATGTGATATAAAGCTGTAGTCATGTATTTAATCATAAATACTGTAAGCTTATTAAATATACCAGCCACAACATGTGCGGCAGCGCCGTTGCTGATGGTAGACCAGGATACGTTCAGATCTGCACGAGTACCACTGGTGGTGTGAGTACCACTGGTGAGAGTACCACTGCTGTGAGTACCACTGGTGAGAGTACCACTGGTGGTGCGAGACTGGGTTACTTTATTGGTTACATAACCTTCACTTGCCCCATGGCCTAGACTGACCACACTGCCTCCATGCACACGTGTACACGCACTACACAAACGCGGGCGTATGTACGCGCGGGCGCGCTCACATACATTCATAACACCTGTACCGCCGTTACGCTGACACCATATGGGGAGCGAGAGGGATTACTGTACCCTGGAGAACATCCTGTCTCCCAGTCCTCCATACACACACCTGCCAGGGCTGTTACCACTCACCATAACATATATACACCGATAGTTGTGTCCCACACTGTTTTAATTCTTATTTTAGGAGTTCAAATATCTGATGAGTAAAAAAAAATGGAAGTAAATCACTTTGACATTTTTGGGTTATCTTAGGTAATTTACACTATGTATGATAATTGTACTTGTGCCTAAATAAACCTACTTATGTTTAGTTCTGAAACGTTCCGCCTGCACAGTAGGCTTTTTCAGTCTAATAAAAAAATGAAAGCTACCCGAGTGTTAAAAACATATGAAAGAAGGAGCACTACAGCAGGCCTACTGGCCCGTGCTAGGCAAGTCCAGGTCACCTACTGGCCCAAGCCAGTCAGATTCAAGTCACATCCACTTAAGAAGGAAGAAGTGTGTCGTGTTCATCTGCTTGTCGTTATTGTATAACCATTATTATAACAACTCAAATATTCTTGACTGGTATGGAACAGGTGACGTTCGGCCTGAAAGACCATCGTGTAGTTGATAGGATTTAAATCCAATTAACCAGCCAGACCAATCCTCCTCATACATCCTCTCATGCCCTTCACCGATTTCCAGGTATTTTCTGCCCTCGAATCAGGGCCTGAGACCAGGCTTCCTTGTTGATTAATCAGCCAGACTGTTGCTGCTAGCTCTCCGTAGGCTCGCATAGCCATCACAACTTCGCTGATTAGGAACGCGTTACGATGCTTCAAATTTTAAGCTAGATTAATTTAACCCATTTTCACTTAAGTTAATAACCAGTGACTAAGTTGCCTAAACGGAAGACTAACCTGAAGGACGCGTCCGGAGGGAGGGGAATGCCCCCTGCGTTTCGGTCCCAGACCAGACCAGACCTCTGGAGGATCAAGGTCTGATTACTCAGGTTGTTAGTGCTGGTCGCACGCAGTTAAATGTACGAACAAAAGCCCGACTGATCAGGCAAGGATATGAGGAATTTGTCCTGCCTTGAAGTGACAGGAAGAGGATCAACATTGAAAGTTCTAATTATTAAGCATATCATTTCCCTTGCCGTAGCAACGACAACATTGTTGTGATCCTTGGATATGAGATCTTCCGACATCATTACTCCTAACTCTCGCACATGATACTTTAGTGTTATTAAATGATTTGAGTTTGTCCTGTACTCAGTATTTCCTCCATTCTTCCATAACGGAGTATTGAAACCTGTCCCCTTTTAAACGTCATATTATTGTCTGAGGTCCACTGGAAGATTTGATTTATGTCTTTTTGAAGATCCGCTGTGTCTTCGACGGACGCCACGGTCAGAGATTCTGGTGTCATCGGCAAAGGATGTTACGGTGCTATGATTTATGTCCGTGTCAGTGTCGGGCAGCGGGAGACACATCTCACACTGTTAAAGTTGGAGGGAGGGATGTCTCTTCTTACAGAATTTCTTACTTTCATGTTAAAATTATCATTTCATACATCCTTCTCTTTGTAAGAAGCTAACAGCATCTTGATAAATTAGACACAAGTGCAACACTTGGGTATCTTTATTGAGGAAACGTTTCGCCCAACAGTGACTTCGCCAGTCCAGTATAAGTAAGAATAGTGAAGATAAGAAGAAGAAGATTGAGGTTACGTTATTTTGATGTTAGTATACATAAATATACGGAGTTAGGTTACGTTATTTTGATGTTAGTATACATAAATATACGGAGTTAGGTTACGTTATTTTGATGTTAGTATACATAAATATGCGTAGATTAATGCCCAATAGCAATATTACGTAAATAGTGTGGAGGTTAACGCTGGTGTAGGGTAGACACACACACGATACACTGGCGTGGCCTAATGCGTTGGAAACTTAACGCTCATTATGTACCATGACGAAGTTAGACCATGGGAGGGGGATGGTATGGGAGGAGGGAGGAAGTGAATGGGAGTGAGGAGGAAGTGGAGCGAGGGTGATTCTTTTTCATTTGCATTAGTAAGTACAATAATACCGTTTACTCAACCCTCGGATACTACCAGCAGGTACTGGAGCTGTGAAACAGGACTGCAGTAAAGGTTAAAAAGGCACAGTGCCGTGACTGAAACAGTATTCACAAATAACCCGCTGTGGTTCGTTCGTCGGGTTGCGTGCGGCCAACAGTAACAGCCTGGTTGATCAGGCCCTGATCCACCATGAGGCCTGGTCACAGACCGGGCCGCGGGGGTGTTGACCCCCGAAACCCTCTCCAGGAGGAGCTTACGGCGACGTTTCGGTCTGACTTGAACTTTGTAAATGGCCTAAGTGGGGCCGAAACGTCGTCGTAAGGTCCTCCTCCTATGTGCGGGTTATTTGTGAATATTGTGAGGACTGTAATGTTTGTTAACACAGGATATAACATTACAGCAGGACTGCAGTGCTTCCTTACACAGGATATAACATTACAGCAGGACTGCAGTGCTTCCTTACACAGGATATAACATTACAGCAGGACTGCAGTGCTTCCTTACACAGGATATAACATTACAGCAGGACTGCAGTGCTTCCTTACACAGGATATAACATTACAGCAGGACTGCAGTGCTTCCTTACACAGGATATAACATTACAGCAGGACTGCAGTGCTTCACACAGGATATAACATTACAGCAGGACTGCAGTGCTTCCTTACATAGGATATAACATTAATGCAGGACTGCAGTGCTTCCTTACAAGGATATGAACATTACAGCAGGACTGCAGTGCTTCCTTACACAGGATATAACATTACAGCAGGACTGCAGTGCTTTCTTACACAGGATATAACATTACAGCAGGACTGCAGTGCTTCCTTACACAGGATATAACATTACAGCAGGACTTCAGTGCTTCCTTACACAGGATATAACATTACAGCAGGACTGCAGTGCTTCCTTACACAGGATATAACATTACAGCAGCACTGCAGTGCTTCCATTAATCACTACAGGATATAACATTACAGCAGGACTGCAGATGTACTCCTCCTTACACAGGATATAACATTACAGCAGGACTGCAGTGCTTCCTTACACAGGATATAACATTACAGCAGGACTGCAGTGCTACAGGATATAACATTGCGGTGCATGCTTACACAGGATATAACATTACAGCAGGACTGCAGTGCTTCCTTACAAGGATATAACATTACAGCAGGACTGCAGTGCTTCCTTACACAGGATATAACATTACAGCAGGACTGCAGTGCTTTCTTACACAGGATATAACATTACAGCAGGACTGCAGTGCTTCCTTACACAGGATATAACATTACAGCAGGACTGCAGTGCTTCCTTACATAGTATATGACATTACAGCAGGACTGCAGTGTCTACGTTTCAGCTCTACACAGGATATAACATTACAGCAGGACTGAGTGCTTCCTTACCAGGATATAACATTACAGCAGACTGCAGTGCTTCCTTACACAGATATAACATTACAGCAGGACTGCAGTGCTTCCTTACAAGGATATAACATTACAGCAGGACTGAGTGCTTCCTTACTATTATAACTTAAGGGCAGTGCTTCGAGACATTGAAGCTGTAGGCTCTAATACTGGGTCAGTGCTGTAGGTAATCTTATTGCTTTGGTGGCACCTTTGTCCAATAGGGATATATCAGAGGTTTTAAGTGATTATATGATGACTCCTGTGTCTAGTTTTCTTCTCTGTAACTACCCAGATATTTCTGGTCACTTATTCGTCTTGTACATTTATTGTACAATTTATTTTTTAATCTTAGATGTCAGTCCTGCAATCCACACTTATTTATAAAGAAATATTTTCCAATATTTCTTCTATATTGCTTCTTACCTAATTGAAAATTATGTCCTTTTGTCCTCCTTATTGTTATTTACCTGGTGGTGCTTGCAGGAACCAATGACAGCCTCTAAGGCCCAATAATACTTGCTGTTGCAACTATGTATGTTTATTGCCTCCTTGATAAGTTTCACAGCTTGGATGTATTGCCTACGTTAGTTAGACTGCGTGCGACTAGCACTAACGACCTGACTGATCAGGTTATCAACCAGGAGGCATAATCTGTGAGCTGGTACCTTTGATGAGTTTTTACTCCCGGAGCCCGGGATTCGACTACAGGTGACCCATAGGTAACCCCCGAGCATCTAGTTGTCGTGTGTGTTGTGCTAGTGAGGGCAGGAGTCGCGTGGCGTCATGCATACCACCACTGCTTGATAGTAGGGTCTCGCCTTCCTCTGTTCGACTCGTCTGACCGACTTCCCCAGCATACACCATCTGTCCTACCCCAGTCTTAGGATATCTTCCCTTTCTCTCGCGAAGAATTACATGATGACTCCTGTGTCTAGTTTTCTTCTCCATCTTGAAATAGTCTGTAACTGCCCAGATATTTCTGGTCACTTATTCGTCCATTCCAACCCGTTCGTACGTTGCTTATCAATAATTTCATCCAGTTGATATGTTCATTGAACTACCAAGGGATACTATGCAGCTAATCTACTAG
Organism: Cherax destructor; assembly: GCA_009830355.1. Taxonomy (NCBI): domain Eukaryota; kingdom Metazoa; phylum Arthropoda; class Malacostraca; order Decapoda; family Parastacidae; genus Cherax; species Cherax destructor. The sequence continues at coordinate 354,416 of WNWK01000124.1, forward strand.
TTATGTGGTTACGTAGTTATACCTTTGAGGTATATCAAAGGTATAACACACTCAACTATTCTAGGAGCTGAGTACTTACGAAGTTATACTTTTCAGCTAATCTACGAGCTACGAACCTATAATCCACATCTACTCTATGTTCTTACGATGGTATAATCTACAGCTAACCTAGGAGTTATGTTATTTAAAGCTAAGTCTGTGGCTAATATACAAAACTTTGTTACTATTAAGTAATATTCACAGTCTAATCTACAAATTGTGAGTACGACGCTACAATGTATAAGTAATCTACGAACTGTGTGACTACGACGCAGCACTCGACGTGTAATTCACGAACTGTGTGACTACGACGCTGCACTCGACGTGTAATTCACGAACTGTGTGACTAACGACGCTGCACTCGACGTGTAATTCACGAACTGTGTGACTACGACGCTGCACTCGACGTGTAATTCACGAACTGTGTGACTAACGACGCTGCACTTTACATGTAATCCACGAGCTATGTGACTAGGAATTATTACTCTAAAGGCCAATCATCTATGAGGTATGTGGTACCTCTCTGGATATGTGGTACCCTTGTGGGTATGAATGTGTATTTACAAAGTTCTGGTCCACTGCTCACAAGGATGTCCACCTCTCGTCGCCTCACTGGACAACACATTTCAGTTACCTTCCACTGATAACACATTTGAAAATTACTTTCAGCATACAATATATATAAAAGGTCCAGTGCCCCTGCCTCCCTATCCTTCTACCATCCCTTTCCTCTCCTAACTCCGTCATCCTCCTATCCCCTTTCCATATAGTGTCTAATCTTTGCCCAAGATTTTATTTTGGCTAACTTTTCCGTCGTCCATTTTTCTGTTTTGTCTCTGAGGTTCGTTTTTTTTTTTTTAAGTTTGTGTTATGATATGCGTGGTAGTTGGTTAGATGTTTAGTTAGGGTACCCCTCTAGCTTTTGGTACCCCCGTGAGGCGGGTTGGTGGCATGTGGCAGCCGTGTAGTGCCCCGGGTAGCGGCCAGCCCAGGGAAGGACGCTACCATCCCACAACCTGGAATTATTGTTCCGCCCACATTACATGGAGCTTAGTAGTCCCTCTCTCTCTCACTGCTGAATGTGTGGCAGTGCAGACACATACAGACGCTCTCTCTCTCTCTCTCTCTCTCTCTCTCTCTCTCTCTCTCTCTCTTCCTAGACTGTAGGCAATCCTCTGTAGATAACCTGGAAAATCCTAGATGGACTGGTCCCAAATCTGCACACATAAATCACTCCCTAGGAAAGCAAGAGACTAGACAGACGATGCAACATATGTACCCTAGTGAACAGCAGGGAAGCCATGAATACACTGTCTTCAAGAGGGAACTGGACAGATACCTAAAGTCAGTTCCCGACTGTGGTTCGTACGTTGGATTGCGTGTGGCCACCAGTAACAGCCTGGTTGATCAGACCCTCATCCACCCCCGCAGCCGGGTCGAAGACCAGGCCGCGGGGGCGTTGACTTCCGGAACAACCGCCAGGTAAATAACGGATAATCTTACTGTTTATTTAAAGCTAAGTTATTTATATCTAGTCACTAGTGTCTCTCAAGTTCTGTACCCTCTGGGTGTTGCTGGCATCATATGTGCTGGTGTTGCTGGCATCACATGTGCTGGTGTTGCTGGCATCATATGTGCTGGTGTTGCTGGCATCACATGTGCTGGTGTTGCTGGCATCATATGTGCTGGTGTTGCTGGCATCACATGTGCTGGTGTTGCTGGCATCACATGTGATGGTGTTACTGGCATCACATGTGCGGGTGTTACTGGCATCACATGTGCTGGTGTTACTGGTGTCTTCGTGTCTGAGTGGGATGCCTCTAGGCCAGGCTCCGGGACCCACGCTACCACCAGCTTCACATTCTCCGTTTTTACCTTTGGCTCTTCTCCGACTCTGTTTACGGTGTCCACTCCTCCGTTATTATGTTTTTCAATATATTTGTGTTGCAGTTGATACTTAGCGGCCCCGATAGCCTAGTTTTTACGCATTTTATTTTTTTTGTTTACCTTTTGTAATTGATGGTAATTCCCTCGTACAATACCAGCGGTTATTGTTGTCGTTGTCTTCGAGCGAAATTGTTTTTGATAAAACTTAAAGATGGCCTTGATATTACATACTTAATGTTGTAGACTCTTGGGGACATTGGCCCGGTTCCAGACCATGCCTGGTTGGTGGGCAAACTTTTGGTTCTGGCAGACGCAGTCCATCGTGGGTACCACAGTCAGGTTGATCAGAAACCGATTCGAGGAACTTACCGAAAAGTATTTAAAGTTAAATGTCGTAAGTTTAAGTCATTCTGCGTGGCTACAAATTCCGATGAGAATATTGTATATCAGTAAATCATGACATCTGTTTGATGAAAGTAGTTCAGAAAGCCAGGTTAAGATATATAAATAAAAGATAATAACGTTGTAGAAACAAACCTCAAATGAACAGTAACTGGTCGGTAACTACAATCATCCAGGCAGGTATTACCATCTTTTCAAATGAGTTGGATATGGATTAAATGTTTGGCACTTCGACAAGATTGCTGGTCTTTTTCTTTTGCCTCGTGACTATGTAAGACGGCAAGTAATTCTTACACATTTCTTGTTACTTTCAGTATACCCTTAGACACTTTCCTATACCTTTTTAATAGTTCTTATTCCTCTAGCATTTCCTTCAAGACCGTGCCGTAGCGACGGTGGGTCCCGATATCATTAACAAATAACAGATTAGCTGATATGTGGATGAACTAGTTTTGACGAAACTCGGAAAACGAATCCACTAGTTTTAGTGAAACTACAAAGGCTACGGAGTGACCAAGTAAGAAACAATTTAATTTGGTAAACGGCAATGCAGCAGTGGCAATGCAGCAAGTGACAGCCAGGATGGTCACCACTGGCCATACCCGTGTTTGGTTAAGTTATTATATTTTTAAAGGATAAACCTTAAAAAGGGTCTTTGCCATAAGATGATCCAGTCAGTGGTGGCGGCACTGTGGCGGGGGCGCCACAAGACGATTAATCTTCCTTGTAGTTTACTATATTGGAGACATTGCCAATTTTTTCCTGTCCTCCGGAAGCGAATCCAGGTAAACCCTAGTTTATATGATAGTTACAAAAGTTAAGTATGTTTTCCTTTTGTATTCCGCACGCTGGATGTTTTTCACATAGTTGAAATCTGGGAGTCTGAGCTGGGAGGCTTCAGTAAGGCAGTGACGGTATCGTCAAGTATTTCAGTGAAGGTTCAGCAGCGACGGAAGCTTCAGAGGTTTCCTTCCAGCTGAACTGAAGTTAGTATTACTTGGGAACTTCAGTACCATCTCAGGATAATCCATCCCATACGTAGGAGAAATGCAGGTTTTATGAGGTATACCTTCATAAGAGAGAACGATGATAAAAATTATGCATAGGAGAGAAAACAAAGGGGAAAAATAATTGGACTACATTATATATTTAAGAATGGAACAACGTGGATTCATTGTTGTAATAGCCTCAATGTTATATGCTAAAGAATACATGTACTAGCCTTGTGACAACCAGCCTGGTCAAACTCTACCTCACTTGTACTAAGCAACGCCCACTAAATGTAAGCTAACCTAAATTGCGCAGGGCGTAGATGCGTTACATTACGCGACTTCATCAGAGAGGCACCAGACTGCTAGGTTGGTTTGGTAAAAAAAACAAGTACACAATATTAATTCATATACAGCAGCTTCATACAAAACATGTATGAAAAGTTAAATTGGAGTGACTGATGGCAGGAACGAAAGTAACTTTCAAAATAATACTGGATCAAGCGAGCTGTGTTTGCTACGTAGACTTGCAGGCCGCTGGCACTGAGAGCCTGGTCGACCAGGCGGTCAACATAGCTGCTGCCTTGAGGTCGGGCCGAGAGGGTAGAACCCTCGAAACCGACCACATGTATGTCACAGGTCTGGTGGGCCACAGTATAAGCAGAAATATCTGGTTTACCCTTGTTGAACTATTTGCAGAGTGAGGGGAAGTATTGGCCTGGAAGGACTTAGGTATTTATGATGAGTAAATGACGGTACTTGATGAATTGCTGAGGTAGATAGATGGTTACTGAGGTAGGGTGCTCAGTCATACAGAGCGTTTCAAAGTTTTCTTCCTTGGAAGGCGCGTTTCCTTTGCAGTGAGTCCAGCTTAGTACGTACTACTCCCCCAATTGTGGTCTTGGCCCTGCCTCACTTGTCGTCTAGCCATAGCTCCTGGCCCTACCTCAGTTGTGGTCTAGTCATAGCTCCTGGCCTGCCTTTAGACTAATGCATTGTTGTTATCAGTAGCTGTCACTTATTTTCAGAGAAATGTCCGTGTTAATTTAATATATTTTTTCTTTCCACAGGTAAGTGTGTCTACCTTGGTGCACATCCCCTGCGTGAGTATGAGGCCGCTCTCCATGCATGTAATCATGCATACGTACACAGATAAAAACATAAACAAATATACATAAATACATACGTATTACCTAAATTCAGTACCCCATATACTTGAACACGCACTCACGACGCACACACACACACACACACACACACACACACACACATACACACAGCTGCAGAAATTATACAAGCGCGATATGAGTAAGCAAGTTACATGTACAGTAGTTAGATTACGATGGTTTTTAATAGTGTTTCTCATGCGAGTAATGTGGAGCTGAAAAAATATGCCAGTAAAAGTCAGACTAATACATCTGATGAAAATCGTTCAGAGGGTTTTCGATTTAGATTTCGCCTCCCAGGCACTAGTTGACTGGGCAGTGCCAGTCATCCTGTGAGTGAACATGTCGTGCGATGGGTTTGAGTAATATAATGGAGAAGAGTAGTCATACAAGACTGTTCTTACCCAGGTTTATTTGGTTGAAATGGCGTGTCGTCTGCCAGACGACCTGTGTCGCTGATGCCTACATCGTAGCTGCCACCCTGGCCCGCGGGTGCTGCCCGGGGTACGAACTCTTGCAGGACACCGTCACTGACCTGTCGGTGACTCGAACTCATCCGTTACATTCCTATGACGTGACATTAGGTAATGGTGTCCTGCTTAACATAGCATTGACATGATATGCCACTGACAAACATACCACCATAATGACAGTATTGGGCAGTGCCAGTCATCCTGTGAGTGAGCATACCTCCATCATGGCAGTATTGGGCAGTGCCAGTCATCGTGTGAGTGGGCATACCTCCATCATGGCAGTATTGGGCAGTGCCAGTCATCGTGTGAGTGGGCATACCTCCATCATGGCAGTATTGGGCAGTGCCAGTCATCGTGTGAGTGAGCATACCTCCATCATGGCAGTATTGGGCAGTGCCAGTCATCGTGTGAGTGAGCATACCTCCATCATGGCAGTATTGGGCAGTGCCAGTCATCGTGTGAGTGGGCATACCTCCATAATAACAGTACAGTTCAACCGAGAAAGTTGACATCCAGAGTCTAATATTCCTCTTGACACTGCTTATAGTGTTTGTTCGTCTCTTGGTCTAGTTCGTTCCTCTTGCAACCAGGAGACTGCAAAAAGTACTATCTAACTTGTGTGTGTGTGTGAGTGGTGTGTTTTGTCATCCTGCAAATGACGTTAAATGAGCATCTGGTCCTGATGTATTGTTTATTGGGTTTGTCCGTCCTCCGGCCCGCCTCGTAACGCAATGGTTTACCTCGTTATTTATGTACCGAGGTGGCAAGATAGATGCCGTGTACGCCTTGCCAGAGGGTCGGCGCGTCATGATAACCGTCCGCTGCTGGATAAAAATCTCAATACTGTGGCTGGAACAATTCGGAACAAGCCCAGAAATTTTAAGCTGAATCTCGTCAACATTTCCCTACTTGATGATACTCGAGGGCTGACTGAAACATCGTCTACGTTCACCTCAAACATTTATATTAGTTGGCAAAGGTTCGTCAATTTGTGAGATGAAAAAAAAAATATGTCCCATTACAGACCCAGATCACTTTTTATTATTTTTATTGCTCTATTTATTGTTCTACATATCTGTGATAGACCTGTCACCTTCTTGGGAGTGTTCTGTCCTTGTAGTCCGGCCTCAGGCCAGGCTTGTTCATTGTTTGATCAACCAGGCTGTCGCTGCTAATGGTCCGTGGATCTAGTATGGAGAGAGAAGCTCGACCCATTGATTCTTACGAAGCATTTTCTGATCATCCGAAAAAAAACCCGGCCGGACTCGCACGAAGCCTTCATTTTGTCCCACACCGAATCATTACCAGCAAAAACGTCGCCACATAACCCTGAGTCTGCGGTGGAGGCAGCGTGGCAACCTGTCTGGAGGTGAGACGACGTCACCTGCAGAAGGTGACTAGTCTCCACCAACTGGGGTCTTCAGCAGGAGACAGTTGTCTCCGCCTCTTTAGGTCACATTGAGGGTATCCCAGCAGTCCCCCAGGTCACTTTTGAGGGTGTCCCAGAAGTCCCCCATCTCACATTGAGGGTGTCGCAGCAATCACCCATCTCACCTTGAGTGTGTCCCAGCAGTCCCCTAGGTCACCTTGGAGGTGTAGCAGTCATTCAAGTGGTCCAAAACAGCACCTCAGCATCATCAGCTACACGGTGTTCACGCAGCTTCTAATGAGAACAAGTTATCCAATTAATGTCGGGCTGGTTGTCGTCTTCAGTCTGACGAAGACCTGTAGCTTCTGCTGGGTTTTACCTGTCTCTTGGATTCTACCTGATTATGACTGTCTAAGGCCTGTCTCCTGGGTTCTACTTGACTAGGACCTGTCTCCTGGGTTCTACTTGACTAGGAACTGTCTCCTGGGTTCTACTTGACTAGGAACTGTCTCCTGGGTTCTACCTGACTAGGACCTGTCTCCTGGTTTCTACATGACTAGGATCTCTCTCTCTCCTGGTTTCTACCTGACTAGGATCTCTCTCTTGGTTTCTACGTGACTAGGATCTGTCTCCTGGTTTCTACGTGATTAGGATCTGTCTCGTGGTCGTACTATTTGTAAATCCATAATTTAGGTTCAATTCAGGTAGCCTAGCATAAAGTTCTAATGTTGACCGTAACTTAGAGCGTTCAGAGGTTCACGTAAGTTCTACCTGGAGGGTGTTTCGGAGGTCAACATCCCCGGGGGGCTCAGTCCTAAACCAGGCTTCCTGGTGGATCTGGGACAGAGCAACCAGGCTGTTACTGCTGGTCGCACGTAGTCCAGCGTGCGAACCACAGCCCGGCTCATCGTGTAAGTATGGTGGGAGGCAGCAGCGCAGTACGGTGGGAGGCAGCAGTGCGGTTAAGAGTGGGGAGCCCCTATCGGCGTCTGCTCTAATGACACCCCCGCGCCTCGCCTTGTATTTCACACCCACACGCTAAGATCTGTCAGTTGTGGCTACTTTCTGGCCGCTTTAATGGCCATGGTTGTTAGATATATTATATATATATACCTTTGATATACCTTTGAAGAGTTTCGAGAGTATCTACTCTCTGAGCCCGGCCATGGGCCAGGCTCGTATGGTGCTTGCCTGGTCAACCAGGCTGTTGCTGCTGGAGGCCCGCTGCCCCACATATCCATCACAGCCTGGTTGATCTGGCACCCGATGAAGATACTTGTCCAGTTTCCTCTTGAAGGCTTCTACACTGGTTCCAGCGATGTTTCGGATATCTTCTGGTAAGATGTTGAATAGTATATATATATATATATATATATATATATATATATATATATATATATATATCAGATTGGAGGAGAGAGTATGGAGGAGGTGAATGTATTCAGATATTTGGGAGTGGACATGTCAGCAGATGGGTCTATGAAGGATGAGGTGAATCATAGAATTGATGAGGGGAAAAGGGTGAGTGGAGCACTTCGGAGTCTGTGGAGACAAAGAACTTTGTCCATGGAAGTAAAGAGGGGAATGTATGAGAGTATAGTTATACCAACACTCTTATATGGGTGGGAAGCATGGGTGATGAATGTTGCAACGAGGAGAAGGCTGGAGGCAGTGGAGATGTCATGTCTGAGGTCAATGTGTGGTGTGAATATAATGCAGAGAATTCGGAGTTTGGAAATTAGGAGGAGGTGCGGGATTACCAAAACTATTATCCAGAGAGCTGAGGAGGGGTTGTTGAGGTGGTTCGGACATGTAGAGAGAATGGAACGAGACAGAATGACTTTGAGAGTGTATAAATCTGTAGTGGAGGGAAGGCGGGGTAGGAGTCGGCCTAGGAAAGGCTGGAGGGAGGGGGTAAAGGAGGTTTTGTGTGCGAGGGGCTTGGACTTCCAGCAAGCATGTGTGAGCGTATTTGATAGGAGTGAATGGAGACAAATGGTTTTTAATACTTGACGTGCTGTTGGAGTGTGAGCAAAGTAACATTTATGAAGGGATTCAGGGAAACCGGCAGGCCGGACTTGAGTCCTGGAGATGGGAAGTACAGTGTCTGCACTCTGAAGGAGGGGTGTTAATGTTGCAGTTTTATAACTGTAGTGTAAAGCACCCCTCTGGCAAGACAGTGATGGAGTGAATGATGATGAAAGTTTTTCTTTTCGGGCCACCCTGCCTTGGTGGGAATCGGCCGATGTGTTAATAAGAAAATAATAAATATATATATATATATATATATATATATATATATATATATATATATATATATATATATATATATATATATATATATATATATATATATCGTGCCGATTAGGTAAAACTGGTCAATTAGCAAGAACTCATTTAAAATTAAGTCCTTTCTAAAATTTTCGCTTATACCTTTACCTTACCTTTGAACCTTTGAAGAGTTTCGAGAGTATCTACTCTCTGAGCCCGGCCATGGGCCAGGCTCGTCTGGTGCTTGCCTGGTCAACCAGGCTGTTGCTGCTGGAGGCCCGCTGCCCCACATATCCATCACAGCCTGGTTGATCTGGCACCTGGTGAAGATATTTGTCCAGTTTCCTCTTGAAGGCTTCTACACTGGCTCCAGCCGTGTTTCGGATATCTTCTGGTAAGATGTTGAATAGTCTGGGACCCCGGATGTTAATACAGTGCTCCGTATTGTCCCCACCGCACCCCTGCTCCTCACTGGGTTTATTTTACACTTTCTCCCATATCTCTCACTCCAGTATGTTGTTATGGCAGTGTGCAGATTTGGGACCAGGCCCTCAAGTACTTTCCATGTATATATTATCATGTATCTCTCTCCTCCGCTCCAATGAGTACATGTTCAAGACTTGAAGGCGTTCCCAATAATTTAGATGTTTCAATGGCTCAATGTGAGCCGTAAACGATCTCTGGATTTGTTCCAGCTCTGCTATTTCTCCTGCCCTGAACGGGGCCGTCAGCACTGAGCAGTATTCTAAGTGAGGGAGCACTAGCGATTTGAATAGTGTCACCATCGGCATTATTTCCCTTGTTTTGAAAGTTCTCAATACCCACCCCGTCATCTTCCTGGCTGTTGTGATCTTTGTCTTGTTATGGTCTTTAAACGACAGATCAGCAGACATAATTATTCCCAAGTCCTTTACGTGTTCCTTTTGTTCTATGTGGTGACCCTCTTGCAACTTGTCAGTGACCTGCCTGCAACACAAGTCCGTTACAAAGACTTATCAGAAGGGATTTATGACTAGAGAATAAAGGAGAGTGTCTCAAAGATCAATAGATCAAAGATCCTCACTTCTTGTAACCATAACGTTATGGTAAATATGGTAGCGAGTTTGTATATACGGTTTATATGGAATTATCCCATCAGCATTCCTATGAGCAGTAAAATACAAATGGCAACTTTCTTTACCTTAGAAAACACGTAACAACAAATTTGGATTAAAATATATGTGGCGACCACCTTGGCAGCCATCCTGGATTTTTCAAATTTCTGAAGGTACCTTTGATATACCTTTACGTTTGATGAGTTCCGAGAGTTTTTCTACTCCCGGGGTGAGAGTGGCAGCCACGGATTTACTAGACACCTCGGAGGGTCTGTTTATATTGGACTCTGCCGCCGAAGTGGCTAATTTATTAAGCACCCCATATCCGTCATAGGTTTACTGCTTGAAAAACAACTACGCAACATAAAATTCCAGGTTCACACCCATCTTTCCACCACAGTATATATATTTTTCGTAGCCCGAGCCCTATCCACTCTTGAAGCTGCGTGTGAATTTTATTTCCACTATTCGTACCATCCTTACCTGCAGTTCTTGCCCCTCAAAATTTCTTTCAGCATTTTTCAGATAGGCAGTGCTTCAGGAAATACAGTTTAAGGGGCTTTAAGTGTACAAGTAATTTAGGTGTTTGAAACACTACAGAAGTTAAATTTTTCTGCATATTCTCCAGATCTGTAAATATTGCCTACTTTATTTGCGTCAGTATAAACACGTGTAATGTAGAATGAACTTTTATTTTAATTGATGTTTCGATCTTAGAGAGAGAGAGAGAGATAGTGAGGGAGAGGGAGTAGAAAGTAAAATAGTGAGACAGCTGGAGTACAGAGGGAAGAGAGAAGCAGGAGTTGTATCATGTCTTGAAAATATTTAATACATTTTATGTCCCTGCCAAATATTGCCAGCAGGGCAGTTTTTTTTTTCCTTCTCTCTTGCCTCCTTCCTTTCTCCTCTTTCACTATCCCATTCCCTCTATCCCACCTTCCTCCGTCCCCACCGTTGGAAGTACGGACGTGGGGTGGTACGGACATGGGAGGGTACGGACGTGGGGTGGTGGTACGGATATGGGGTGGTACGGACGTGGGGTGGTGGTACGGACATGGGGAAGTGGTACGGACGTGGGGTGGTGGTACGGACGTGGGGTGGGGGTATGTAGGTTGGTTGCTACACCCTTCCTCCTCATTTACCTTGTAAATATCTGCTATTATATTAGATTTACATAGAGTTAGGTTGTGATATTTTCAGCACGTACAGATGTGGTTGGGATGGTATGAGGGAGGGGAGTGAAGAGGAGGAGGGAGGGAAGTGAAGAGGAGGAGGGAGGGGAGTGAAGAGGAGGAGGGAGGGGAGTGAAGAGGAGGAGGGAGGGGAGTGAAGAGGAGGGAGGGAAGTGAAGAGGAGGGAGGGGAGTGAAGAGGAGGAGGGAGGGGAGGGAAGTGAAGAGGAGGAGGGAGGGGAGTGAAGAGGAGGAGGGAGGGGAGTGAAGAGGAGGGTTGGAGTGGAAGGAGGAGGGTTGGAGTGGAAGGAGGAGGATGGTGAAGGGAAAGGGCGATTTAGTGGGGCACTTGTTTGTTGGATAAATTGTTGGGTCTTCACCTGTGGTTACTTGATGAAGGTTCCGGGATCAAAGCCTCCTGGTCAGTCAGCCTGTTGGTGCGTGCACGGGGCACACAGACATAGGTATCATAGCATGACTGACTGATAGGAAGTGATTTGGAGTTGTCAAGAGGAAACTCGACGTTTACCTGTTCATAGGGTCTGATCAGCCTGCCGGTGAGGGCTGTGTAAGTTTGCAAGGCGCCGGCACCAACAGCCTCATTAGTCAAGAAATTAACAATGAAATCTTGATTCAGGCTTCAAAGGTAAAAGAACCTTAGAAAATGGTCACATGTTTGGAAGAACTTAAGTTCGGTTTGGAAGATAAGGTTCTAATTGTACCTTTCACAGGAAATGGAAATAAAGGTAGTATGTATGCGGCCAGCACCAACAGTCTTAATGATCAGACTCTCAACCAAGAGACCTAGTCTGGGACCAGGCAACAGGGGGCAGCGACCCCTGGAATCAACTACAAGCAATTACAGGATATTTCTGCTGTAATGACACTGTACCTGGGGAAAACGGTGGAAGCTAGAAATAACCTCATAATATAATAATAATAACAATATCTTTATTTACTACAAGTACATGTACAAGGTACATGTACAATATAATGATGTTTAATATGGCCGCTGTAAAATAACTTAATGTAACTAGAAAGATGGAGGAAGGCTAGAATAAACCCAGCGAAGAGCAGGGGAGCCATGGGCAAAATTAAAGAACATTGTGTCAACATCCCCGGTACACGGCCCTTCCTTCAACTTTATATCAACAGATATACGAAATACTGCCGGAATGAAGGTAAAAGTTTCGAAGTGAAAAGTGAAGCCTTGCCTACTTCAAGTGGCTGCTCAGCAAGGTGATCAAGTGCTTAGCTTATTATGACTTGATGACGATTACGTTGAGTGAAAAGTTATTATAATGAAATTGGGCTGCAACTTCCACATTACCGTGATTGTTAACATTATTTGCCAGTTGAACCATGTTACCTGTGTACCTGACTTCTGGAACCACTATCTGCTAGATATTAGGTATTCCAGTAACTAATTTAGATATTTGAATAGCTAAAATATGTATTGAAATAAGTAAAATGGGTATTCAAATACCTAAAATAGGTATTCAAATAACTAAAATAGGTATTTGAATAGCTAATATGGGTATTTTGGTTTAGCTTTTAATACTGTCAAAAATGCAGATAACTTTGGTATAAATGGCACCAACGACAGTCATATACAACAGCAGTAAGGTGGATGGCCTTTCGTTTTCTCCTGACGCTGGTCTTAGGCACTCAGTAAACCTTGTTTCTGAAATAAGAGGCCCTCCGCTGGCTAATTAAATAATAACAAATAATAATTATAATAACTACTACTACTACTACTACTACTACTAATAATAATAATAATAATAATAATAATTTCCAGGTTGTGAAGCATTCATAAGAATCCGTGCCGTCTCATCTTTCCAGAGCTCAGGTTCAATTTCAATTTCGGGAGCGGGTGTATTAACTCTTAGTAAAAGTTACATTTTTGCTTATAGTTATGGGAAACTCGGTACTGATTAACCAGAAAACTCTGACTCAAGTTTACTGGTACAGTGGAAAAGCACAATTTGTATTTCATAGGAGATATTGGAGAGCGGAGAGAATAGATGGATGGGAGAGAAGTTGGTGGGTGGAATGGGAGAGGAGAGAGAGAGAGAGAAGTTGGAGGGTGGGATAGAAATGAATAGGAGAGGTGGGATGAATTGGTGGGTAGGATAGATGAGAGGAGAGCATCAGTAACCATGGGGTTGGCTTTGTGTTGTATATTCCCATTTCTATTCTGGCTTCGATCTTATCCACACGGGAGCTCCCCCCACTGGCCCTTAACACAGGTAAGTGCTTTTCCACTGACCACCACCTTGATAACCACTTCCATATCTTCTTCCTTCTTCTCTTCCTGCGTCGTCTTAGTGTCCCACGGGGTCCTCCTGTGGGTTATACATGCTCGTATATCTTTATTATTCTTCAAAACTTAGTGTGATCGTCAATGGTTTTATTGAACACGTACATTTTTACTACAGCAGGAGTACAGGAGCGCTGCTGCAGTAGTAGTCTGCGCTGCCTGTACATCTGCGCCACCGACAGAGCCAGAGTCTACGCTACCTTGGGATCCAGAGTTCATCTGCGCTACCAGGAGAGGCAGCGTCTGCGCCTCACAACACTTGCGTGTGTGTTTGGCCACTTGATCATGCTATCTCTTGGCCGGTCCATTTGGTAGCACTTTATAGGCCAAGACTGAACAACCCCCGGGTGTTATCGTGCTACCTTCGTCCCCGCTACCATCACCACTATAATTGTCACCACAACTACCACCACCACTGACGTCGCCACCATAGCTACCACCACCACTGGCGTCGCCACCAGTTACCACCACCCCTGGCGTTGCCACCAGTTACCATCACCACTGACGCACCACCACAACTGCCATCATCACTGACTTCACCACAACTACCATCACCACTGACGTCACCACAACTACAATCACCACTGACGTAACCACCACAACTATCCTCACCACTGACGTAACCACCACAACTACCATCACCACTGACGTCACTACTAACGTCACCACCACAACTACCATCACCACTGACGTCACCACCACAACTACCATGACTGACGTCACTGTCACAACTACCATCACTGACGTCACCACAACTACCACCATCAAAAGCGAACTTAAATTATTTTAAATCATATCTTAATCAGCCGGGCTGTGGTGGTCACATTGCAACATGACAGGTGTGGAGCAACTAGACTGACTCCTCCTGTGGAGGAGAAACAAGACTGACTCCTCGTGTGGAGGAGAAACAAGACTGACTCCTCGTGTGGAGGAGAAACAAGACTGACTCCTCGTGTGGAGGAGAAACTAGACTGACTCCTCGTGTGGAGGAGAAACAAGACTGACTCCTCGTGTGGAGGAGAAACAAGACTGACTCCTCGTGTGGAGGAGAAACTAGACTGACTCCTCGTGTGGAGGAGAAACAAGACTGACTCCTCGTGTGGAGGAGAAACAAGACTGACTCCTCGTGTGGAGGAGAAACTAGACTGACTCCTCGCGATGATTGTGGAGGAGAAACAAGACTGACTCCTCGTGTGGAGGAGAAACAAGACTGACTCCTCGTGTGGAGGAGAAACAAGACTGACTCCTCGTGTGGAGGAGAAACAAGACTGACTCCTCGTGTGGAGGAGAAACAAGACTGACTCCGTGGAGGAGAACAAACTGACCTCGTGTGGAGGAGAAACAAGACTGACTCCTCGTGTGGAGGAGAAACAAGACTGACTCTAGCAAGCTGACTCTTGTCAGACCTTGTGACCAGTTACAAGTGATCCTTTAGAGATCAGATTGTGCCTACTGTTCCATTCGTGTGGAGAGTATCAGATGACTCTGTTGGAGGAAGACTGACTCCTGTTGGAGGAAGCTGACTTGTGTGATGGAGAGTATCCTCATTGGGTGACGCTGTCTGTATGGAGGTATCCCATTGGTTGACGCTGTCTGTGGAGGGACAAGGCATCCCATTGGTTTGACGCTGTCTTATGGAGTGCTATTCCATTGGTTGTACGTTCTGTTGTATGGAGGTATCCCATTGGTTGACGCTGTCTGTATGGAGGTATCCCATTGGTTGACGCTGTCTGTATGGAGGTATCCCATTGGTTGACGCTGTCTGTATGGAGGTATCCCATTGGTTGACGCTGTCTGTATGGAGGTATCCCATTGGTTGACGCTGTCTGTATGGAGGTATCCCATTGGTTGACGCTGTCTGTATGGAGGTATCCCATTGGTTGACGCTGTCTGTATGGAGGTATCCCATTGGTTGACGCTGTCTGTATGGAGGTATCCCATTGGTTGACGCTGTCTGTATGGAGGTATCCCATTGGTTGACGCTGTCTGTATGGAGGTATTCCATTGGTTGACGCTGTCTGTATGGAGGAATCCCATTGGTTGACGCTGTCTGTATGGAGGTATCCCATTGGTTGCTGTCTGTATGGAGGTATCCCATTGGTTGACGCTGTATGGAAGTATCCCATTGGTTGACGCTGTCTGTATGGAGGTATCCCATTGGTTGACGCTGTCTGTATGGAGGTATCCCATTGGTTGACGCTGTCTGTATGGAGGTAACCCATTGGTTGACGCTGTCTGTATGGAGGTATCCCATTGGTTGACGCTGTCTGTATGGAGGTATCCCATTGGTTGAAGCTGTCTGTATGGAGGTATCCCATTGGTTAACGCTGTCTGTATGACATCGGTCATTATAATTTTTGCTTCGCCTGTAATAAATATTGTGGCGTCGGTCGTAATAAACATTGTGGCGTCGCCTGTAATAAACATTGTGGCGTCGGCCTTCGGTTAACAATTATTTCCTACAGAGCTCTGGCCGCTGGTATATTTCCAGGAATGTTATCCCCGCGTCTGTTAATGCTAAATAATGAACTGTGGGAAGCACAGACGATGTATTATACCATTAAAAATAATGGGAAATGTACACCCAGATTTTTCTGCAGTTTGGAAATTGCTTGTATTATTTTGTATGTAGCAGTTTTACGGAATTATAAAAGAAAAGATTTGTACTTTTTATTTGATTGTAAAGGAAGAAAATAGTCTTTAGAATTTTAGTTATTTTTAATATTTGATGTGACATGCTAGCACAGCCTGGTTGACCAGGTGGTCAGCAGGGAAGCCTAGTCTCAGGCATAGCTACAGGGGTACCTGAAAGATGTTTCCGGGGGGGTCAATGCCCCCATGGCCTGGTCCCAGACCAGGCCTCCTGGTAGATCATGGTCTGTTTAAGCAAGCTGTTACTGCTGGATGCACACAGTCCAGCGTACAAACCACAGCCCGACTGGTCAGGAGCTTATTTAAGGACTTTGTCAGGTTCTCTCTTGCAGGACAGTCAGAAGTGTGTTGGCAGTTCTCCTCGAAACAGGTTACAGGTAAAACTTGAGTATGGATTGTGAGAACAGAGGCTGCAAACCGCTCCCAAAGAGGAAGACCTTGGGGTGAACATAGTGCCGAGTATATCACCAAAAGCGCACATAACCCAAATATACTCTGTGATAAATGTTTTTCAGAACCGACAAGTTGAAGATTGAGACACTTGTGTAACATATGGGAATCTTTATTAAGGAAACGTTTCCCCACACAGTGGCTTCATCAGTCAGGTGACTAACCTGACTATAGTATATAAGCCGCTTCTCCGGCCATATGCTGTACTTTCTGCAAAAGTGATGGACTGAACACATCGATTCCAGGCTGAGGGACTGATTACCTCAAACTCCTCCTCTCCTCACCCCTCTCTGCTTTGTATTGGACTGATGAAGCCACTGTGTGACAAAACGTTTCCTTAATAAAGATTCCCATATGTTGCATAAGTGTCTCAATCTTCAAATATACTCTGCAGCGAATTTTCTTTGGTAATCTAAGACTAGCATCCAGAAGTGTCAACAAGAGTCGTTTACGGCCTATTTACGGCATGTCAGGTCCATCTTAGAGTATGCAGCACCAGCATGCAACTCTCCCCTGATATAGCATGTCAGGAAACAGAAGAAAGTTAGATATGCATTGAAACTAGTCCCAGAGGTAAGGAACAGGAACAGTGAAGAAAGGCTAAAGAACTAAACTTGAGGAAAGAAGAACCAGGGAAGATAAGACATACAAAGTACTCAGAGGTCTGGATGTGGTGGACAGGGATAAAGTGATTCAGAGGGAGGAGCGAGTAAATATACAAGGGATGTCAGTAAGTATACGTGTCTTCAAGTTGAGAGTGGTCAGGAGATGGCATGACCTGGACTAGGTAGGGGTAGAAGCAAGCTTCATATGTATATAGTATTAAAAACAGGTATGACAGGAGCCATTAAGAGGGAGTAAACATAGTAAGTGGCAAGATGCAGGGACAGGAGCGGAGACTCGACCCTACCAACCACAAACAAGTGAATACAAATAGGAGAGTAAACACACACACACACACACCATTCTCTCTCAGATATACAGATCACTCAGAACTATATCGTAATGCCCAGTTTTTAAGAGTTGGGTGGTAGCAGTAAAGCTGTGAGGATTAGCGGTGCCCTGGGCATGCCTCCTTCGGCCTGTCAACAAGGCACGTTAGTAATGGGCATCTGAAAGCTAGTTTTATACATCATTAAATCGGTGAAGATATCGATGAGCGGTCAGCCTCCGCGCCCGCCTCTTTATTCTCGCTGATTTTATCGCCGCCTGCATCATAAACACGTTTTCCAGTGACTTCGAAAAGTGTAGATGTTTGATTCTTGAATTTTCTTTATTTATTATTGACTTGCGAGTTGAGTGGGACGGGGTGTGAGGGTGATAGGGACGGGGTGTGAGGGTGATAGCGGATAGGGACGGGGTGTGAGGGTGATAGGGACGGGGTGTGAGGGTGATTGGGACGGGGTCTCGCTATTGCTGGACCACTACCACATGGTCTTGGATGCAATGGAAAACAACCTGTATACAGATGTGGTGTACACCAACTTTGCAAAAGCCTTTTACACTTGGAAAATCTAGAGGGGACTGGTCCCAAACCTGAACACCGAAATCAATCCGTATGACAAGAGACTCGGCCGGGGGTGCAAAATACCTCCATTAAAAAGCAGGGGCCCGACGAATATACTGAGAGAATTCAATGAGTGCCAGAGGCCCCCGGCTCTTCAACGCTTTCCCTCCGTGCATATGGGGAATTACCAACAAGCCTCTGGCTGTCTTCAAGAGGGGAACTGGACAAGTTCCTCAAATCAGTGCCTGACCAGTCGGGCTGTGGTTCGTACGTTGGACTGCATTCGGCTAGC
>WNWK01000124.1:375000-772128 GCA_009830355.1 Cherax destructor
AGGGCGACGGCTGACCAATTCGGACTTCATGGTCTAGTGTGTCACACATCAGAAGGGAAGTATGCTAGACATGAGGAGGTCAATGACATCATAAAGAGAAGCCTCGCCACAGCCCGTTGCCCAGCTCAACGGGAACCCCAAGTGCAGAGGTCTGATGGAAGTAAAAAGCGCCTGATGGAGCCACCATGCTACCCTGGAAGGATGGTAAGCAGATTGCTTGGGACTACACCTGTGCTGCCACATTGGCAGACACCTACCTGCCACACTCCTTAGCCGAAGGGGTGGAGCTGCCAGCCACAGGGAGACCCAGAAGCCCGCAAATATGAAGACCTTCCTCTTGCTATAACTTCATCCCAATAGGGTCGGAGACCCATGGAGCATGGGGCAAGTGTGCTCTAAAGTTTCTCAAGGAGCTGGGTGGAAAACTCATCATAGAAACCAAGGACCACAGGGCGACCAGTTTCCTCTTTCAGAGACTCAGTGTTGCGATCCAGAGGGAAATGCCTGCAGTATTCTGGGCACGCGGCCCACTGCCGGGGAGTTGGACGAAGTATTTGACATGTAGCTCTGAGTTATCTATGTTGTTTTACTCCCCATTGTATTTTGTCTTGAAATAAAGTTTGTAAAAAAGATGGGGTGGTAGGGAAGTGGAATATTCAAATGGCTTCAGAAAGAAATCTAAATATTCTTCCTTGAAGTCTTTTATCCACTTCTCCGAGGCAATGGGTCCCACAATTGACACCAGAGGTGGACCCCATCCTATATTATATATATATATATATATATATATATATATGTATATATATATTATGTATATATATATATATATATGTATGTATATATATATATATATATATATATATATATATATATATATATATATATATATATATATATATATATATATAGTCCACCTCTGGTGCAAATTGTGGGACACGTAGCCTCGGAGAAGTGGATAAAAAGGCTTCGAGAAAGAATATCTAGATTTCTTCCTTAAGCCATCTGAATATTCTACTTCCCCTACCACCCCATCTTTTCATTTTTTTACCAATAGGTATATTTTGTTACATAATATGGTACACAAGATAAATATATATATATATATATATATATATGTTCAACAGCCTCCCACCAACCATAAGGGGCATTACCAGTAGACCTCTGGTTGTCTTCAAGAGGGAGCTGGACAGATACCTAAAGTCAGTGCCTGATCAGCCGGGCTGTGGTTCGTACGTTGGACTACGTGCAGCCAGCAGTAACAGCCTCGTTGATCAGGCCCTGATCCACCAGGAGGCCTGGTCATAGACCGGGCCGCGGGGACGTCGATCCCCGGAATGCCCTCCAGGTAGACTCCAGGTTGGTATCCCATGGCAGATACTAACAGTATTATTACCGTGGATGCATCGTTAATACTGTGAGCACAGGTAAACACTCACTATGGAGTATATGTTCACGTTATACATGGGTACGTGGCACATGTAGGTGTGTTAGCTCACATATAATGTGCATACATCAATACACTGACAGCTAATATGGATGGAGGCTGAAGAGGTGGGTAGTAGGACAGGGTAGAGGGCCGGGGAACGTTCCAGGAGCGAGACGTAAAGTGGTGGAGAAGGAAAGAAGAGAGGAGGAGGAGTATAGGGGTGAGAGTGATGGAGGAGTGTTGGGGTGAGTGTGATGGAGGAGTGTTGGGAAGAAGTGTTGAGCGTATCCGCAAGGCTGTGGAGGGTGGTGTGAAGGGCGTCTTTGTGTGGGAAATGTGGGAGGTTAAGCTGAGATGAGGAGGGAGGCTTGCCCAGGGCTAGACTCAGTATGCAGGGAATGGGGAGTATATTTGGGGTGGTGGGGGAGGAGGTGTGTTGTGGGAAGACAGTGCTGTGGAGAGGAACAGTATAATATGGAGATTAAGAATGGATGCTGTGGAAATAGTATATTGGGTGTTATAGGCATGGAGAATATAGTATGGAGGGTAAGAATGGGTGTTGTCGGTCGTTTCCCACCAAGGCAGGGTGACCCGAAAAAGAAGAAACACTTTCATCATCATTCACTCCATCACTGTCTTGCCAGAGGCTCTCTTACACGACAGTTATAAAAATGCAATATCAACATTCCTTCAGAGCGCAGGCACCGTACTTCCCACATCCAGAACTAAAGTCCGTCTTGCCGGTTTCCCTCAATCCCTTCATCAGTGTTACCTTGCTCACACTGCAACAGCACGTCAAGCTATAAAAACCATTTGTCTCCACTTGCTACTATCTAACATGGTCATGCACGATTGCTTGAAGTCCAAGCCCCTCGCACACAAAACCTTCTTTACCACCCCCTCCAACCATTCCTAGGCCGACCTCTACCCCGCCTACCTTCCAGTACAGATTTATACGCTCTCCAAGTCACTATATTTCCTTCCTTCCTCTCTAAATGTCCGAACCACCTCAGCCCTCTGGATACTACTTTTAGTAACGCTGCACCACCTCCTAATTTCCAAACTATGGATTCTCTGCATTATATTCACAACACATATTGCCTCCAGCCTTCTTGTTGCAACATTCACAACCCATGCTTCACACCCATATAAGAGCGTTGGTATAACTATACTCTCATACATTCCCATCTTTGCTTTCATGGATAACGTTCTTTGTCTCCACAGACCGTTCAGTGCACCACTCACCTTTTTCCCCTCATTAGTTCTATGATTCACCTCTTCTTTCATAGACCCATCTGCTGACAAGTCCACTCCCAAATATGTGAATACATTCACTTTCTCAATACTCCTCCCTCCAATTTGATATCCAGTCTTTCATATATATATATATATATATATATATATATATATATATATATATATATATATATATAATGGAAACGTACTGTAGGAAGGGGCGAGATACCATGGGTGGGAGTGGTGGTGGTTTTATTTGTCAGGGAAAAGGACAGTCTTCTGCAAGTACATAATTAATACTGCTATCACTGTGCTGTCTGTGAAAGTCTTCGTTAACGCAGTGATTGCAATTACCTATTAGTAATTATTTATTTGTGCGGTGGGGACAATACGGGAGCACTGTATTAACATCCGGGGTCCCAGACTATTCAACATCTTACCAGAAGATATCCGAAACATGGCTGGAACCAGTATAGAAGCCTTCAAGAGGAAACTGGACAAGTATCTTCATCGGGTGCCAGATCAACCGGGCTGTGATGGATATGTGGGGCAGCGGGCCTCCAGCAGCAACAGCCTGGTTGACCAGGCAAGCACCAGACGAGCCTGGCCCATGGCCGGGCTCAGAGAGTAGATACTCTCGAAACTCTTCAAAGGTATAGGAGCATGTATGTCTGTATTCTTCAGTACTTTTGTAATTATATACTTTTTAATTTGTAAAGTTTGTGTGACTCCTGTTAACTACATTTGGGACCTAGTTCCTAAGCTTTTTGTGTATCCGTATGTTCTTGCGCTTCCGTCCACACGATGGTTACGGGTGCATAATAAGCTTGACTCTTCGGCCGCAAAATCTAAAAAAAAATTTGTAGCCCATGTTTTCTATTTTTAAATCCTTCCATTATCAATCACTCTGTGTACGAAGACAAATTTTCTGTTATTTGGCTTTGCTTTTTTCTCACTTTTCTTCAATTGTAGATGCATAGATTGGCTTTTTAATCATGGAAGACTCTCTGGTAAGGTGAACTGATACACAACCCCGGTGGCCTGGTGGCTAAAGCTCTCGCTTCACGCTCGGAGTGCCCGGGTTCGATTCCCGGCTGGGTGGAAACATTTCAAAGTGTTTCCTTACACACACATACAACAGGCCTAGTGTCTAATCGACATGTGCCTAGGACAAAATAGTAACTAACAGCCTGCCAGGATGTTATGTTGCGTTGTCTAGCTGCCTCAGCCGTTGGTAATTATTCTTAGTAACCAACGTAAGTAGGCACCAATTGCTCTGCCCATCCCGAAGGATGATTAGTTAGGTAGACCCTGTTTCCTGCTTCATATACGCACGAATCTAAGTGAAAAGACGCGGAGAAAGAGGTAGAAAAGTAAAATGATATTGAGGAAAAGCGGGTAAGAGGAGGTGGATGATGAGGATGAGATAATGAGCGGCTGGATGAATGTTGTAAGTGTTGATGTGATGGTGTGGACTAAAGGGAAGCCCTTGCGGCAACTTGTGGACGGTTTGACTAGTAGTGTTGGGATCTAGACAGGGGCTAAGGTGAGCCTAGGGTGAGGCACTGTCTTCACAGTCACTGTCTTAACCCAACCAACCCTGCCTACAAGGTCAAGCATACCCACCTCGCCCCCTCCCTTCCTCTTGAGTATCCGTGTACTTAATTGTGTTAATTAAAAAAGTGCCATCGCCTGCCCCTTCTCTCTCTCTCTCTCTCTCTCTCTCTCTCTCTCTCTCTCTCTCTCTCTCTCTCTCTCTCTCTCTCTCGCTCTCGCTCTCGCTCTCGCTCTCTCTCTCGCTCTCTATCAAGAAAACACATTAATGTTTTCGAGGGCCAACTTCCCCGCGATCCGGTCCCGAATCAAACCTTTTGGTGAATCAAGGCCTGATCACCTAGGCTGTTAATGCTGGCCGCATGCAGTCCCAGCGTACGAACCACAGCCCTGATTATCAGGGACTGACTTGAGGTACTCATCAAGTTCCCTCTTAAAGATAGTCAGGGGTCTGTTGGTAAGATGGAGGCTGTTGAACAGTCTTGGTCCCCTTACACATTTTTTTTTATTTCATGCTACCCCTGTTTTTCCTTGGGGGTATTTCGCACTGTCTACAAACCTTGCTTTCGTAGGGAGTGATTTTTTTGTACAGCTGCTGAATTATTATGACAGAATTACGGAGGCATTGGAGGACGACCAAAACGCAGATGTGATTTACACAGATTTTGCAAAGGCGTTTGACAAATGCGATCATGGAGTGATAGCGCACAAAATGAGGGCCATAGGCATTACGGGGAAGGTAGGCAGATGGATTTTCGGGTTCCTAACACAAAGAACACAAAAAGTAGTAGTAAACAGAGCAAGATCTAGCATCAGCGAGGTCAAAAGCTCAGTGTCCCAAGGCACTGTCCTGGCACCTCTGCTGTTTCTCATCCTCATAGCAAGACATAGATAAAAACACCCAGCACACTTTTGTATCATCATTTGCAGATGACACTAAAATAAGTATGAAAGTCACTACAGTAGAGGACACTGAAAAATTACAGGAAGACATAAGCAGGGTTTTCTAGTAGGCAGTGGAGAACAACATGACGTTCAATGGTGATAAGTTTCAGCTGCTTAGGTATGGAAAGAATGAAGAACTCAAAAGGAACACTATATACAAAACTCAAGAGGGTCACCAAATAGAACGATGGGAACACGTAAAAGACCTGGGAATAATTATGTCAGCTGACCTTTCTTTTAAAGACCATAACAAGACAAAGATCACAAAAGCCAGGAAGATGACGGGGTGAGTATTGAGAACTTTCAAAACAAGGGAAATAAGGCCGATGGTGACACTCTTCAAATCGCTAGTGCTCCCTCACTTAGAATATTGCTTAGTGCTGACGGCCCCGTTCAAAGCAGGAGAAATATCAGAACTGGAACAAATACAGAGATCGTTTACGGCTCACATTGAGAAAGTAAAGCACCTAAATTACTGGGAACGCTTTCAAGTCTTGAACATGTAATCATTGGAGCGGAGGAGCGAGAGATACATGATAATATATACATGGAAAGTACTCGAGGGCCTGGTCCCAAATCTGCACACTGCTATAACATACTGGAGTGAGATATATGGGAGAAAGTGCAAAATAAACCCAGTGAGGAGCAGGGGTGCGGTGGGGACAATAAGGGAGCACTGTATCAACATCCAGGGTCCCAGAGTATTCAACAGCTTACCAGAAGATATCAGAAACACGGCTGGGACAAGTGTAGAAGCCTTCAAGAGGAAACTGGACAAGTATCTTCACCAGGTGCCAGATCAACCAGGCTGTGATGGATATGTGGGGCAGCGGGCCTCCAGCAGCAACAGCCTGGTTGAACAGGCAAACACCGGACGAGCCTGGCCCATGGCCGGGCTCAGTGAGTAGAGAAACTCTCGAAACTCTTCAAAGGTATATCAAAGGTCCCTCTTAAGATTTTCCAGGTGTAAAATAGCACTCTCTCGCCTGCGCTCCAACGAGTACAGTTCGAATAACTTCAGAGGTTCCCAGTAATTTAGGTGTTTGAAGTTATACGTGCAGTGAAGGTTCTCTGTACATTTCTAGATCCGCAGTTTCGCCCACCTCCAGAGGGGCTGTTACTGTAGTGCACAGTATTATTCCAACCTAAAGAAAACAAGTGACTAAAGAGGACCATCATTGTCTTGGCATCTCTTTTAAAGGTTCTCATTATTTCATCCTATCATTTTCCTCCGGGGTAGTGATGATAGCACTGTTGTGTTCCTTGAGAATTTGATCCGACATTATTACTTTTAGGTCCTTCTCGTTAGTTTTTCTCTCTGTTCGCTGGTTATAGTTTTATACTTATTTCTGATTTTTATTTCTTCGATTTCCCATAACAGAGTTAGTGAAATTTGTCCCCAAACTTTGTTAAAATATGCTGTAGGTTTAAAGTATCTTAAGATTAACCAGGCTGTGATGGATATGTGGGGCAGCGGACCTCCAGCAGCAATAGCCTGGTTGACCAGGCTAGCACCAGTAGAAAGACTCTCGAAACTCATCAGAGGTCAAAGGTAAAGTGGATGCCACTCTCCGTCAACGTTTTATCAAGTTTTGATTGTGATCGTCCCCATTCACAAGTCCTTCCAAGAATATGAGTGTTACAGTGATCTGCACAAACGTGTGTAGAAGCTCAGTCGCAGAGTAAGTAAACACAGGCGAGGAAGCTGCCGGGGAAGGGGTTAAAAGAAACAGAATGAAGCATTTATCAGATGGACAGTAAAATGGAAACCGTAGCAAATGGAGTTACAACATGTGCGAACACACTGCAGGTGGAACATACAAATATGGAAAGAAATGTAGATATCCACATCCCCATGAAAAGCATGAATATGCTAAATGGACATTCCCTTTGGACTTGTGTGTTAGTTCTACCATCCAGAAATATGTTGGAGTAAAGATTTCATCAGAGGAGAGTGCTATTAACTAGGGTGCCTGGTTTTTCTCACTAGTGATGCGGAGCGTTACAGAGACGTACAAGGAAGGAACAAAGATAAACGGATACGAGTAGAAAACCAAAAGACAGGTATACCAGACTGTGGAGAAGACAGTATCACGGAAGACCAGCATGGTGACCTTCATGAATTAGGAGACGCAAAAATAAGGGTCACAGCTCAAGAGGAAACTGGACAAGTATCTTCACTAGGTGCCAGATCAACCAGGCTGTGATGGATATGTGGGGCAGCGGGCCTCCAGCAGCAACAGCCTGGTTGACTAGGCAAGCACCAGACGAGCCTAGCCCATGGCCGGGCTCCGAGAGTAGTGAGACTCTCGAAACTCGTCAAAGGTATACACAACATTCCAAACACTACATCAACACTACATTCCCAACACTACATCACCAATACTACATAAACACTACATCCCCAATGCTACATCAAAACTACATCCCCAATACAACTACTACCATCCGTGGAAAAGTGAAACATTTCTCTCCCCTCAGTACGAGACTAAGCAGTATATAAGCCACCAGGCGACAAAGCAACGGACATTATTATTATATTATATTCATGTGAAGCGCTAAACCCGTGTGTCATTCAGCGCAGGGAGTGGTGGAGGCTCGATCCTCCTTAACGCTGACCGTGAGACAGAAACGCTACCTGGCTTTACCCACCTTGTTGGATATTTTATCACCATACAGTAATACTTTCAGTGTGTTGTGGTCGTGCAGGTTGTAAGGAGTGTGTGTTACTCGTGTACCAGAGTGTGTGTTACTCGTGTACCAGAGTGTGTGTTACTCGTGTACCAGAGTGTGTTACTCGTGTACCAGAGTGTGTGTTACTCGTGTACCAGAGTGTGTGTTACTCGTGTACCAGAGTGTGTGTTACTCGTGTACCAGAGTGTGTTACTCGTGTACCAGAGTGTGTGTTACTCGTGTACCAGAGTGTGTTACTCGTGTACCAGAGTGTGTGTTACTCGTGTACCAGAGTGTGTGTTACTCGTGTACCAGAGTGTGTTACCATGTATGTACAGAGTGTGTTACTGTGTACCAGAGTGTGTTTACTCGTGTACCAGAGTGTGTGTTACTCGTGTACCAGAGTGTGTGTTACTCGTGTACCAGAGTGTGTGTTACTCGTGTACCAGAGTGTGTTACTCGTGTACCAGAGTGTGTGTTACTCGTGTACCAGAGTGTGTGTTACTCGTGTACCAGAGTGTGTGTTACTCGTGTACCAGAGTGTGTGTTACTCGATGTACCAGAGTGTGTTACTCGTGTACCAGAGTGTGTGTTACTCGTGTACCAGAGTGTGTGTTCTCGTGTACCAGAGTGTGTGTTACTCGTGTACCAGAGTGTGTGTTACTCGTGTACCAGAGTGTGTGTTACCTGTGTACCAGAGTGTGTGTTACTCGTGTACCAGAGTGTGTGTTACTCGTGTACCAGAGTGTGTGTTACTCGTACCAGAGGTGTACTCGTGTACCAGAGTGTGTGTTACTCGTGTACCAGAGTGTGTTTACTCGTGTACCAGAGTGTGTGTTACTCGTGTACCAGAGTGTGTTACTCGTGTACCAGAGTGTGTGTTGCTCGTGTATGCTCAGAGTGTGTGTTACTCGTGTACCAGAGTGTGTGTTACTCGTGTACCAGAGTATGTGTGTGTGTTACTCGTGTACCAGAGTGTGTTACTCGTGTACCAGAGTGTGTGTTACTCGTGTACCAGAGTGTGTGTTACTCGTGTACCAGAGTGTGTGTTACTCGTGTACCAGAGTGTGTTTTGCTCGTGTACCAGAGTGTGTGTTACTCGTGTACCAGAGTGTGTGTTACTCGTGTACCAGAGTGTGTGTTGCTCGTGTACCAGAGTGTGTGTTACTCGTGTACCAGAGTGTGTGTTACTCGTGTACCAGAGTGTGTGTTACTCGTGTACCAGAGTGTGTGTTGCTCGTGTACCAGAGTGTGTTACTCGTGTACCAGAGTGTGTGTTACTCGTGTACCAGAGTGTGTGTTACTCGTGTACCAGAGTGTGTGTTACTCGTGTACCAGAGTGTGTGTTACTCGTGTACCAGAGTGTGTTACTCGTGTACCAGAGTGTGTGTTACTCGTGTACCAGAGTGTGTGTTACTCGTGTACCAGAGTGTGTGTTGCTCGTGTACCAGAGTGTGTTACTCGTGTACCAGAGTGTGTGTTACTCGTGTACCAGAGTGTGTGTTACTCGTGTACCAGAGTGTGTGTTACTCGTGTACCAGAGTGTGTGTTACTCGTGTACCAGAGTGTGTTACTCGTGTACCAGAGTGTGTGTTACTCGTGTACCAGAGTGTGTATTACTCGTGTACCAGAGTGTGTGTTACTCGTGTACCAGAGTGTGTGTTGCTCGTGTACCAGAGTGTGTTACTCGTGTACCAGAGTGTGTGTTACTCGTGTACCAGAGTGTGTGTTACTCGTGTACCAGAGTGTGTGTTACTCGTGTACCAGAGTGTGTGTTACTCGTGTACCAGAGTGTGTGTTACTCGTGTACCAGACGAGTTATAATATTCTCACCTCCTAGGGTGGCAGCAGTTACGTGAGACTTGTTAAGAGACACACATCACTAAGAAAAACCTCTTAACATCACCACTAACACCAACACCATAAGCGTCACCACTACCTCCTCTAGCACACACAAAAGAACAAAGTGTCCGTAATTAATGGTTTCCTCTTGGAAAGAAATGCAATGGTCAAGCTTCACAGTAACTTACGTAGCTAAGTGATTACTTGGACGCAAGTCTGAATTTCTGTATGTTGTGGCAGGTCTTCTGCCAGCCACTAACTGCTCAAAAGTATTAAAACTCAAACAAATTATATGGTAGTCTACCTGCTCGGGGGTCGATACCGGGGGTATCGACCCCCGGGTATCCCTGGTCCCACACCAGCCTTTTTTTTTTTTTTCCATTTGGATTTTAATGAATAAGTTTTAAGCTTCATATTTTGGATTTAACTTTTTTATACCTTGTGTTTACTCTAAACATTACACTGGTCTGCATTTGGAATGTTTTTAATTTTTATTTTTATTCATGGTTGCGATCTTACATATTCTTGGGCTGCTGATTGTAAATATCTAAACCATTTTGCTCTATCACGTAAGGATTTTGAATAAAATACAAATTAATGATAATAGAAAAATGTGAATTTTTAATAAATTGTTACTTTATTAAAATTAGGCAAGTAATCATGGAAAAGCACATTCTGTTAGTTTTAAGAACATATGAATTCCAAATCAACATGAATCAAATCAAATGATTTTATTAAAAAAATATGCTCCTAATGGTTAGCCTACATATTTTTCGTTTGTGCTGTGCATCGAGACCATTACGTTTCAATTTTCAGCAGCAATCCGCCATCACGCTGACATTCCATTTGCCCTGGTATCGAGTTTCCATGGTGCAAATATCCTGATGGAACCACTCTCCTTGTTCCTCACTGTAGTCCCCACAATTGTTGGGAAAATAGTCAAGATGTGAGTGCAAAAAGTGCATCTTCACACTCATTCTAGACCCAAGTTGTTGGAAACTTAAAATCAGGTCTTGGATCATTTTTTCATATTCGGGGGAGCGCCTGTTTCCCAGGAAGTTGTGGACAATCTGCTTGAATGAAACCAGGCATTCACCTCGACACCTGCTAATGCTTGTCCTTCATCAATTCCCGAATCTGAGGGCCAACAAAGATTCCTGCCTTTAGCTTGCCTTCACTTATACCAGGAAACTTTGACTCCAGGTACTTGAAAGCAGTTCCATTCTTGTTCAAGGACTTCCCAAATTTTTCATAAGCCCTAATTTGATGTGGAGTGGTGGCAGCAGAATTTTCTTGGGGTCAATAGTGGCACACTTTTCACGTTGGGATTTCCGGGTAAGTAGCTTGTTCTTGGTGGCCAGTCTTTTTGTTCATGGTGCTGGCTGTCTGCCCTACTATCCCAAAGACACAGAAAACAGGGATACTTGGTGTATCCGCCTTGAAGACCTAGTAGGAGAGCAGTAACTTTTAAATCACCATTAATGAGAAAATCGTGATTCTTGTACTTGATTGCAGATATTAGTGTCTTCATATTTAATGCGTAAGTTTCTGGCATTTGGACACTATGGCCAATTGTATTAGATTTAACATTTAATTCATTCAATATAAGGTAAGCATTTTAATTTTTAATATACCACTTTCTCATTTACTTATACGAAAAGAGAAAAGTAACTTTTCCGTATAACTTAACAACCTGATGTGATAGAGATGAGTAAAAAACACAATGAATCACTATTTTCCATATATATACCGAAAAAGATACCATAGAGTCGATAAAAAAAAATCATGCAGACCAGTGTCATGTATCACCGCTTGTATTCCTCAAATACGTACATTTGCCACACTCCAGTGTATGAAACTTGCCTCCACCATTTCCACTTACAGTTTTCACTTTCGTAAAAGTACTCACCATTCCCTGTGTTTCATCTGTTTTCGGTCTCTCAGTAGCCAGCCAACGTAAGTAATTGAAGTGTGGTTGAGGCGGCGAGCAGTAGGGATGATCAGGTTACCAACCCACCCTGGTTGTCTGCTGCTTGTGTTGATTACCAGACACACCTGCAGTTCGTATCCCAGCTGACTCCTTGGTTACAACTCACACTCTCTCTATTTACACAAGGGTTTTACTAGGTTATGTTAAGGGTTCCTAACTTTATTTACAAACTGAAAGCTGTTACCTACATCAGCTCATTTTAAATCTCTCTCTCTCTCTCTCTCTCTCTCTCTCTCTCTCTCTCTCTCTCTCTCTCTCTCTCTCTCTCTCTCTCTCTCTCTCTCTCCCCTCCCTCCCTCCCTCACTCCCTCACTCCTTCTCTCCTCCCTGACACTTGACCTCATTGACGTACGTCATGTGATCCACTGACACTAATTGAATGGTGTCCCATAACCTCCACAGGATCTTCCTTATTTCTTACTTTAAAGACTTCGAATGCAGAGAGGAACTTCTTTTGAGACGTTTCGCACGTGGGCACATTTTTCTGCCATCCACAGGCGAAAAATCTCAGTGATATTCCTCCCTGCAAGTGTGCCTTTTTTTCCACCAGTCGTCGGCATTGCATTGTTTGTCTCCGATGAAAATACCTGGAAAAATGAGCCAGTAGGGACTTTTAATTTAAAAAGTAAACCGGAACCAAAGAATAACTGTTAACAAAGTAAACTTATAGTCCTGCAGACGGTGCAGAATACACTTATGGAACACAAGGTTGCAATGAGTTCACGAAGAGATAACTCGGTAAGTGTAAAGGAACCAAGATTTTTCAACACCCTCCCTTCACACACAAGGGTCATTACCAACAGACTCCTGGTTGTCTTCAAGAGGGAGCTTGATTATGTAAGTCAACATCTCTTGATCAGTTAGTGACTTGTGCGTTTGACTGATTGATCAGGCCGTCAGCCAGGCATGACCTCCGCAGTCGACACTGAAAAATTACAGGAAGACATAAGCAGGGTCTTTCAGTGGGCAGTGGAGAACAACATGACGTTTAATGGTGATAAGTTTCAGCTGCTTAGGTATGGAAAAGATGAAGAACTCAAAAGGAACACTATATACAAAACGCAAGAGGGTCACCACATAGAACGAAAGGAACACGTAAAGGACTTGGGAATAATTATGTCTGCTGATCTGTCGTTTAAAGACCATAACAAGACAAAGATCACAACAGCCAGGAAGATGACGGGGTGGGTATTGAGAACTTTCAAAACAAGGGAAATAATGCCGATGGTGACACTATTCAAATCGCTAGTGCTCCCCCACTTAGAATACTGCTCAGTGCTGACGGCCCCGTTCAGGGCAGGAGAAATAGTAGAGCTGGAACAAATCCAAAGATCGTTTACGGCTCACATTGAGCCATTGAAACATCTAAATTATTGGGAACGCTTTCAAGTCTTGAACATGTACTCATTGGAGCGGAGGAGAGAGAGATACATGATAATATATACCTGGAAAGTACTTGAGGGCCTGGTCCCAAATCTGCACACTGCCATAACAACATACTGGAGTGAGAGATATGGGAGAAAGTGTAAAATAAACACAGTGAGGAGCAGGGGTGCGGTGGGGACAATACGGGAGCACTGTATTAACATCCGGGGTCCCAGACTATTCAACATCTTACCAGAAGATATCCGAAACACGGCTGGAACCAGTGTAGAAGCCTTCAAGAGGAAACTGGACAAATATCTTCACCAGGTGCCAGATCAACCAGGCTGTGATGGATATGTGGGGCAGCGGGCCTCCAGCAGCAACAGCCTGGTTGACCAGGCAAGCACCAGACGAGCCTGGCCCATGGCCGGGCTCAGAGAGTAGATACTCTCGAAACTCTTCAAAGGTATATCAAAGGTAAAGGTATATCCCGTCAAGCCAGTGTCAGCCAGGTCTTCCTGCCAGCCACACTACCGCGGGGATCACTCTTCCCGTCAAACCAGTGTCAGCCAGGTCTTCCTGCCAGCCACACTACCGCCGGGATCACTCTCATCCTCAACTCCACAATAGAAAACAACAATATACAAATAGGAACATAACACAAAATGGGTTAGATTTAGATTTTGCCGCCGAAACGGTCAGTTTATTGTGCATCCATATTCATCGTGTGGACGGTTGCGCAAGGTCATATGGATACGCAAAAGGCCTAGGAACTAGCCCCACAAAAATTAACAAAAATATATATAAATTTATATCTACAGTTTATCATATCTGCTGCAAGCAAATTAGGATGTTTGCGTGAAACCCAACAAGTATAATATCTAAGAACGTTGTTAGATCTCAAGCTTAAATAACGCGATGGAGTTTCTCTCACAACTTCAGAGTGTAGATTGTATTTCGTAAAAGCGTTAAACCCGTGTGGGCTACTTAATGTAGTAAGGCTTGGTGGAAGCTGGATCGTCCGTGCGCAAGAAAAACACAGTAGGCTGGATAACAAGAGTCCCCCACACAAGACATGTTAAAAGCTCGTGATGATGATCTTTAAGGCACATGTTCTCTCCGTACTGCTATATTGATGCACACTAACACCCTCATTCAGGCCAGGTGAAATTACAGATGTGGAGAATGTGCAACAGGGTCCCGACACTGTCCGCATCCACTCAAAACAAACTATTGGAAACACCTGTAATTACATTCCCTGGACGCAGGTGGGAAAGGTAGATAATTTGCACATGGAAAATGTAAGAGTGACTGTTTCCAGGTCCGCACTTTGAAATAACGGTGAAAAATACCGATGCGAAGCAGAGGGGATGGGGGGGGGGAGGGTTAATAGCTGTGTAAAATAACAGTGCATTATAGAGGTCCCCCTACCTGGAGTCTACCCAGAGAGTGTTCTGAGGGGTCGACGACACCGCGACCCTGTCCCAGACCAGGCCTCCAGGTGGATGATCTGATCAACCAGGCTCTTGGTGCTAGCCATACAAAGTCCAACATATGCATAACAGCCCGGCTGACCAGAAACTGACGTAGAAGAATTTTTCAATTTTTTTCTTGAAGACAGCCAGAGTTCTGTTGGTAATCTCCCTTATGTATGAAGGAAGGACGTTGAGAAGTTTTGGTCCCTTCACACTTATTGAGTTTGCCCTAGTGTACTCATTTCACCCCTCTTGTTCTTTTGGAATATTTGGCACTGTCCGCCGAGCTTTCATAAGGTTACCTGTAAGTTCCCTATAGTCGTTTCTGGAGGTCACTGCCCCTGCTGCCCAGTCCCAGACCAGGCTTCTTTGGTTGCTTTCCTGATCGATCAGGCTGTTAGCGCTTGCCGCCCACAGTCAAACGTATGTACCACAGCCGGGGAGCTGTTGGTAATCTCCCTTGTGCATGAGCGGTTTTGAAGAGGCGGTGTACTTATCGCTACCCAGCTTTTCACCGGAGGTATCTGATATATCTTTGATGAGTTTCGAGTCTTTCTACTCCCGGAGCCCGGCCATGGGCCAGGCTCCAGCACCGTCTGCCAAGCGAAGCCTGGTCACGGACCGGGCCGTGGGGGCATTGACCCCGGAACACCCTCTAGGTATAAGCCTCTTGTGTTTGTGTATTTATACATTGTGGCAGGGCGGTATTGGGGTGGCAGCAGGAGTGTGGTTGTGGTTGCAGCATTGACGTGGTTGTGGGGGCAGTATTGGCGTGGTTGTGGTAGTATCATTGGTTTAGTTGTGGCAGCAAAGCCGTGGTTGGTAGCAACAGGGGCGTGTTTGTGAGGGTAGCAGTGAGGTGGTTATGATGGTAACTGGGGCATACCTTTACCTTCGACGAGTTTCGAGAGTTTTCCTACTCCCGGAGCCAGGCCCTGGGCCAGGCTTGTCTGCTGCTTGCCTGGTCCACCAAGCTGTTGTTGCTGGTTGTCCGCTGCAACCCGCATGGTCGTGGTGGTAGCAGAGGTATGTTTTGGTAGTCATAGAGAAAGGAAGAGTAGTAGAGATAATGGCAGCAGGGACCTTATTGTGGTGGCACCAGAAACCTTGTTGTGGTGACAGTAGGGGCCTGTTGAGGTAGCAGCAGGAGACTTGTTGGGGGGGCAGCAGGGGCCTTGTTGTGGTGGCACCAGGAGCATTGTTGTGGTGACAGCAGGGGCCTTGTGATGACAGCATGGGCTTGTTATGGTGGCAGCAGGGGCCTTGTAGTGGCCACAGGGGGCTTGTCGTGGTGGCAGCAGAAGCCTTGTTGTGGTGGCCACAGAGGGCACGCTCGTGGTGGTTGGTCGGGGATTGTGGTGGCCGGGCAGGCGGGGCGGTAGGGAAGACAACCCAATAACCCATGCGGCTAAACCGCTTTCCTGAAGACCTCAAGATCTTCTCGGGTGACCACCGCAAAGACAATAACACCTGCCCTGCTGGAGCTTGCGGAAGCTTCCCTCTCTGGCACCTATTGCTGTTATAACAAATAAAACAATTATAGATATAAATGTAGTTGTACTCCTTTTGTGGCCTACTTTTTAGGCCTTTTTGTATCAATATGCTCTTGTGCTGCCGTCCACAGGATGAATATGGGATGCACACTAAACTAACCACTTCAGAGGCAAAATATAACCAGGTTTTATCGCGCTGTTGTAGTTACAACTACGGTTCTCTTGATTCTCTGGGTTTATTTTTCCATGCTGTTGTAGTTACACCTGCTGCTCTGCTGAGTGTCGTGCCGATGTATTTTTCATGCCTTTGCTTTTACAACGGCGTCCCAGCTGACTCTCACGATGATGCTTTTGAATTCTTCTGGAACTGCTGCTGCTTTGTTGATTCTCTGCCTCCCATATTTATTTTTGATGCAGCTTCTGCTCTTCTTACCACTGCTGCACTTCGGATTTAAAGTGTGGTGTGCTGGTACCTTTATTTTTTAATCGACCTTGCAGTAGTAGTGCTCTTGTTGCTGGCACTGGTATTGCTACAGCTGTTGTTGTCACTGATACTGTTGCAGCTGTAGGTGTTGTTGCTGTCACTGATACTGTTGCAGCTGTAGTTGTTGTTGCTGTCACTGATACTGTTGCAGCTGTAGTTGTTGTTGCTGTCACTGATACTGCCGCAGCAGTTGCTGTTGTTGCTGTCACTGATACTGCTGCAGTAGCTGCTCTTGTTGTTGTCACTGATATTGCTGCAGCTGCTGTTGTTGCTGGTAAAAGGCCGGGCTCTGGGATACTGCTGTAGGTGCTGTTGTTGTAACTGATATTGCTGCAGCTGCTTCTGTCACTGATATTGCTGTTGTTGCTGTCATTGATATTTGCAGCAGCTGCTGTTGCTGTTACTGATATTGCCGCAACAGTGCTGTTGCTGTCACTGATATATTGCTACAGCTGTTGTTCTCAGTGATATTGCTGCAGCA
Source organism: Cherax destructor (assembly GCA_009830355.1). Taxonomy (NCBI): domain Eukaryota; kingdom Metazoa; phylum Arthropoda; class Malacostraca; order Decapoda; family Parastacidae; genus Cherax; species Cherax destructor. The sequence goes on from WNWK01000124.1 coordinate 391,965, forward strand.
GCAGCTGCTGTTGCTCTCACTGATATTGCTGCAGCAGCTGCTGCTGCTCTCACTGGTATTGCTGCAGCTGTTGCTTCCTATAGCCGCTGATAATTCCAAGACACGCGGTCATATTCAGTCTTTCCACGACAAATGCTAGCGAACGAAAATTCTGTCTATAACGTTAATTCCTATTCCAGGTGCTTTATTACCAGCAGCTGGTCCACTGAACTGTGTACAGAGTCTGCAGGGGGAAATCATATTGCCCGGAGGACACACACCAAAGGGGTGAAAACAAGGGAAAAGTGGAGGAATATTCGGAGGGGCTGAGAGTAAAGGCAAATGAAAACTGGCGGGCAGGGTGGGTTCTGAGTTCAAAGTGAAATAGACTCGTACTATGTAGCTGGGAATTGAGTAGCGTAAGGGAGGAGGAGAGGGGGGGAGGGTCGATGGAAGGAAGTTGTCTTTCCAGCAGTGAATGTTGAAAGGGGGGGGGGTCGTACTTCCACTTTCGTTAAAAGGAATGTTGAAAAGTGGTAACGAAATAAAGAAAATTATTAGTGGAAGATTGACCTGGCAGAGCACCAGATGAGCCTGGCTCAAGGCCGGGCTCCGGCAGTATAAAAACTCTGGAAACTCATCAGAGGTAAAGGTATGTAAGATGCAGACAAAAAAAAAACTTTTATTTTCCTACAAAAACATAGAAAAAACAAAATTCAGAATAATAAAACTTGAAGTAACAGTAATAACAAAAACTTTAGGTATCTTTAAAAAAAAGTTGAATCGGGTCGTGGGGGTCAGCGCCTCCCACGACCCAGTTCTCCCGGTGGATCAGGACCTGTTCAACCAGACTTACTGCTGGCCGCACGCAAACCTAACGTACGAGCCATAGCCCGGCTGATTGGGTACTGACTTTAGGTATCTGTCCAGATCCCTCTTGAAGGCAGTCAGGGGTCTGTTGGTAATTCCCCATATGCCTGGTGGGAGGCTGTTGAACAGTCTTGGACCCCGGACACTTATTGTGTTTTCTCTTAGTGTACTTATGGTTTGCCTGCTTTTATGATTCCGTAGGGAGGGATTTGTGTGTGCAGATTTGGGACCAGTTCCTCTAGGATTTTCCAAGTGTGGATTTTAATGCATCTTTCTCGCCAGCATGGGTCAGTAGGCCTGCTGTAGCTCCTCTTTTTTTAGTGTTTTTATGTATTTAGACCTTAGGTAGCCACTGTTTAACAGAATTAGCTGAGGGTGAGGGTATGTGTTGTGATGGTCGACGCAAACTCTGCAGATGGTATGGGAGTCCAGGCTTCTTGAATTTGAAGAATTAGACACGGGTGGTGCACTACAGAGGAAGTCAAGGTCTCGGGTTCCCGAGGATGCAGCAGATGGAACAGTGAGGACCATCATGTGCATAAGTACAGTGAAGACCATTGTGGTCATCCCTGGTACCAATGCACAGGTACCGTGAAGACCAGCGTGGGCATCCCTAGTACCAGTACACCAGGTACCGTGAAGACCAGCGTGGGCATCCCTAGTACCAGTACACAGTTACCATGAAGACCAGCGTGGGCATCCCTAGTGCCAGTACACAGTTACCATGAAGAGGAACGCTCTCACAGCATATAACCAGAGGTGGTCGCTCGGTGTTCAACCTTTTGTTCCCGTGTGAGGGCTGGCTGGTGTCTCACGTTGTCTGTATTGTGTCACCTTTATTGACGACTGTCTCAAGGCACCGGTCCATACCTCTCACGTCCCCTCTCCTCTTATGTATTATCTTGTATATATTTAGTGGCAGTGTTGGGAGATTGTGGTGGCTGCGATAGTGGTGGTTGTTGTGGTTGTGATAGTAGTGCAGGTTACTGCGGTAGTGGTTCTTTGCTGCAGTGGAGGAGGTTGCTGCAGTGGTGGAGGTTGCTGCAGTGGTGGAGGTTGCTGCAGTGGTGGTGGTTGCGGTTCTAGGGGTGGTGGTGGTAGCCTAGGTATGCATTGCGTACAAATGTGGAATGATGGATTGGCAGGGGCACTGAGGGGAGGAGCTTACTGCTGCTTTCCTGCTCTGCTTCTGCTTTTCTGCTGCTCCTGCTCTGCTGCTGTGCTGCTGCATCCGCTGTCGTAGGGAGAGAAAAGGGGCGAATAACTGTAGTTTAAGAGATGTGAAAAGTTGAGGTGTGATGAGGAGTGTGGATGAGCCAGCAACTTCAGTGACCAAACATTCTAGTAGGTCTGGTCTGTGACCAGGAAGCGGGGGTGATGATCCCTAGAATCATCAAGCGATGGGTTGCTACGAGAACCAGAGGAACGGTAGACAGTGTCACAATATCCAAATGAAAATATGGCTCCTATACATACACTGAGTGAGCAAGGGGCTAGTAACGCCTTCTCCTATGTAAATTACTAAATGTAAAAAAAGAAAAACCTTCGTTTCTTCTTTGTCTGGTCACCCAGCCTCGGTGGGAGGCGGTCACTGTTAAAAATACACTGAGAGAGAATTCAGTAAGCACAAAGGCTCCCTGATTACAGGAAGACATAAGCAGGGTCTTCCAGTGGGCAGTGGAGAACAACATGACGTTCAATGGTGATAAGTTTCAGCTGCTTAGGTATGGAAAAAATGAAGAACTCAAAAGGAACACTATGTACAAAACGCAAGAGGGTCACCACATAGAACGAAAGGAACATGTAAAGGACTTGGGAATAATTATGTCTGCTGATCGGTCTTTTAAAGACCATAACAAGACAAAGATCTCAACAGCCAAGAAGATGACGGGGTGAGTATTGAGAAATTTCAAAAGAACTGAAATAATGCCGATGGTGACACTCTTCAAATCGCTAGTGCTCCCCCACTTAGAATACTGTTCAGTGCTGACGGCCCCGTTCAGGGCAGGAGAAATATCAGAGCTGGAACAAATTCAGAGCCGTAAACGGCTCACATTGAGTCATTGAAACATCTAAATTATTGGGAACGCCTTCAAGTCTTGAACATGTACTCATTGGAGCGGAGGAGAGAGAGATACATGATAATATATACCTGGAAAGTACTTGAGGGCCTGGTCCCAAATCTGCACACTGCCATAACAACATACTGGAGTGAGAGATATGGGAGAAAGTGTAAAATAAACCCAGTGAGGAGCAGGGGTGCGGTGGGGACAATACGGGAGCACTGTATTAACATCCGGGGTCCCAGACTATTCAACATCTTACCAGAAGATATCCGAAACACGGCTGGAACCAGTGTAGAAGCCTTCAAGAGGAAACTGGACAAATATCTTCACCAGGTGCCAGATCAACCAGGCTGTGATGGATATGTGGGGCAGCGGGCCTCCAGCAGCAACAGCCTGGTTGACCAGGCAAGCACCAGACGAGCCTGGCCCATGGCCGGGCTCAGAGAGTAGATACTCTCGAAACTCTTCAAAGGTATATCAAAGGTAAGGTATTCAAAGGTAAGATGAAGTGCTGAGACGGTGTGCATGTGCTGGGTTGCGTGCTGCTAGCATTAACAGCCTGGTTGATCAGCTTTAAAAAACAGGTCTGGTTTGGTAGCAGGCTGCAGGGGCGCTAACCCCCGAAATCATCTTCAAGTAAGTTTTAGGTCAGGAAGGTCTCTCTCTGAAGGAGAGAGTGACAAATTCCTGCAAGCTATTCTGATGAGCCAGATCACCCAGGCTGTCAGGTTCACTGGGCCTCTAGCAGTAACATCCTGGTTGAATAGGCAGTTAACAAGGAAGCCTAGCCAAAGACAGGGCTCGTAGGTTTTATTTTTTTTTAATTACCCTGACACAGGTAAAAGACAGGTAGCCTGGCTGTGGTACCTGCGCCAGACTTCATACCACAAAAACCAACATACTGACCTGACCGCGAGGCACCGGTCACGGGTCATTACCAGAATGGACAGGTTAGACAGCAGGTAGAAAGAACTTGTCGTTTGGATCAGCGAGTAGGGTAGGTAAAGATATTTTATTATTATTAAATCAAAATTGAGTACATCCGTAACGTGTTTCCACCCTAGTCTGGTTAGTTACTTAACTTGGAGGATACCGAGGGCAAGGGGATTTCAAGTTTTTAATTTGTAACTAGAATTGTGATGGGTACCTCCGTTGATACTTTTATCAACTACCGTTGATAGATGGTTCTTATTGATTATACAAGTGTTGCTCGTAGGCATTTATAAATGTTGGGTTTGGAGATGGTGTGTTAAGTGATCGTGTCGAATGATACGAGATTTGGTATTAGCGGATGCTCGGAAAGTCTCATGATCTGTACTCGGAAAGTACTCGAATGCTTCAGAGAATCGACAAGTTGATAAATTAGACACATGTACAACACTTGGGTACCTTCATTGTGGAAACGTTTCGCCACATGGTGGCTTCATCACTCCAGTACAAAGAAGAATAGTAAAGATCAGGAGGAGATTGAGGTAATTAGTCCCTCAGCCTGGAGTCGATCAATCTTTATCTTTAAAATATAAACGATTATCGCAAACAGAGATACGGAAGGTCCACGACTCTCTCTACCAACCAACAGATATATAGTAAAATATTTGCGTACAGGTCTTCAAGAGGAAACTAGATAAGTTCGTACAGGAGGTTCTTGGTCATGATAGATGTGATGCTAACTGTGGGCTGCAGGCAGCAGTAACCAGGCTTATCCGACGGTCAACAGGGAAGTCTGGCCACAGGCTGGTTTACTCTTAAGAACAGGAAGAACTCACGAACAGGGTCACAAACGTAACAGGTTGAGCCATACACAGTGTTTGTGATAAATAATTGGACGTAAAGAAGGGTAATGCAACTTGCCTTGTGCGAGGAGTGAATTTGTGGATGGTTGCCATAGTACTTGTCTGAAGAATGTAGCACCATTGTGGCGTGAACTGTAAAGGTTTAAGAACCCCTTTGAGATCGCCTCTAGGTCGGTTTCAGCACGGTCAGAAACCATGCACGTACGATCCGTTCATACATCACAGACGATGGTATCCCAGCCAGACAGTAATATCTCATACATATATAATTCCACGTGTATATAATTCGACCCCCTGATCTGGAAAGCGTAATATAACGAAGATTCCTCCCCCTTCCCCTCTCCGGACCTGACAGATATTACGCTGGACTCTTGCAATTTGCACTGTTGAAACTGGTCCACCTATAGCTCCTTTGCATACGTGTGGGGAGGATGGTGGGGTGAGGGATAATGACTTCTGTAGCGGGCGGTGGGAAGGATCAGAGTTCATGGGATGGCCGACGTCCCTTCACTCATGTGTGGATGGGGAGATGGGTTGAGATGAGGGTGAGGCTGGGCATAGTTACTGATGGCTGTTTGTTTCGTGATTATTATTATTATTATTATTATTATTATTATTATTATTATTATTATATGTGGGTTATTTAGCTCACTGAGTATTTACAGGCTCGATCCTGCGAGAACGAAACTCAGCTTTAGCAACCAGACTTCCTTTAAAATGTTGATGTTAATGCTAATGTTTCCGAGATTATCGCCTTCCTGGTTGGCGACCTGGTCAGTCAAACTGTTGGTGCTTGCTCCACCGCAGTCAAACTGGTCATCAGCTTCCAAGAGAATCTGTTAAGTTCCATCCTGAAGCCGATAATGGGTCTGATGGTAATTCCCTCTTGTGTTCAACAGGAATGCAGGTGCCTTTGACAAGTGTGATCCTGGTGTAATAACACAATGTAATGAGTAATAGCAAAGTAAAATTAGAGGCTGCCGTAGTGAAAAACCTCTGTTCCTTAAGGTACAGTTTTCGTCAAATTCTTGTTCTCATTCTCGTATCCGACATACACTAAAACAAAAGTCATAGCTCAATATCATCTGCTGTAGACGAAAATATAAAATTTGTATGAGAGTGGTACATCATTTCCCACATTACGTCCCACCCACTGGCACTTCCTACATTGAATGTCAGAGGTCTCCGACTCTTCAGCGCCCTCCCTCCTTGCATAAGGGGAATTACCAACAGACCTCTGCCAGCCTTCATTAGGAAGCTGGACTAGTTCCTCAAATTAGTTCTTGGCCAGCCGGGCTGTGATTCGTACCCTGGACTGCTTGATTGATCAGGCTTTGATCCACCAGGAAGCACGGTCTGGGACCGGGCCGCAGAGGCATTGACACCCTGGAAGCATCCTTTAGGTTCCCCTTCCTTAGGCACTTCATTGGTTGACCCTGCCTTCATGTCCTCTTCTCAGTGCGAGGTCATTTATTAGACTCAACTAACATTTTCACAGCTGAAATGTATGCAATTCTCATCGCGATTATACATATTGCATCCAGGCCTACCTCAGCCTTCGTGGTAGTTTCAGACTCCTTTTGTGCCTTGTAGGCTATTAAAAAAATTAATTCGCCTCAATACTCTTGTTTTCACGTCCCTTTCCTCCCATGCTCTGGCGCTACCGTCCACAGGAAACATATGGGATGTACAATATACTAGCCGCTTCGGCGGTAAAATCTAAATCTAATCACCCAGCCAAACCCTGCCCTACCAACTTTCTCCCATAGTTTAAATAACATCTGTGAGTACATGTCTTTCACTATACCACGTCCTCTTCCTCCTTCGATGCCTCATCTTCTTTCTCCTCCCCTCCTACTAGTTTCTCTTTACTGCCAAAGAGATTGGGCTTCCTTGTCATTTCCAGCCCATTACTTGCCCTCTCTTAAGTTTGCCCTCTGCTCTCCCTTCTCCAAAGGCCAATAAACGGTCCTAAGGTGATTTAGTAAGAGTACTTGTGATTACCTGTGATTCCCGGCCAATTCCAACGCTCTAAGATTTCTTGCCTTCTATTTGTATTCGCTTTCCTCCGTTCGTAATTACCTCTCTCTTTCTCTCTCCCTCTCTCTCACCACTTCCATCACCTCCCTGCCTCCAGGTAGGGAGTGTCAGGTGAGTCTGGTGGTCTTGATAAATGTTCCTCCATTGTTTGTAAATCACCAGCGATCCGGCTCGGCCCCGTGTCACTTGGTCCGTGTTATTATCCGATCCCGTGTTATTATCCGGCCCCGCATTTTTTTTTTTACCCGACCGCGTGTTGTTATCTGGTTGCACTATTACTTGGATCGTGGTATTTTGCAGATTTATGTAACCTAAACAAACCTAGTCTAAAATGAAGAAAATTGTTAAGAAAATGACGTCGGGAATCTCTTGGGCAAATAAATGCATTAAAAAAATTGCTGGAAGATATAATCAGGGTTTTCCAGGGGCAGTGGAGACCATGACATTCAGTAGTGATAAGTTCCAGCTGCTTAGATGTGTAAAGAATAAAGAACTCAAAAGGAATATTGTATACAGAACACAAGAAACATAAGGAACACGTAGACCTTTCTTTCAAACAACACAATAAGGCAAATGTCACGACAACCAGGAAAAAGACCGGGAGGGGGGGTTGATAATGGGAACTTTAAAAACAAGGGAAATGGTGTCAATGGTGACACTATTCAAATTGCTTGTGCTCTCTCATTTTGAGTATTGTTCAGTGTTGATGGCCCATTCACGGAGCTGGAACAGATACAGTGGTCATTTCGTCCCGCCTAAAGCCAATAAAGCTGGAAACGCTTCAGAGTCCTAAATATTTACTCACTGGAGTGGGGAAAGGTGCATAATATTTACGTGGAAAGTACTTGAGGGCCTAGTCCTAAATATGCTCACTGCCATAACAACATACTGAAGTGAGATTTACGAGAGGAAGAACAAAATAAAACCAGTGTAAAGCAGGGGTTCTGCAGGCACAAAAAGAACATTGTGCCAACATCCGTGGCTCCAGACGATTCAACACCTTACCTGAAGATATCAGAAACTGCTGGGACAACTGTAGAGATCTTCAAGAGGAAACTGGTGCCAGATCTAACAGGCTGTGATTGATATGTGGACCAGCATGCAGTCTAGTTGGTCAGGCAAGCACCAGACATGCCTTGCTCAGGACCGGGCTGTGGGAGTAAAAAAACTCTCGAAACCATATCAAAGGTACCAGCCATGGTTCTTCCTTGTCTAGTTTCAGCTTAATCCGGGATCGGGCCGCGGGGGAGATGACCCGGGAATCTACTGCAGGTAAACTGGAGTCCCCATATGTTCCTAGTTGTTTTGTCAAATTTCTATAGTATTTTGTGTGTCGTAAACCTATCTCTCTTAGTCATTCACCAAAAGTCATTAGGCTCAGGTCACCAGTATTTTCTTATAGTTCGATTCCTCTCAGCTCTAAGCTAATCTTCTTGCAAATCTTTTGAGATTCTCGAATTTCTTTAAGTTGCTTGTTAGGGTGGGACGAAGTTGTAGTATTTGGTAGCAAGTTAACACTTGCTGGTATCATTGCTACCTATACTTTAAACAATGTATTGGTAGTTGAGACCTAAGTGTGGAGGCAGGGAAGAGGAAGAGAAGGACGAGGAGGAGGAAAGCGAGGAGTAGGAGAAGGAGAAGCAGTACAAGTGGTAGTAGTAGAAGTGGTGGTGGTGGTAATAGTAGAAGGAAAATGAGGAGAGGAGGATGCTGCTTCCACAGTCTGGTAATAAACAGTGAGTCAACATCGTCTTAGGACTCTCTCCTAGCATTAATACGATTATAATCACGGGTGTGGAAGTAACCATTACCCTGCTGGTATATAAGCTGGGTGGCTGTCCCAGCATCTCTACGCCCTCTTCCCTGCACCCCTCATCCTCGTGACCCAGTTTCCCCTGTACCCCTACCCTTCCCTGGACATCCCCACCCCTATCCTCAGTTTCATGAGCTAGCATCTAACCTCGGCTCTGCTCTCCCCTATCAGTAGATAAAGGTGGCCTGGCACCCCCCCCTCCCTAATGCTTCTTGCTTAGCATCCCCCATCCCCCTGCTGACCTTGCACCCCCCCTCTCTTCTTAACTTTCATTTGTTCTACCATCGCTCCTACTTCAGACCTTTTGTTCCCACTTCCCTCTCTTTCGTTTCCTTCCCTAACCCTTGTCTTCATTCCACTTCCATTTGCCTGCTTCTCACTTCTTCCCATTTCCCTGCCTCTCGCTTCTTGCCTTCCCTCAACACGTGCCTCTACACCTGCCTTCTCCCCCGCCAGTGCGACAGTATTCACAAGCTATAATGGACCCACAAACTATCACCAGCCACCATTACCATAGCTGTTATTAACTGGCTTCGTGTGCTAACTACCCAAATGCCCTGCGTGTTTCATGTGATGGTAGTGTGTTGGTCGTTGTGGTAGTGGTGGTGATGCTGAGATGGTGGTGGTGGTGGTGGTATGGTGTTGGAGAGGTGGTGTGAGTGTGTTTGCCATTGTGGTGATTTGTTGGTCGTTGTGATGGGTGGGGTTGTGTTTGTAGTTGTGGTTATAGCGTTGGGAGGTTTCCCTAATATTCCTAGTGTGTGGTCTCTGATATTCCTAAGGGTTACCCTTGGTATTCCTAAGGGTTGGTGACCCTAGGGGCTGTCCCTGATATTTCAAAGAGCCGCCTACAGACTGTTCTTATCATCTTCGACTGACATATATGACACGTTCCGACTGGTGACCAGGTCCTCTAGTCTCGTGTACCGGGTTAAGTGACTTGTGGCCTCTCAGTGGTCAAGGGTCACATTCAAAGTAATGTCGGGATTCCCTCCTCATATAATGGTGTACACATTTCAGACTACAGATGAACCGCGCGTGTCGACTCATGCGAATTTGTTAGCCAGTGCTTTCCCTTTATACCACAGTGGTCAGGCTAGCAACCAGTGATGATCTCTTTTAAATCACTTGTTCTCTGTAGGCTGGAATACTGCTGTACATTAACATCTCCATTCAAGGCAGGTGAAATTTCAGATCTAGAGAATGTACAGAGAACCTTTACTGCACGTATAAGTTCCATCAAACACCTTAACTACTGGGAACGCTTGGAAGCACTTGACTTGTACTCACTGGGGCGCAGGCGAGAGAGATGCATCATAATCTACAACTGGAAAATTCTAGAGGGACTGGTCCCTAATCTGCACACAAAAATCACTCCCTACGAAAACAAAAGACTTGGCAGGCGATGCAACATACCCCCAGTGAAAAGTAGGGGCGCCATTAGTACACTAAGAGAAAACACAATAAGTGTCCGGTGCCCAAGACTGTTCATAAGCCTCCCACCAGCCATAAGGGTGTCAGTAGTGTATGTACTGAAGCATATGTATATACTTGTGTAGTGTATTGTAAAGTACTAGCTATATTATACTTAAGACCCCTTGTTACTTGTGACGTCAGAGACCCGCGCATGTGCGCGTCTGCCGCCAGGCTCCCCTCTCATTCCCGGGATAGGCATAGGACTGAACAGATAGGCTGGGCTCCTCTCCTCACTGACTCAGTCAATACACAGTTACCACCCACAAGTGAGTTTCACTACGACCGTAATTATCTAGAACCCCTTGAAAAAGGGAAATTACCAGTAGACCCCTGGCTGCCTTCAAGACTACGTGCGGCCAGCAGTAACAGCCTCGTTGATTAGGCCCTGATCCAGCGGGAGACCTGGTCATGGACCGGGCCGCGGGGGCGTTGATCTCCGGAATACCCTCCAGGTAGACTCCAGGTAGGTAGACTACTGCCTCGTTATCGCAAAGGTGTACCCGAAATACCACTGTGGTATTTTGTTCGTCTTTTAAGCTAGGTTGGCCACTTGTTAAAAGCTGGACGGTTTACTTGTAAGACGTTCGAGCGGGTACATAAGTTGCAGTATGTGCAGAAGTTACAACAGGTACAAAAGTACAGAGGTAACAGAGGGTCAGTAGCGAGCAGCAGCCGTCAGCAGCAGGCTCAGCGGGTGGTGTATCAGCTATACTTGTTAGTTACACTAGTTATCCCACTGTAACTAGTGCCTGCCTTTCCCTTCCCCCTCTACCCTACCAGAACCCCCCGGTTCTCCCCTCCCCTCCCAACTTTTTTATATGCAAAGGGTCGAACCTGCTTGTGCAACATCCCAGCCACCTAGCAACTAGGATCCACCTCCCCACTATTTACAATTCATAGTGATGGGAGGCCTAGTCTGGGACCTAGCTGTAGGGGAGGTGACCCTCCTCCACCCCGGAATTGTCCACGATTCCTAGGATGATCGCCCCCGATGTCTGGTCTCAGACCACGATTCCTTGTTAACTACTTGGTCAGGCAATTTGTGATACTACTTAAACTGCCTTCTTCTTCTTCTTCTTCTTCTTCTTCTTCTTCTTCTTCTTCTTCTTCTTCTTCTTCTTCTTCTTCTTCTTCTTCTTCTTCTTCTTCTTCTTCTTCTTCTTCTGCTTCTTCTTCTGCTTCTTCTTCTGCTTCTTCTGCTTCTTCTTCTTCTGCTTCTTCTTCTGCTTCTTCTTCTGCTTCTTCTTCTGCTTCTTCTTCTGCTTCTTCTTCTGCTTCTTCTTCTGCTTCTTCTTCTGCTTCTTCTTCTGCTTCTTCTTCTGCTTCTTCTTCTGCTTCTTCTTCTGCTTCTTCTTCTGCTTCTGCTTCTGCTTCTGCTTCTGCTTTTTCTTCTGCTTTTTCTTCTTCTTCTTCTTCTTCTTCTTCTTCTTCTTCTTCTTCTTCTTCTTCTTCTTCTTCTTCTTCTTCTTCTTCTTCTTCTTCTTCTTCTTCTTCTTCTTCTTACTGTTTAAGCATCTAGTTTTATTTTGTCTATCGTTTTTGTGTTTCCCATTTATCTATTAATATATGGTGACTTTATGCTGTATAGAGTCGCTTCTTCGAAGTTTAAGTGGTATTAAGGTTAAGTCAGAAATGCTCAAGAGTTTTCTAGTTGTCATATTCACGAAAATTTCGAATGGTTGTGATATTTTTTTTTTGGGTACTAGGTCCAGGCTGTGATGGATATGTGGGGCAGCGGGCCTCCAGCAGCAACAGCCTGGTTGACCAGGCAAGCACCAGACGAGCCTGGCCCATGGCCGGGCTCAGAGAGTAAATAAACTCTCGAAGGTATATCAAGGTATATCAAGGAAGGGATGAGAGGTTAAGTGTGTCTCCTCAATATTGTGCTCATTTCAGTTATGCCTTCAGTTCAACCTTCCTTAAAAAAAGAAATGCAGGTTCAATACTACAGATAATATTTTTTTCCTTGGATTTTTGTCCAGAGGGGAAAAGTATTTTGAGTTTCTTTCAATTTCGTTGATGGCTTTTTGCTCTCTCTCTCACTCTCTCTGTCCTGAGTTTTGTATGATGGGGAAAGGTTGTGAGGGAGGGTTGAGCTGGGAGAAGGGAAGGTAAGGATGGGAGTAGGGAGGGTGGGGGTGATTGTAGGGAGGGTGGGAGGTGAGAGTAGGGAGGATGGGGTTGAGGATAGGGAGGGTGAGGTTAGAGAGTGGGTAAAGATTCATCAGTTATCAGCGTGGAGGCGCTCTTTTCCACAAAATTACTTCGTAACGAAGACATATAGCCCCTCCCACACCGCCACCGCCGCTACCCCCGCCGCTACCACCGCTGCTACCACCGCCGCCGCTACCACCACTACCGCCGCTGGTAACACAAACAACGACCCGCCAACACTTACCTGAAGATGATTTCGGTGGGTCACCCCCCCCCCTCTACCCGATCACAAAACAGTTGACCTGATCAACCAAGCTGTTATTGCTAGTTGCACACAGTCCATCGTATACACCACACCCCGTCATGTCAGGAACTGAGTAGAGGAACGCGGGAACGCATCCAGTTCTCCCGTGAAGACAGTCAGAGGTGTGTTGGTAATTTTCTCACGTGTATGAAGGGAATGTTGAAAAATCTTGGTTCCTTTACACTGATCGAGGCGTCTTTTAATGTCCTTATTGCTCCCTTACTTTTTATTGGACATATGTTATACGGTCTACGAGCCTGGTCCATGGCCGGACTCCGAGAGTAGAAAAGCACTCGGAACTCATCGAAGATAAACGTAAAGGTACCAAGCCTCTTCGCTCTCGTGGGGAGTAATTTTCTTCATTTTAGTTTTCCTCCTTTCCTTCTTTCTCTCCTTCCCCGAATCTTTCTTATATTTGCTGCCCCCTTTTTTCCAGCCTTCCTTCCTTCATCACAGCCTTTCTCCTTCCCTCCCTCCTACAGGCTGGCCTGCCCACCCCTGCTCGCCTTGCCTGATGAATTCTAACCTATTGTTTGCAAATGACAATTTCACCTCCCCACTAGCGTAGGCCCTGTTGTTGTTGTTGTTGTTGGTACTTCCTTCTTCTTGTTCTTTCTTGCAGCTCCATTTTCCATTTTCTTTTTCTTTATTGAATTGATAGTCTCCCTGCCTGCCTACCTAACTACCTACCAAAAGGGTTAACAGAGGTACATCTGGATTTATATCTACAGTTGTCTTATGTGTTGCAAGCAAATTTAGGAAATTTGCATATGTCTAGTATCTTATTTTCATTAATAAGATACCTTGACCTAGCACGTAGGTTATTGTACTATATATTCCTCAATAAGTGGACACTGCAACACAGTGTTGTGGAAAGTGACCATCAGCCTGGCCACATACTGTATTTTGCATTTAGTTTGGTCATCATCTGTGTGTCTGCCAGATCTCTTTGATAATGATATAATATCTTTATTTTTTACAAGTACATGTACAAGGTATACAGTCCTAGCTGACATCAGTGACATACTACTATATAGAAAGCCGCTTGTTATGCTGAGCATTTCCCGCAAATTAGGTCAGTTTTGTCCCAGGATGCGACCTACACCAGTCGACTAACACCCAGGTACCCGTTTTACTGATGGGGAACATAGACAGACACCCGGTGTAAAGAAACACGCCCAGTGTTTCTACCCTCGCTGGGAATCGAACCCAGAGTCGAGCCACGGGGCACCAAGCCTAAGCTTGACTGTTACAATATCAGCCAGTCTGTTCTCATTGCAAGTAGACATACGTGGTAGATCTACCCAGGGTTCTAACTATATTCCTATAACATTACTTCCATTATTTACTTCTCTCCTTAAGGCTAGACACAGATATACCAAAGTTATATTCTACATTTTCCTTCAAAGTAATTTGGCTACCTTATCTCCTTTACCTTGAAGACGTAAGTCAGTGTTTGATGGAAGCCATGAAAATTGTACATTCATTCCATCTTCTCTGATCTTTTGAGTATCTGTACCAGCCTTTCCCAGTGAGCATGATGTTAGTCATTATGTGAGTTAAGTGCCCTCAATGATGCCATTGAATCAGTAATGATCAAAGAGTCAGACTCAGTATCACAAGTTAACTTTACTGTCATTACACTGAAGGAGTGATTTTTTTTTTTTTTGTAAAAGAACAGCTTGTATTTAGTGATGTTGAATTGAAATGTTGTGCATTGGATCAGTGTGGCTGTTACTACTGACGAATTGTTGTTGGAGAGGCAGGGGTTGTTTGTTGTGTAGGTAGCAGGTTGGAAGACAGCAACCATGTGGGAAGATACATCCGTCTTGTGTGGAAGTCTGTCAGATCCGTTCCACTGTAGCAAGATTGTTGACACTGTCTTTCCCTTGCGTAGGAACGAGAGATAAAAACAAATATCTGCTTAGACGAGCCTGGCCCAAGACTGGGCTTTGGGAGTAGAAAACTCTCGAAACTCATCAAGGGAAAAGTAAAGGTGCATTCAGTACAAAGTTCATGGACCAGCACAACCAACATAACCCGAACCAGCATGGCTTTAGAGCGGGTCGATCATGCCTGTCACAGCTGCTGAACCATTATGACAGAATTACGGAGGCATTGGAGGACGACCAAAACGCAGATGTGATTTACACAGATTTTGCAAAGGCGTTTGACAAATGCGATCATGGAGTGATAGCGCACAAAATGAGGGCCATAGGCATTACGGGGAAGGTAGGCAGATGGATTTTTGAGTTCCTAACACAAAGAACACAAAACGTAGTAGTGAACAGGGCAAGATCCAGCATCAGCGAGGTCAAAAGCTCAGTGCCCCAAGGCACTGTCCTGGCACCTCTGCTGTTTCTCATCCTCATATCAGACATAGATAAAAACACCCAGCACACTTTTGTATCATCATTTGCAGATGACACTAAAATAAGCATGAAAGTCACTACGGTAGAGGACACTGAAAAATTACAGGAGGACATAAGCAGGGTCTTCCAATGGGCAGTGGAGAACAACATGACGTTCAATGGTGATAAGTTTCAGCTGCTTAGGTATGGAAAAAATGAAGAACTCAAAAGGAACACTATATACAAAACGCAAGAGGGTCACCACATAGAACGAAAGGAACACGTAAAGGACTTGGGAATAATTATGTCTGCTGATCTGTCGTTTAAAGACCATAACAAGACAAAGATCACAACAGCCAGGAAGATGACGGGGTGGGTATTGAGAACTTTCAAAACAAGGGAAATAATGCCGATGGTGACACTATTCAAATCGCTAGTGCTCCCTCACTTAGAATACTGCTCAGTGCTGACGGCCCCGTTCAGGGCAGGAGAAATAGCAGAGCTGGAACAAATCCAGAGATCGTTTACGGCTCACATTGAGCCATTGAAACATCTAAATTATTGGGAACGCCTTCAAGTCTTGAACATGTACTCATTGGAGCGGAGGGAGAGAGATACATGATAATATATACATGGAAAGTACTTGAGGGCCTGGTCCCAAATCTGCACACTGCCATAACAACATACTGGAGTGAGAGATATGGGAGAAAGTGTAAAATAAACCCAGTGAGGAGCAGGGGTGCGGTGGGGACAATACGGGAGCACTGTATTAACATCCGGGGTCCCAGACTATTCAACATCTTACCAGAAGATATCCGAAACACGGCTGGAACCAGTGTAGAAGCCTTCAAGAGGAAACTGGACAAATATCTTCACCAGGTGCCAGATCAACCAGGCTGTGATGGATATGTGGGGCAGCGGGCCTCCAGCAGCAACAGCCTGGTTGACCAGGCAAGCACCAGACGAGCCTGGCCCATGGCCGGGCTCAGAGAGTAGATACTCTCGAAACTCTTCAAAGGTATATCAAAGGTAAAGGTATCTCATTTTTCTGTGTTTCTTAAACATATATTTTCTTTTCAATTTATGAAGCCTGGTGTGAGGCCTGGTGTGAGGCCTGGTGTGAGACCTGGTGTGAGGCCTGGTGTGAGACCTGGTGTGAGGCCTGGTGTGAGACCTGGTGTGAGACCTGGTGTGAGGCCTGGTGTGAGGCCTGGTGTGTGGCCTGGTGTGAGGCCTGGTGTGAGACCTGGTGTGAGGCCTGGTGTGAGACCTGGTGTGAGGCCTGGTGTGAAACCTGGTGTGAGGCCTGGTGTGTGGCCTGGTGTGAGACCTGGTGTGAGACCTGGTGTGAGGCCTGGTGTGAGACCTGGTGTGAGGCCTGGTGTGAGACCTGGTGTGAGACCTGGTGTGAGGCCTGGTGTGAGACCTGGTGTGAGACCTGGTGTGAGGCCTGGTGTGAGACCTGGTGTGAGGCCTGGTGTGAGACCTGGTGTGAGGCCTGGTGTGAGGCCTGGTGTGAGACCTGGTGTGAGGCCTGGTGTGAGACCTGGTGTGAGGCCTGGTGTGAGGCCTGGTGTGAAACCTGGTGTGAGGCCTGGTGTGAGACCTGGCCTCGGCAGGGAAAGGATGATCCCCAGAACCATTAAGAGATTTATAACAGATATAAAATTATTAGTATGATACAGTTTCCCAGCTGATGCAACAGAAGCTGCATCCGCGCAACCCAAGAAGCTGCAACATAGGTTGCAGAAGCTGTAGCTACTGCAATAAGCTGCAGCTGCTGCAACACACTCAAGCCCCTGCAACACAAGGAACTGCAATATTAAGTGGAATGGAAAGAAAGGAACATGTGAAAGATCTGTGTCAGCTGACCTTTCTTTGAAAGAACGCTATAAGGCAAATATGACGACAATCAAGACAATGACAGGGTGGATAATGAGACCTTTCAAAACAAGGAAAATGGTGCTAATGGTGACACTTCAAATTATTTGTGCTCTCTCGCTTAGGGATACAAGTAGACCCCTGGCTGTCTTCAAGAAGGCACTGGACAGGCACCTAAAGTCAGTACCTGACCAACCGGGCTGTGGTTCGTACGTCAGTTTGCGTGCGGCCAGCAGTAACAGCCTGGTTGATCAGACCCTGATCCACCCTGAGGCCTGGTCTCAGACCAAGCCGCGGGGGCGTTGACCCCCGAAACCCTCTCCAGGTAAACTTCAGGTAGGGTTTGTTCAGTGTTGACGGCCCCGGCAGGAGAGAGAGCTGCAACAGATACAGAGATCATTTACGGTCCAAATAGAGCCAATAAAGCAATTAAATGACTGGGAACTCCTCACTCCTAAATATGTACTCACTGGAACGGATGAGATATACATAATATATACGTGGAAGGTGCTTGAGGGTTTGGTCTCAAATCTGCACACTGTCATAAGAGCATACTGGAGTGAGAGATATGAATGTGTAAAATGCACCTAGTGAAAAAGAGGGGCACCATGGGCACAATATGAGAACACTGTATCAATATCCGTGGGCCCAGACTGGTTTAACACTCTACCACACGATATCGGAGACACTGCCGAAACAAGTGTGGAAGTTTTCAAGAGGAAATTGGACATGTACATCCGCCAAGTGCCGGATTAACCAGGCTGTGATGAATATGTGGGCCAACGGGCAGCCGGCAGTAACAGTCTGGTTGATCAGGTAAACACCAGACTAACGTGTCCTAGAGCCGGACTACGAGAGTAGGAAAACTCGCAAACCTTCAAAGGTATATCAGAGGTAGAGATAGCAACACAAGAAGCCGCATTCGCCTCAATACAAGAAGCCACAACACCCTTGAATGAATCGCTTAGGATACGTGAGGCAGCGGGCCATCAGCAGCAACAGCCTGGTTGACCAGGCAAGCATTAAACAAACCTGGCTCATGGCCGGCCTCCGGGAGTAAAGGACTCTCGAAACTCATCAAAGGTATATCAGGTCAAACAATATGTGATTTAAATAATACTTATGACGTCTCTTCGTAAGTTTCTCTCTCCTGCGTGAGGGTTACTTATGTAATAAGTGATTTTTTTACATAGCTGAATTAACAGGCTAAAAGCTGTTAGTCTGCCTCATCTCATTTTAAATTCTAGTTTATTAAGAGGCACGTAAGTTCTCCCCGTCTTCTAATAACATGTTCATTTTTCCACTTTACTCTATCTAGTCCATAATTACTATCGTATAACTTAATAAATCTTTGAGGACAATTGTGTTGTAGAGGTCTAAGCTTCGCTCACACCTCTACAACACAATTGTCCTCAAAGATTTGTTAAGTTATACCATGAATTAAGGAAAGATCCTGGACTTCACCTTACGAAACAGACAAAGTAAACGCGATAGTAATTATGGACAAGGAAGATTATGATGGAAAAATGATCATGTTATTAGAAGACAGGGGAACTGACGTGCCCCTTAAGACTGTATGTTTTATTTCCTCCATTCTTCCATAGGAATTGTAACTTGTCTTCGTTAAACATCATATTGTTATGATACATAGACAGGGACTGTAAAGAGATCCTCAATAGAATCCTCCTTTGATATACCTTTGATGAGTTCCTAGAGTTTTTCTACTCCCGGAACCTAGCCATGGGGCTGGCTCGTCTGGTGCTTGCCTGGTTAACAAGGCTGTTGGTGGTCCGTAGCCCCACATATCCATCACAACATGGTTGATCTGGTACCAAGTGTAAAACAAAGTATGAGTCTCTGATAGAGAGGCAGGATAGCAAGTAAATTGATGGTGCCTGAAGGAAGGAATGATGAGAGTTGAAGGAAGGAGGGAAAGCAAGAGGAATAATATTTATAGAAGGAAGAGGGAGAAGAGAAATGATGATTGTTATGGAAAGAAGGAGTGAAGGAGGAGGAATGGAAAAATAAAATAATTATGGGTGTATTCTGGAGGTAGGATACACGATGGCTGTATGGTTGAAGAATGATTGATGAGCAATTGAAGAATGACGAATGAGCCTTGGGGGAATGAGTGATATGTATTTAGTGTTGAGGGAGTATCAGATTAGCAAGGAGGAGGAGGACGAGGAAAACAGTGTTTTACGGAAGGTCTGAGAGGAAGACCAGGACAAATGGTGAAGTTTCTAGGATAAAGGAGCAGTTGCAGCAACTGCATCAGCAATAACACAGCAACAGTGGCAGTAATAGTGGTAAAAGCAGCAACAGCAACAACAGCAGCACGGGAGGGAGAGAGGGAGGCTGTAAGATGGGCAGTGATCCTCGTGAAGATTATAGGAGTTGTTAGTGCAGTGGAGATATG
Organism: Cherax destructor; assembly: GCA_009830355.1. Classification (NCBI taxonomy): domain Eukaryota; kingdom Metazoa; phylum Arthropoda; class Malacostraca; order Decapoda; family Parastacidae; genus Cherax; species Cherax destructor. Next base: position 411,111 of record WNWK01000124.1, read on the forward strand.
GTGTTTTAAGGGCATTAGCATTTTATCTCGCATCTGTGTGGCTGGTTCATGAGGGAGTACACTGTGTGTGTGTTGGAGATAGAATGTGGTGGGGTGGGGAGAGGGAGTGTGTGTGTGTTGGTGGAGAGGGAGCATGTATATGTGTTGGTGGAGAGGGAAAAAGTGTGTGTGTTGGTGGAGAGGGAACATGTGTGTGTGTTGTTGGAGAGGGAACATGTGTGTGTTGGTGGAGAGGGAACATGTGTGTGTGTTGGTGGAGAGGGAACATGTGTGTGTGTTGGTGGAGAGGGAACATGTGTGTGTTGGTGGAAAGGGAACATGTGTGTGTGTTGGTGGAGAGGGAACATGTGTGTGTGTTGGTGGAGAGGGAACATGTGTGTGTGTTGGTGGAGAGGGAACATGTGTGTGTGTTGGTGGAGAGGGAACATGTGTGTGTGTTGGTGGAGAGGGAACATGTGTGTGTGTTGGTGGAGAGGGAACATGTGTTGGTGGAGAGGGAACGTGTGTGTGTTGGTGGAGAGCGAGTGTGTGTTGGAGAAGGCACCATAGACGGTACAAAATAGCCTCATTGAAAATCAATGGTGTAGTAAGTACACTATGGGATAACTAAGTCAAAAAAAGTCTTGCCGGCGCCCTCCCTCCCTCCCTCCCTTCCTCCCTCCCTCCCTCCCTTCCTCCCTCCCTCCCTCCCTTTAGATGTAAGACACATTCCAGCAGACTCCTGATTGTCTTCAAGGTGGAATATTTGACACGTTCCTCCTGGCTGTAATTTGAACAATCAGGCTGTTGTGCCTTCATCTCGCTGCCTGCCGAAAACAGCATCAATCTGAGTGACCAGGACTTGATCCAAGGTGCATGGTAAAAGGTGGATATTGTGGATGAGATATAGTTTGGTAAATGAGTCTACTTTGATGGATGATTTAAGGATGGATTATTTAAGGTTAATGAAACAGTTGGTTAAAGACTCTTCAATTTCCTTCCAGCAGATACCCTCGACACCTGTCCAGGTAACGGGCTGTGGGATTAGGAAAACTCAAAACCAATCAGGGGTATATTAGAGGTATATTAAAGACTTGTAGTGGGGCTAAGCATCTCACAGCACAGTATTGTCATACACTTCAACATCTCTCCCTACTTGCTGTTCCTGCAAACTGTTGTCTCCTACTCGTTTAATCTCGCTTCTTCCTCCATACTTTTCTCTGGAGTTTACCTGGAGTCGCTTCCGAAGGTTACCGCCCCAGCGGCCCGGTCTCAGACCATGCCTCTTGGTTACTGGGTTGATCGATCAAACTGTCTGTGCCCGCAGTCTAATTACACCACAACCTGGTTGATCAGGAACTGCTTTGAGGAATTTTTCGAGTTCCATCCTGAAGACAACTAGAGGTTTGTTGGTGATCACTCCGTATGCACAGAGAGAGGTCGTTGAAGAGTCGTGGTCCCTTAACACTTATTAAGTTCTCTCTCACTGCACTCATCGCTTCCCTGCTTTGCATTGGAAGTATCCTGCACCGCTAAACTTCTTCTTGAACTTCTGCAACTGCTCTCTTTATAGTTTTATCAAGAAGTTTGACAGCTTAAATATTGACTAAAAGTTTTATTAAAATATCAGATAGTAATTGATGATGGTGTAAGAGTTCACTTGTAGCAAGTGTGGTGGAGGGCGAGGTGCTGTGCCTTCACTTATCTCTCATCTATTTTGCCAAGTTAATGTTAGTGTGATGGATAGTGATGGTATCTTGGTGCGTGGTGGCCGTCAACCTCGTGTGTTGGAGGGCCCTGCTCGTGGCTGGCGTCAACCTCGTGTGTTGGGGCCCATCATTGCTGGCGTCACCCTCGTGTGTTGGGGCCCCTGCTCCAGCCACTCCACATTGGGTGGGGAAAGATAGTCATGTCTCAGTCACATCCAGCAGGGTTAACAAGTGTAATAAAGCCTGATGCGCGGGCAAAACGTTGCCTTAATAAATTTTGCAACTGCAACTTGTGTCTTGATTAACTACCATATTATTGGTGTTTTAATTTCGGCGGAGGCCAGCAAGTGAAATACCCAGACTTAATCACCACCAGCGCATTCCCGCCCTTATGTTGACATTTCCCCCCTTGGAGGCAAGCGGGCCACTAACAGCAACAGCCTGGTTGACCAAGCAAGCACCAGACGAGCCTGGCCCAAGGCGGGACTCTGGGAGCAGAATGACTCTGGGAACTCATCAACGGTATATCAAGCGTAAAGATATATCGATGGATGTCACTTTTATGTCGCTTTTCTACTCCCGGAGCCCGGCCATGGCCAGGCTAGTCTGGTGCTTGCCTGGTCAACCAGGTTGTTGCTGCTGCTGGTGGCCCGCTGCCTCACATTCCTATCACAGCCTGGTTGATCTGGCCCCTGGTGTATGTCGGATATGGTGAGAATGAGGAAGAGAAGAGGGGCAAGTACGGTGCCTTGGCTTGAAAGGAAAATTTTGTAAGTTCTTCAAGTCAGTTCCTGGTGGGCTGGTCTGTGGTGCATATGTTGGACTGCATTCGGCCGGCACCAACAGCCTGGTTGATCAGGGTTTGAACCAGGAGGCCTGGATTGAAACCGGGAGCGGTGACCCCAGTATCGTCTGGAGGTAAACATGTGTTGATAATCATGTTGACTTTTTTAATCAGTGTTTTTTTCATCAGTAGCTTCTGCTTGAGTTGTTACTGAGAGATAAGTTAATTGATAGCTGCTACTTGAGTTGTTACTGAGAGATAAGTTAATTGATAGTTGCTACTTGAGTTGTTACTGAGAGATAAGTTAATTGATAGCTGCTACTTGAGTTGTTACTGAGAGATAATTTAATTGATAGTTGCTGCTTGAGTTGTTACTGAGAAATATGTTAATGTTTTTTCTTTTCTTTCCACAGGTAAGTGTCTTATGGCGCACATCCCCTGCGTGAGTATGAGGCCGCTCTCCATACATACATATACATTCATTCACACACCTGGAGTGCAATCTGGTTTCGAGGGTCATCGCCTTCGTGGCCCCGTCCCAAACTAGGTCTTCAAGCGGTTGGCCTGATTAACCAGGCTGTTTGTGCTAGCCTCACGAAGAAGTCCAGTTTATGCACCACTGCCCAGCCTCTCACACTCTCCCATCTTGTGAGTGAAAGTACCACCATGACAGTATGGTGTGATTTATGCACCTTAAGAAAAACTTAAGTGATAAAGAAAATGTTTAGACTGTCAAGAAGCTTCTTGGTTGACGGCCTGAACAGTCAGTCTGTGTGTGCCAGCACTACGCGGTGTGGCATAAGCTGATTAGGAACTGCCTGGACCATCTTGTCCAATTCCATCTTTAAGACGGAATTTGTTGAGCATTACCCCCCCGTCCTCTCATATGACTGGAGGATATTAAAAAAAAAGGTCCTGAACCCTTGATGAGTTGTCTCGTAATGTACTTGTTGCACCTCTCATTACGGCTCACATTGAGCCATTGAAACATCTAAATTATTGGGAACGCCTTCAAGTCTTGAACATGTACTCATTGGAGCGGAGGAGAGAGAGATACATGATAATATATACCTGGAAAGTACTCGAGGGCCTGGTCCCAAATCTGCACACTGCCATAACAACATACTGGAGTGAGAGATATGGGAGGAAGTGTAAAATAAACCCAGTGAGGAGCAGGGGTGCGGTGGGGACAATACGGGAGCACTGTATTAACATCCGGGGTCCCAGACTATTCAACATCTTACCAGAAGATATCCGAAACACGGCTGGAACCAGTGTAGAAGCCTTCAAGAGGAAACTGGACAAGTATCTTCTTCAGGTGCCAGATGAACCAGGCTGTGACGGATATGTGGGGCAGCGGGCCTCCAGCAGCAACAGCATGGTTGACCAGGCAAGCACCAGACGAGCCTGGCCCATGGCCGGGCTCAGAGAGTAGAGACACTCTCGAAACTCTTCAAAGACATATCAAAGGCATAAAGGTACATTTGGTGAATTATACACGTTGTTCTGAGCCTCCCATCACTGTCATTGCAACAGTAAACACCGCCGTCGCCTGGTTTATCCCTCTCGATGCAGCGTCATCCTCACGCCAGATGGAAATCTGCTTGAATATATAATTTAATTACAAACTACGAGTAAAAAGAGGCGCTGGTATGTGGTGGTGGCAGCAGAATCACCCGCCAGGACAAGGTGTCTTCCATTATGTAGTGGACGATACATCGGCCGGAGCAACGCTGTCGAACGAATGATTTGAAGTTGTGCTTGGTGATTAAGACACATGTGCAACAGTTGGGTATCTTTGTTGAAACGTTTCGCCTACACAGTAGGCTTCTTCAGTCAAATATAGAGGCAGCAGATGTGGTAGTGAAATGAAGATTATATAATCCGTCCTTGAGTTAAGCGCTGTTGATATTCGCTGATCCTAGAGATTTCTAGGAGGCTAGTAAGTGAAGGGGAGATTAATGGCCGGTTGATGAATACCAGAGCCACATTGAATAGGCTTGGTCTGGAACCGGGCTGCGGGGGCTATCACCCCCTGAATCTACGAGAGTTATATAAATTATTGAGCGTATTAGGCCACAGGCACGCGAAGAAGGGTCATGGAACTCGTGAGGATTATTGTCCAGCACCAGCCATTAGAAGAGGGATGAGAGTAGTGAATGGGGCTGTTCATTGAGGTCGTGGAGGCGGTAGCAGGCAGGCAGGACGCTTGTGGGTTGAATAGGCCACTAGTCACGTGGGACAGCAACTGGAGAACCCTCTACCATATTCTTTTGTCTACCATTTGTCCCAAGTGGGGGGAATCCCAGCACCCCCCACCTCTAGGACTTGTCACTACCATATCCTCCATCACATCCTTCACTCTTCCACACCCTTCCTTCGGACAGACATTGTATCTGGGTACTTGTGATCAACCTTTACTTTCTAGCATCCACCTACCTTTCGCCTTTGATGAGTTTCGAGAGTAGTTGTACTCCTGGAGCCCGGCCATGGGCCAGGTTTGTCTGGGTGCTAGCCTGGTCACCCAGGCTGTTGCTGCTGGTAGACTCTTCTAACACATCTCCCCATTGTACTCGTGATCCACCCTCATCTCCCCAGGCCATCGTCTACCTCCATAGAGCCTCCCTATTTGCGACCTCTCCTGAGGCCAACGTGTATCTATAAACGATGAAAGACATTTGTTGCAGCAACACCAAGAGTGCGACACAACCTTCGCTTTCCAGCCCATGCTAGGGATGTTTGCTGTTTGTAACAAAATGAAACAAAACAAATGTTAGGTAAAAGGACACAAGTGCAACTATTGTGACGTTTTATTCTGACAACGTTTTGCTCTCCAGGAGCTTTATCAAGCCGTTACAAACAATACTTGGATAAAGCTCCTGGAGAGCGAAACGTTGCCACAATAAAATGTCACATTAGTTGCACTTGTGTCCCTTTTACCTAACTTATTGTCGGTAATTCTACCAACATTATTGCAAAAAAATTGTTAGTTTTAGATATTGTGCCGAAGTGGCTAGTTTATTGTGCACCAAAAAAACAAAAACATATATATACTTTTGATACATCTTTGATGAGGTCCGACAGTTTTTCTACTAGAATCCGGCCATGGGCCAGGCTCGGCTGGTGCCTGGCTGAGTAATATGTTCTCTGGTTGTAGCAACGGCCGGGTAATAACTTAGAAGACGCTTCATCGTTGAAGAATTAGACACTTGTGCAGCATTTGGGATTTTTTATTGAGGAAGAGTTTCGCCTGCCAGTGGCTTCTTCAGTCCAACACAAAGGTGAACGGTGGAAAAAAAAAAGAGGAGTTTGAGGTAATCAGTCCCTCAGTCTGGGATCTACATATTCAGTCAGTCAGTCTTGAAGATTGATTGACTAAACACATCGATTCCAGGCTGAGGGACTGATTACCTCAAACTCCTCTTTTTCCCACCGTTCTTCTTTGCGTTGGACTGAAGAAGCCACTAGCTGGCGAAACGTTTCATCAATAAAGATTCCCAAATGTTGCACAAGTGTCTCATACCTTCAACCTGTTGATTTTGTAAACTATTATCAAATAATGTTGCATCATAACAGATGAATAAGACACATTTCCAACAGTTAGATCTCTTTATTTCCAAAACATTTCGCCCACACGATAAGGTTTCTGTAGCAGGATAAAAAGGTAACTAAATACGGAGAGAGCAGATTTACTGGAAGGAAACACATGATGTGTTCCCTCCATCATCCTTAAAATAGTTTTGAGGCGATCGGTTGTAGCACAGCGAAAGCGTCGTTTTTTTTTTTTCAACGGTCTGGATTTTGTCAAACAGCCTGATTGACCAGGCTAGCACCAGACGAGCCTGGCCCATGGCCGGCCTCCGGGAGTAGAATTACTCTTGAAACTCATCAAAGGTATGTCAAAGGTAAAGCTGCAGATAAATGAATTGCGGAAGTGTGTTCTCTGGGGTATAACAAAAAATTGGAAGTCACGGGAGAATATGCCGTTATCCGTACTGGATAAAATCAGCGCTCCTGCCGGGTGTGTCCATGTTTGTCTAAAAAAATTTTCACGATCTTAATTTAAATTATAGTCAAAGAAACTAGGTTCTATTAGGAAGATGGGTTGCCAACACACGGCAGAGAAAATAGCTGTTATCCGGAGCGTCCCTGGAGGGTATGTGGTGGGGTAGTGTTGTGTCAGGTGCCTGGGAGCTCCTGGCCTGGAGGGGCAAGTGAGAATTAACTGGTATTATCCACACTTTCTCTCTCTCTCTCTCTCTCTCTCTCTCTCTCTCTCTCTCTCTCTCTCTCTCTCTCTCTCTCTCTCTCTCTCGTTTGCAGCCTTCCCCTCGCCGTAACTTTACCACTTCTCACCCCAGGAACTTTTTCACTCCAAGCATCTCTTTCCCTCTCCCTCTTACCTCTTCTCTCCTCCCCTCCACATTCGCCCCTTCCCTCTTCCCTCTCGCCCTTCCCCGTCACTCCCTCCCCCGTTTATCCCTTCCCCTCGACCCTTCTTACTCTCCACCGTAAGTTTATGGTCAGCGTTCCGGTCACAACCGAAGGTGTCGGGGTTCAATTCTCTGGTCCAGCGAAAAATACATATTATTTTCTATTTAGCCCTGCTGCCCTTGTTCACCTAGCATTAAAATTAAGTACCATTTTGAGTCGAATATTGTGAGTCGCAGCTTGAGATTTTGTTTTTATTATACTACCTTTGACATACCTTCGATGAGTTCAGAGTTTTTCTACTCCCGGATGCTGGTCATGGATCGGGCGCATTTAATATGACGAGAAACCTGATGCCAGATCAACCTGGCTGTGATGAATATGTAGGGCTGCGGGCTACCAGCAGCAACATCTCGGTTGATCAGACAAGCACCAGACGATCCTGGCCCATGGCCGGGCTCCTGGAGTAGAAAAACTCTCGGAACTCATCAAAGGTAAAGGTAGCCACTCAATGGCTCGTTAAGAGTCTTAAAACTGTGTCAGTGATTGTATGGTTGTGTCATTGAGACTTACAGTTGTTTGACATTGCTGTTGTGTGTGTAATCCCAGACTTGTTAACATCTTACCATAAGATATAAGAAACACTGCTGGAACAAGTGTAAAAATCTTCAAGAGGAAACTGGACAAGTACTTGTATCTGTGCGACGCTTCGTAACTTCAGTATCAAAGGGTTTCATTGAAAGACGCACCGCGGCAGCTTTTTTTTTATGTGCGAGTTGTGAGGGTGGGTTTGAGGGTGGGTTGGCTGACCACGCTCTCACGTGACCACACAAACAGTCCCAGCAGACACTTAGCTGGTGTTTAGTAGCTAACTAGAAAACATTTTTTTTTTCATTGCAAGAAGACATCTTCCGCCTCCGTCGCTACACTCCAGATTAACTATAATCACAAGATTATTTTCTGTGGTTTGAAGAGCAGCATACACATACCTTTAGTAGAGGACACTGAAAAATTACAGGAAGACATAAGCAGGGTCTTCCAGTGGGCAGTGGAGAACAACATGACGTTCAATGGTGATAAGTTTCAGCTGCTTACGTATGGAAAAAATGAAGAACTCAAAAGGAACACTATATACAAAACGCAAGACGGTCACCACATAGAACGAAAGGAACACGTAAAGGACTTGGGAATAATTATGTCTGCTGATCTGTCTTTTAAAGACCATAACAAGACAAAGATCTCAACAGCCAGGAAGATGACGGGGTGGGTATTGAGAACTTTCAAAACAAGGGAAATAATGCCGATGGTGACACTCTTCAAATCGCTAGTGCTCCCTCACTTAGAATACTGCTCAGTGCTGACGGCCCCGTTTAGGGCAGGAGAAATAGCAGAGCTGGAACAAATTCAGAGATCGTTTACGGCTCACATTGAGCCATTGAAACATCTAAATTATTAATTCCAAATCTGCACACTGCCATAACAACATACTGGACTGAGAGATATGGGAGGAAGTGTAAAATAAACCCAGTGAGGAGCAGGGGTGCGGTGGGGACAATACGGGAGCACTGTATTAACATCCGGGGTCCCAGACTATTCAACATCTTACCAGAAGATATCCGAAACACGGCTGGAACCAGTGTAGAAGCCTTCAAGAGGAAACTGGACAAATATCTTCACCGGGTGCCAGATCAACCAGGCTGTGATGGATATGTGGGGCAGCGGACCTCCAGCAGCAACAGCCTGGTTGACCAGGCAAGCACCAGACGAGCCTGGCTCAGAGAGTAGAGAAACTCTTCAAAGGTATATCAAAGGTATAAAGGTATGCCTTTGATTAGTTTCGAGATTTTTTCTGCTCCCCGAGCACGGCCTTCGGCCAAGTATATCAAAGGTAGGCTTGTGTGGTGCTTGCCTGGAAGCCCGCTGCCCCACGTATCCATCACAGCCTGGTTGATCTGGCACCTAGTGAAGATACTTGTCCAGTTTCCGTTTAAGACTTCTACACTTGCTTGTTTCAGCAGTGTTTCTAATATCTTCTGGTAAGATGTTGAATAATCTGAGGCCACGGACGTTGATACAGTGTTCCCTTATTGTGCCCAATGCACCCCTGCTTTTCACTGGGTTTATTTTGCACTTCCTCCCACATCTCTCGCTCAACTACCTACCTACCTGGAGTCTGTTGAACAGTCTTGGGCCCCGGACACTTATTGTGTTTTCTCTTAGTGTACCAGTGGCGCCCCTACTTTTCACTGGGGGTACGTTGCACCGTCTGCCAAGTCTTTTGCTTTCGTCCAGGTGTAGATTATGATGTATCTCTCTCGCCTGCGCTCCAGTGAATATAAGTCTAGTGTTTCCAGGTGTTCCCAGTAGTTAAGGTGTTTGATGGAACTTATACGTGCGGTAAAGGTTCTCTATACATTCTCTAGATCTGCAATTTCACCTGCCTTGAATGGGGATGTTAATGTACAGCAGTATTCTAGCCTAGAGAGAACAAGTGATTTAAAAAGGATCATCATTGGCTTGGCATCTCTTGTCTTGAATGTGTTGACTGTGTTGTGGCAGTGTGCAGATTTGGAACAAAGACTTCAAGTACTTTCCAGGTATTCTTAATTTATCATACATCTCTCCTGCGTTCCAGTGAGTACATATTTAAGACTTTAAGGCGTTCACAGTAATTTAAATGCTGTATTGACTTTATGAGGAACGTAAATGATCTCCATCTGTTCCAGCTCTGATATCTCTCCTGCTTGAACGGGGCCGTCAACACTGAACAATATGCTAAACGAGAGAGCACCTCCGCCACTGCCGGCGTCATCTTTCTTGCCGTCGTAGTTATCTCTCCTGATGTTACTGTCGTCGTTTTTCTTGACTTTCCACAGCCGCTACCATCATTTTTAGTGTCGCTATCTCCGTCATACAGTAAAAATCCAACGTACTTTAAGAGGACAATATGCGCATGTACAGTACTATACATCTGTAACAGTCTGGGGTTTGGCCTCTTGAAGGAATGGGGGATTAGGAGAGGCAAGAATAGCTGGACGGTCTCTGTGAATAAGTGGGAGGGGGAATATTCACTTTACTCCTTTAGTGGCAGTTGTGAACCGCTGTCCGCAGGGTGACGGCTGCGGCCAGGGTGACACACGTGACGAAAGCTGAATGGGCTATGATTCGTGCCAGAGAGCGACGTTACTGGTGGTAACAACGCTGTAGCGGAGAGAAAGTTCGCATCCGGGACCCAGTACTTATGTATCAGATTTTATATTCCCTGGTGACTTCTGAACGTTTAGGATCATACAACATCAATTAGTTTTTACCCCATATAGGTATACAGATCAACCAGGCTGATGGATGTGAGGCAGCGGGCTACCAGCAGAAACATCCTGCTTGATCAGGCTAGTATCCGACGAGCCTGTCCCATGGCCGGGTTCCGAGAGTAGAAAGACTTGGAACTCTTCAAAGGTATACAGTAATTGTGATCATATGTATCTATATGGTGATCACATAGAGGGATAGATCACAGAACGGGTCTACCTGGAGGGCATTCCGGGGATCAACGTACGCGCGGCCCGGTCTATGACAAGGCCTCCCGGTGGATCAGGGCCTGATCAACGAGGCTGTTACTGCTGGCTGAACGTAGTCCAACGAACGAACCACAGCCCGGCTGATCTGGCACTGACTTTAGGTATCTGTCCAGCTCCCTCTTGAACCTCTTGAAGACAACGGGAGCACTGTATTAACATCCGGGGTCCCAGACTATTCAACATCTTACCAGAAGATATCCGAAACACGGCTGGAACCAGTGTAGAAGCCTTCAAGAGGAAACTGGACAAATATCTTCACCAGGTGCCAGATCAACCAGGCTGTGATGGATATGTGGGGCAGCGGGCCTCCAGCAGCAACAGCCTGGTTGACCAGGCAAGCACCAGACGAGCCTGGCCCATGGCCGGGCTCAGAGAGTAGATACTCTCGAAACTTCAAAGGTATATCAAAGGTAAAGGGGTCTACTGGTAATGCCCCTTTATGGCTGGTGGGAGGCTGTTGAACAGTCTTGGGCTCCGGACACTTATTGTGTTTTCTCTTAGTGTACCAGTGGCGCCCCTACTCTTCACTGGGGGTACGTTGCACCGTCTGCTAAGTCTTTTGCTTTCGTAGGGAGTGATTTCTGTGTGCACATTAAGAACCAGTCCCTCCAGAATCTTCCAGGTGTAGATTATGATATATCTCTCTCGCCTGCGCTCCAGTGATTTAAGTCTAGTGCTTCCAGGCGATCCCAGTAGTTAAGGTGTTTGATGGAACTTATACGTGCAGTAAAGGTTTTCTGTACATTCTCTAGATCTGCAATTTCACCTGCCTTGAATGGACATGTTAATGTACAGCAGTATTCTAGCCTAGAGATAACAAGTGATTTAAAAAGGATCATCATTGGCTTAGCATCTCTTGTCTTGAATGTTCTCATTATCCAGTGTCCTCGCAGATGTGATAATGGCATTGTGGTCCTTGAAGGTGAGGTCTTCGGACATTACCTCACCCAGGTCCTTCACATTACTTTTCCGCTCTATTGTGTGATTAGGTGGGGTTCGAACCCATGTCAAGCGAGTTGCATGTATTATTTTATAGAGATAGAGGCAATATATACACTGTGAGCAGCTCATTCAAAATGTCCAGAACTCACCACGTGAAGGTAGATGCTCTTCCAGTACAATTTGTGCCAGCTGACACAAAATATATATATACGTGAAAATTCTAGAGTACAGTACTACTGACATTCGATCCAGATGACGTACTGGTACAGCAGGGAAGGAGAGAGATGTTGAACAGCGTTTCGCTCTGTATAGTTCTCTATAACTTTATAACTCTCCACAAGCTTGTATGTCTTTTCTCTAAGAACCTTGTTGCTAAGATTGCCACCATGGAAGTTGGGTCGTAGGTGTATCCTGGGAAGAAAAAGCCTGAAAGACTACTGAAGGACGCAGTCGGGTGATGTGGAATGAACACCAAAGGTTTTTACTGCTCTCTCGACTCTTCTTGTCAACATTGATATCTCAAGCAAGATTTCTGCATCACACATATTGATAACTACTGGTAGGAGAGAAAGACAGAGAGGGAGGGGAGGGACTGAGAGTTAGAGTGGACAAATACTGACATTGGCAAGGCGTAGTCTGTAGTGAGGTATCGTCATCAGGCCAGCAACTTAGAGACCTGGCTTTACTGATTTCTACCCTCTAAAGTCCGGTCACTTAACACTCTGAGACTTGGAAAGTACTTTCTAACGTCTCTGCCATGATCTTTTCACCCCTTTTCTTCTCTTCTAGTGTTTAGCTTAAGATTCTCAGGTTTGTTTTCTTAATTTATTCTCAGTTCACATACCGATTTGATTGCCACCTTTTTGATCTTCAGTGTTTTTATGTGTGTGATACGCCAAAACTGATTTATGTAGTCAAGTTCCCGAAAACACTTCTTAGGTTTGTGCTATAGTGTATTTTAATTTTGGTTGCCAAGTTTATTTCCATCCGAGGGTGACATCAGCAGAAGTAGTGATTTCAGAGATGGCAACCAGTTTCATGAACATTGCAGCCATGGCTGTGCTAGAGGCTGTTCACTCCACGAATGATAGTATTGCTTTCAGGGATGATAAGTCAAAGTATTTCTCCAGGGGATAACACCATCGTGGGTAATTTTTTCCTGGGATAATAGTATTCGGTGGTGTATGTGAGGGAATCATTGCCTCCGTGATCGGGCCTCGGATCACTCAGGCCTGATTACTCAGGCTGTTGGTGCTAGTAGCACCACATCCATGGATAATAATACGGTGAGTTAGGATTATAGACGCATTGCCCTCAGGAAGGCGAGTACGACCAGTATCAGAAGTCTAAAAATTTAGTGTGTGTGTGTGTGATCTCAGCTTAGATGCAAAGTTCATTCAAAAGGATGCTACCTCTTGCTAAGTCTGCTATCAAAACTTTCCCGAGGGAGAGAATTTCCGCTAGATTTGCCGGAAACAGATAAAACTAAGAATATAAAAGAGCAGCACTTGCTTTTCTTCCATTGAGAGAGTTGGGTGGCCCTTACAGCGGCGAGTGAGAGCAGTTATATGAGAAGACTCGCTTGAGATGACTCTTGTCAAGGAAAAGCTGTCTTGACAGAATAAATTAGAAAAGCGTTGGATAAGAGGGAGAGCAGGAAGGGGAAAGGTGGAGAGAGAGAGAGGAGGGGGAGGAAGGTGAGAGGGGAGAGGAAAGAGAGACCAGTAGAAGAGAGGGAAGAGGAATGGAAGACGATGAAGAAGCTGGAGTGAGAGCAGCAGAAGCCTCCTGGACGAGGCTGCGGATAAGGCCGTCAGATGAGCCGGCACCACCCGGGTGGTGAGGTGGGATCATACACATAAATACAGATCATGAGCTTTGCCAGTGACGCGTGCATTGGGGCCGCTATTAAAACAGCTGACGTGCGCCTCTCCTAATAGTTACAGATGGAATGTGCTGAAGAAAGGCTTGCCGCTGCGGGGTTGCTGTCAGGTTAGCGCTGAAGGCTGCAACAAGCTCCAAGGAGCGACTCTTAAGCTGGAGAAACGATACAACGAACCTCTTAGAGAAAAGGATTGGCTGTTAGAGAAAATGAAGATTAAGTTTATGATGTGTGGAGGCGTAATGTTGCACTAGAATTGTGTGTTTTCTAACTTCAGATCTTCCGTGCAGGTTCTTGTTTTGTCATTGTCATTCATGGAGGGCGAGGCACACACATTGAATGATTTTTTTTACATATGAGCTGTAAAGCGAAATGTACATTGAAGTCAATTTTATAACCAATATCTCTCTTCCTTCCCCCGACCCCCTACCACGAAAAATATCGAGATAAAAAATGAAGCCTGCTAACTAGGCTTCTTGGAATTCTAAACCCTTCAGTTTAATTCTTCGACCGAGGCTTTTCATCCTCTTGTTACGTGAGAATGTCACTCATTCTCCCTCTCATTCTCCGGGACCTCATTCTGCCCCTCGTGCTGGCGCTAACCAATTCATAACCAACAAAGAGGAACACGACACTTTGTATGTCCCCAACGAGCCGCTCTTTACAGCTTGGTTTTGTTAACACGAGACCCCAGAACCCCGAGGCTTCTCTCCCTCGACACCCAGATGGTCGGGGTCTTGCTCCAGGACTCCTCGCTTCCTTCCAGTTCCAGCTGGGCTGCATCACCTCCGTAAATCTTCCTAAACGGTTTCATCGCTTACGCCTTTGCTTTTCTTTCGTTTCGGTGGTTTTATTCTCTATAATAATAATAATAATAATAATAATAATAATATTTTATTTCAGCATGGTACAGTATTTGTACAGAGATGGGTGACATTTAGTTGTGCATGCAGAAAGCCCAGAGTTATGCGGAGCATTTTCCAGACTGTTGGCTGCCTTACAGTCGAGAGCTTTTGTTTAAGAAAAAAAAAAGACGGGCATATATGTGTTATATCATATGGGTCTATATTCCTGTTTGCGTAGCTTGACTTAAAATTATAGAATTCTTAGGTTTCTTGGTAATAGTAATTTTTAATGTTTTTCTACTTGTCTGCTCTCTCTACCCATCTTCAATATAGTTGGCTGGCTTATTTTCTTCCTGATTACACATTCTTTTCTCAGCGTATTTAAACGTCCAGCCTCTCCTCCCTATTTATTTGTCCCTTCATTCCTGTCTTGTTTTTTGTGTTGTTAGGGAAGAGGAGGTGGGGGGTGGGGGTACGGCAGCTGAGGTTGGGTAACTGCAGCCATTGAGTGTGAGCTGCGGGTAACCTGAGACCTGCGGCCGGAGGTATTGTGGCAACACTGTGGCCTGTGTTATCCTGCTGAGTGAGGTGTTGTGTCCTGCTCCCACCTCCACCTCCTGGCAATGTGGACATTCAGAATGGTTCTGTTGAGCTCCAGCTGCGTTACCTGCCCATGGTTGATGCTGGATTTTTGCAGGTTTATCACTCCCCATGCGGCTTATTACAGGAGGATTTTAAAAGTTCCTATTAGGGTACTTTTACCAGATGTGAGGTACTAATCCCCCCTCGGTTAAATCCTCTTCAAGTGACGTCTATTGGAGATTCCTATTTTGTGTGAGAATCTCCTTCCCCCCCCACGCATACCTGACTATAATCACCCCTCCACACACCTACCATCTAACCTTACACGCTATCATCACCTTTCTCCCCCCCCCTCTAGGGAGGTTCCTTGACGCTAGTGAGCGGCTCTTGATCTTGGGAATTGGATCTGTGCTCCGGTTCCCTGAATTGAGCCTGAATGCCTTCCATCCCCTCCCACATGCGGGTTTAGCGCTCCCCCATAATTATAATAATAATTCTCCCCCCCACATACCTGATTATAATCTACACACACATACCTGCATTTATATCCTTGACCTTTGATGAATTTCGAGAGTTTTCCTTCTCCCGTATCCCGACCTTGAGTCAGACTTGTCTGGTGCTTGCTGATCAACTAGGCTGTTGCTGCTGGCAGCCCACTGGCCCACATATCTACCACGGCCTGGTTGATCAGGCACTTGGTAGAAGTACTTGTTTAGGTTCCTCTTGATGACTACTTGTCCCGGCAGTGTTTCTGATATCTTCTGGTAAGATGTTAAATAATTTCTGACCAAGGATATTGATAGTGTTTGCTTATTGTGCCCACGGTGCCCCTAATTTTTACTGGGTTTATTGTACACTTTCTACCATATCTCTCACTCCAAGGTCTTTTGCGTGTTTCTTTGGTTCTGTTTGATTATCCTCTTGGGTTATGTATACATTGTCCCTTGTGAGTTCTTCATTCTTTCCATATTCAAGCATTTGGAACTTATCACCATTAAACCTCATATTATTATTTACTGCCCACTGGAAAAGTTTGCTTAGACCTTCTTGCAGTTTTTACTTGTCTTCTACCCAGGTGATTTTCATTGTTATCTTTGTTTTATCCACAAATGATGTTTAAAATTGTGCCAAGTGTTTTATGTATGTCTTCCGTAAAGAAAAGGAACATTAGAAGCGCCAGAACCCTGACTTGGGGTACTGAGCTTTTTAGTTTGTTTGTGCTGGACTTTGCTCTGTTTACCACTGTTGGACTGAAGATACATTTTCCTACTTTCCCCGTTATGCCTGACACTCATTTTGTGAATTAACACTTTGATCGTATTTGTCAAATGGCTTTGTGAAATCTGTGTATACCGCCACATCTATTTGTGTTCTTCACAACTGCGTTTCTATCATTCATTTCCTTCATCGATATTTGTATTTTTTGACCAAGGAAACTTCCCCGATAGGAAGACAGCTAAGGGATGAAGGGGAGGCGGGAGTAGGGGCAGCCTTTACACTTTAAAAAACTTTCCTCTCTTGTGATGGACACCCTGCCTCCTGTCACTGAAGATAGCACTTCCTCTCGCGCGAAAGGCTTCTTCCTGTCTGATGGGTGCAACCCCTTAAGTGTCATCTGCAGAATTTTATGTTTAATTAAATATTGACGCATTTATTGTTTTATATTAATCGTGTGTAAGTTTTGTATATAAATATGCTCTTAATATAATTGAACCAGAAATTTAAAGATATATTTAAATGGTTACATGCTTAATTTTTAAGTAGTACACAGTATTTTTAATAAATTGTCTAAAGTTTTTTCTGCGGAATATTTCTCAAGTTTAGTGCTGGACTGCGTCAGATTTTTTTTTTTTTAAGATAAGGTTGACGGAGGTTCATGTACTTGACTCCCTGATTGAATTTCTCCGGAAATCATCACTCGACGACCCGATCTAACCGAAAATATAGAGAGGATAGTTTTGATTTGGCGTTCGTAATCTTTTTTTTTTTTTTACACGTAGATAGCGAGGAACTGAACAAGTGGTAGTTTATTCTATTGTAACAGCCAAAACCAGAGCTCCTAGTTTTTCCTCTGGTTAATGAAATCATTAACAAATAGTAGATATTACTGGGCTGAGAGCACTGCAATAACGACATCTGTGTATTAAGGAGTACACGGGAAAGACAGACAGCAGAGGACGACTTGGGGAGTCCACATTGAGGCTGTCTGCTGAGAGCTATCTACTTTTACCTGGATAAAGGACTTGTGTATTATCTAAGTATATGAGTCAAGGAGAGAAAAGCATGACAATGAAGAGAATGAGAATAGACTCTTACAAATGTCATAGATGATAATTAATACGTATAAGCCAGCTGTGACCTGTTTGCCACGTAAGGATGTTAGGAAATAATTTCTCAGTCTCAGTTGGAGGCAAACTCCATGCAAAGGACCCTAGAAATTAGAAACCAGAGCCACTCAATAACAACATAATTGATCAGGCCATCAACGAAGGTTAATCGGGGACAAAGCTGCAGGGGGGAGAGCATTGACCCCCGGAATCGACCTGAGGTAGACACCAGGTGGCCACCCACACCTGCTGATTAACGAGACTCTCCCCTAGACTGTATTTATGGTTCATTTTTCGTTCAAATTAATGTGTATTATATATGAATTCTTTACTCTGGTTGCTTTCGATAGATGTTTACCACCGATGGCTCCTGAAATCGACTACAGGTAACCTACCAGCTGTCTCACGTGTTCACAGTAGTAGTAATAGTAATCTTTATATCAGCATGATATAAGTGTACGAAAGGTTCTCTGGGGCTTCAAAATTTTGGGTTTCCATGAATATTGTAGATGAACGTATGATGTATTTTTGAGGAAACAGTACGATCTTTTTTTTTTTTTGACCGTAATGAATATTGTGCACTTTTGGCGGGGCGCATGATTTATTTTTCGTAGGGCGCATGATTTATTTTTCGCGGGGCGCATGATTTATTTTTTGCGGAGGTATTTTGTATTTTTAGCTGTGAGTATGATTAATTGCTGGAGTGTGGACAGGGCATGGACGCTGTGTTGCAACAAAGGCAGCCGGGAATTCCACAGTGTATCAATTATTCCCGTTGCACTTTTAACCCGAACGCTGAAAAAATACGTGAATGGTTGAAAACCTTCCAAAACCACGCCAAGTTTTGCTGGGTACAGCAGAGAGAGAGAGAGGTAGAGATAGAAATAGAGATGGTGGACGATTTAGAAGGCTTAAAATAAAATTGTACGAACCTAAACAATGCGAGGTGACAGTACGAACTTTTAACATAAGTTTACTCATACGCTCATGTGCAGTACACCCGTGTCCAGTGCACCCGTGTCCAGTATACCCGTGTCCAGTACTCCCGCGTCCAGCACTCCCGCGTCCAGTACGCGCGTCCAGCACTCCCGCAGCTTGTCACCGTTCTTTTGAGAAGGCGACGCAGTGCGAATGAAAGCAGGTTAAACTGTATGGCAAATACACGGAAGAATAGTGAGGTGTGCGGGGCGGGTGAGGAAGGGAGGTGATTCTCACACAAGACACTAATCTCCGATACTTATCACGGGAAAGGCAAACGACAGTATCCTGAAGGAGGATTCATCTGGGAAGAATTAGTAGCCCACATGTCGTGAAGAACCCTTGTGGGAGGGGTGGGAAAGCGAAAGAGGATTGGAAGTTGGCGGTAGGAAGAAGGAATGGAAGGAGAGAAGGTGGTAATAATTAAATACCTCAGGAAATCAGGTGAGCCTCCACTAATGTGTTAGTTTAGTACCTACGATAGACGCCCTACCACCTCAATCTTTACACCTACGATAGACATTCCACCTCAAATCTTTACACCTTCGATAGACACCCCCCACCTCCATGTTTATTCCTACGATAGACACCCCACCTCCATGTTTACACCTACGATAGACACCCCCCACCTCCATGTTTATTCCTACGATAGACACCCCCATCTCCATGTTTACACCTACGATAGATGCTCACTTCTGAACAAACATTAAGGGGTTATTGCGCCTCTTAGTTAAGTTTCTTTAAACACGCCAGAGGAGGCAGAAGTAAAAAGTAAAGGGAAACAGAGTCTAACAGGCTCCAACGGCCTAATTGATAGGCCTGCAACTTGGAGGCCTAGTCTGGCACCAGGCCGCGGGGGCGCTGACCCCCGGAAGTGACTGCAGGTCACTTCCGGGCAAGATAAAAAGGGGAAGTGAAGAGGGGAGGGAGGGAATATAGTCTTGGCAGAGAGGTGTTTGGCTGCTAGTACTAAGAGAGGTAAACGTTTAAAATATGACTCTTCCTACTTTTCCTCTGCCATCTGGTTGCCAGACGTATTGCGGCCTGTTTGTCTGATTTGCTTATTTATGGTTATATTTACGGTTGATGATGTAACATAACTTAACCCAATCTAAGTTAAAAAAAAAAAAACTAGAGGAAAAATATGAAAAATTTAAAAATTGAGTTTGAATCATAACTCATCCTCCATCACTACCCCTTACCCAAC
This sequence comes from Cherax destructor, assembly GCA_009830355.1. Classification (NCBI taxonomy): domain Eukaryota; kingdom Metazoa; phylum Arthropoda; class Malacostraca; order Decapoda; family Parastacidae; genus Cherax; species Cherax destructor. The sequence goes on from WNWK01000124.1 coordinate 430,355, forward strand.
CCCCCATCCCCCGGCACCACTCCACTGCTCCCCCTTCAACATTCCCCCCTCCCCCCCCACAGACTCCTGGAACTGTATTTTTCACTTGTTAAAACAGCTGCTCTTGCGGCAGCTTCCTCACCCGTCAGTCAGGTCGATGATGACAACCCCACTTATAGTGGCAGTTTAAAGTGATGGGGTGGAAGGGGTTAAAGGGGAAGTAGAATGAGTTAAAGTGGGGGAGGGGGAGGGTTGGAGTGAAGGTTTGTGGGAGGATAGTTGTTAAAGTTGGAGAGAATGAGGGAGGATGAACACTGAGGTAGTGGACTGAGGACTCCTAGCCTCAACAGCCTGCTTGACAAGGCAGTCACCCAGAAGTCCCGGTATGGGATCGGGCCGCGGGGGCAGTGACTCTTACCCCAGGAACAACAAGACAGCAAAGGTTCATCGTAGCTGATGAACCTTTGCTAGGATACACGACGATATCCTCATCTCCCTCCTGGTGTCTCCCAGCTCAGGCTCACAGATTTCAACACGTTGCATTAAGCCACATCCTGTCTGCTACAACAGGACAGGGGGAACATAGATCTTTTTTCCCGTTGTGCAACAATCACACAGAATGGGCGTTACGAACACAGGTGTAGTCTGGTGGCGTGTGTACCTGTTCGTACTGAGTTAACCCGATAACCAAACGAACGAACGAGAGTAAAGAGTAAATACACAAATAACCCGCACATGGAGAGAGGAACTTACGACGACGTTTCGGTCCCACTTGGACCATTTACAAAGTCACACTAAAAGGAGCCAGTATATATATAGGCGAGGGGGGACAAGGACGTGACCAAGAAATGAGTTCATGAGTGCAATTATGTACGCTATTTACAGAGAATAAGTACTATAATATCATTGGCAAACATGACACACGGTCAGAAGCGTATAGTTGATATATCCTGATTTGTGGAGTAAAAATAAAGAGGGAGACAGCAGCATTGTTCACACGCTTCCTGTTTTATTGAAAGCAGATATAGTTTTATTGATACAGTTCTTTTGAAGGCTAATAAAGTTTTGAGTGGGGCACCTCTGTAAGCTTCTCTAATTTAAAAAAAAAAATGGCTGATACGGATTTTTCAATAAGCTTTTCAATAAAAAGTTATTTTATTGAGGATTTTTTTACAGTTTATTAATAAGAAATGTTACAGTTAGTAACACCTCATCGTTTTCCTCATTATTATTATTATTATTATTATTATTATTATTATTATTATTATTATTGTTTTTTGTTGTTAACATTAGCGTTATTACCGGTATTATTTCCTGGAAGGAAATACTGGCTAGTGAAATAGAGAACCTTCACTGCTCGCATAGATTCAGTTAACAGTTAAACACCTAAATTACTGGGAACGTTTGAAGTCCCTCAATCTGTACTCCATGTAACGTAGGCGAGAGAGGTACATCATAATCTACACGTGGAAAATTCTAGGATTGGTCCCAAATCTGCACACACAAATCGTTCCCCAGTAAGAGGCTTGGTAGACTGCAAAATACCCACAGTGCAAAACATGGGTGCTGAGTGTACATTAAGGGATTATTTACAGATCCCTGACTTGCCCTGTTTCCTGGCAGATCTTACCTAGCCTAACCTAACCTGGCTGTCTTCAAGGAGGAACTGGACAAGTTTCTCTACTCGGTTTCTGATCAACTGGACTGTGGTGCTTATGTTGGACTTCGTGGGGCTAGCACCAACTGCCTGGTTGACCAGGTAGGCTCTAGGGAGCATGGTCATCATATTTTATTATTATTATTGCTGCTGCTGCTGCTAGTATTAATAGTAGTATTTCTATTAGTATCGAAAAGCAAAGTAGTTTACTAGTTTTTTAATTTTTAGATATTTCATAATTTTTCACAGTTTATTAGTGCCTATTATTATTATTGTTATTATTATTAGTTTTTTATTATTATTATTATTATTATTATTATTATTAATGTATCATATTTCTCCATTATCCTTATGTTTATATTTTATTGTGGTTATTGTTGATACAATATTTCATCACTGGCATCGTTGATGCTGGCTTTCATCACTCTGGCATCGTTGATACTGGCTTTCATCACTCTGGCATCGTTGATACTGGCTTTCATCACTCTGGCATCGTTGATGCTGGCTTTCATCACTCTGGCATCGTTGATACTGGCTTTCATCACCTGGCACGTGATCTGGCTTCATCACCTGGCATCGTTGATGCTGGCTTTCATCACTCTGGCATCGGTGATGCTGGCTTTCATCACTGGTACAGCTCTTAGACTGTCACTCAGAGTAACAGGCTCAAGTAACAGCTGAACGGGAAGCCTGGTCCGACACCAGGAAGCCTGGTCAGACACCAGGAAGCCTGGTCAGACACCAGGAAGCCTGGTCCGACACCAGGAAGCCTGGTCCGACACCAGGAAGCCTGGTCCGACACCAGGAAGCCTGGTCAGACACCAGGAAGCCTGGTCAGACACCAGGAAGCCTGGTCAGACACCAGGAAGCCTGGTCCGACACCAGGAAGCCTGGTCTACCTGGAGGGTATTTCCAGGATCAGTGCCCCCGGGGCCCGGTCCATGACTACGCCTCCCGGTGGATCAGGGCCTGGTCAACTAGGCTATTACTGCTGGCCGCACGTAGTCCATCGTACGATCCACAGCCCGGCTGATCCGGCACTGACTTTACGTATCTGTCCAGCTCCCTCTTGAAGGCAGTCAAGGGTCTATTGGTAATTTACCTTATGGCTGGTGGGAGGCTGTTGAACAGTCTTGGGCCCCTGACACTTATTGTGTTTTCTCTTAGTGTACTAATGGCGCACCTACTTTTCATTGGGGTATGTTGCACTGCCTGCCAAGTCTTTTGCTTTCGTAAGGAGTGATTTCTGAGTGCAGATTAGGGACCAGTCCCTCTAGGATTTTGCAGGTGTTGAAGATCCATCTACCTGGTCTGAGACCAGGCCACTGGGAAGATAGTCCACAGACCCTACATCAATTTATCAGGCAAATAATTGCATGCGCCCAGCAGTAACAGCCTGGTTGATGATGCCCGACCAGGGCCTCGGGGGCATTAACCCCCCGATATCCTTGAGGTCTTAGCCTCACCCCGCAGGAGACGAGAAGCAAGGTTTTGAAGCAGTCTTGAATATATGGAAGGAGAGGAGAAACTGGCTATGCAGGCTTTCCCCTTCATTTTGCCACTTGATCGAGCAGATTGTTGGTGTTAGTAGTTCGCAAGCCCACACAGCCATCACAACCTGGCTCATCAGACACTGGCAGGGGATAAATGTTCACTTTCCTCTTGAAAACTTATACATTCGTTCCTCCAATACTTGTGATATTTGCTGGTAATGGGTGTGTGTGTGTGTGTGTGTGTGTGTTCTCACCTAACTGTGGTTGCAGGGGTCGATTCAAAGCTCCTGGCCCCGCTTCTTCACTGGTCGCTACTAGGTCACTCACTCCCTCCTCCATGAGCTTTATCATACCTGTTCTTAAAGGTATGTATGGATCCTGCCTCCACCACCTCACTTTCCAGACTATTCCACTTCCTGACAACTCTGTGACTGAAAAAAATACTTCCTAACATCTCTATGGCTCCTCTGAGTCTTCAACTTCCAATTGTGACCCCTTGTCGCCGTGTCCTTGGCTTCATATCAAGAAGCATAAATAATAGGAGTCCTCAGGTTGTTCTTCAACTCTATATATCCTTGGTTAGGCCTCATTTAGATTATGCTGCACAGTTCTGGTCACCGTATTCCAGAATGGATATAAATGCTCTGGAAAACGTACAAAGGAGGATGACTAAGTTGATTCCATGTATCAGAAATCTTCCCTATGAGGATAGACTGAGGGCCCTGAATCTGCACTCTCTAGAAAGGCGTAGAATTAGGGGGGATATGATTGAGGTGTATAAATGGAAAACAGGAATAAATAAAGGGGATGTAAATAGCGTGCTAAAAATATCTAGTATTGACAGGACTCGCAGCAATGGCTTTAAGTTGGATAAATTCAGATTCAGGAAGGATATAGGAAAGCATTGGTTTGGTAATAGAGTTGTCGATGAGTGGAACAAACTCCCGATTACAGTTATAGAGGCTAAAACGTTGTGTAGTTTTAAAAATAGGCTAGATAAATATATGAGTGGGTGCGGGTGGGTGTGAGTTGGACCTGACTAGTTTGAGCTACTAGGTCAGATGCAGTGCTCCTTCCTTAAGTGAATGTAACCTGACCTGGCTGGGCCGGGGCATTGGCTTAAGCCGGTGGGAGACGTGGACCTGCCTCGCATGGGCCAGTAGGCCTGCTGCAGTGTTCCTTCTTATGTTCTTATGTTCTTATGTATATCATCATTTTGTCCTATGCACATGTCGATTAGACACCAGGACTGTTGTATTTGCATGCTTGTGTGTGTGTATAAGTGTGTGTATCAAACACTATCTCTCAGTCCACAACCACTCAGCCAAGTCTCAGATCTGGCATCAGGCTGAGTGGCGAAAGTACTGTGTACTCTGATACAGTGTGCAAATTCGAATCATGCTGTGGACTTAGAGATAATGTTTGTTAAGAATTTCGCCCGTTTGAGAAGTGTTAAGTATAAATGTGTGTGTGTGTGTGTGATTTAGTTTGCGGTTATCAAAGGCACTTGTCGATAGACATTTAGTCTGTTATGTAGTATATGTGTGAGAGAGAGAGAGAGAGAGAGAGAGAGAGAGAGAGAGAGAGAGAGAGAGAGAGAGAGATTCAGAAATGCAGAAAAAGGTCCATAGTGAAAGGTGAGAGGGGAAAAGAGGGGAGAGGGAGGAAAATGGGCAGGAATAAGGGAAGAAAGAGGGAGAGGGTGGGGAGGAAGGTGGGGAGAAAGAGGACAAGGTAAACAGGATATAAAAACAAGGGAATTTTTGAGAGTGGTGTAGAGGGGAAAAAAAGAGATTACCTGAATATTAATCTTCCCAGGGAAAATGTTGCACAGGAATTTTTCCCTTCTCATTTTCTTTGTGTCGCTGTGATAGGACGTGTTAATTTGCTTCCCCAATGAGGATGAGGAGGAGGGAGAGTAGCTAGGGAGGGAGGGAGAGTAGCTAGGAGGGAGGGAGGGAGGGTGGCTAGGAAGGGAGGGTGGGTGGCTGTGAAGGAAAAGTGGCTAGGAAGGAAGGGAGGCAGGGTGGCTAGGAAGGGAGGGTGGGTGGCTAGGAAGGAAGGGAGGGAGGGTGGCTAGGAAGGGAGGGTGGGTGGCTAGGAAGGAAAAGTGGCTAGGAAGGAAGGGAGGGAGGGTGGCTAGAAGGAAGGGAGGGAGGGTGGCTAGGAAGGGAGGGTGGGTGGCTAGGAAGGAAGGGAGGGAGGGTGGCTAGGAAGGGAGGGTGGGTGGCTAGGAAGGGATGGAGGGTGGCTAGGAAGGGAGGGTGGGTGGCTGTGAAGGAAAAGTGGCTAGGAAGGAAGGGAGGCAGGGTGGCTAGGAAGGGAGGGTGGGTGGCTAGGAAGGAAGGGAGGGAGGGTGGCTAGGAAGGGAGGGTGGGTGGCTAGGGAGGAAGGGCCCATGGCCTATGGCCGGGCTCAGAGAGTAGATACTCTCAGAAACTCTTCAAAGGTATATCAAAGGGAAGGGAGGGTGGATGGCTAAGAAGGGAGGGAGGGTGGGTGACTATGAAAGGAGGGAGGGTGGCTAGGAAAGGAGGTTGGGTGGCTAGGAAGAAAGGGTGAGTGGCTAGGGAGGAAGGGTGACTGGGAAGGGAGGGTTGATGGCTAGGAAGGGAGGGAGGGTGGGTGACTATGAAAGGAGGGAGGGTGGAGGGGAAGGGAAGTAGGGTGACTAGGAAGGGAGGGTGGGTTGCTAGGGAGGATGGGTGGCTAGGAAGGGAGGGAGGGTGGCTAGGAAGGGAGGGTGGGTGGCTATGAAGGGAGGGAGGGTGGGTGACTATGAAAGGGAGGGTGGAGGGGAAGGGAAGTAGGGTGACTAGGAAGGGAGGGTGAGTTGCTAGGAAGGGAGGGTGAGTTGCAAGGAAGGGAGGGTGGTGGCTAGGAAGGGAGGGAGGGCGAGAAAACAGGAAGACAGGATAGACGGAGGATGGGTATGTAGGGAGCAATTGCCTAGGAAAAAAGGAACGAAGGGAAAGAATAAAGTAGGAAGGAGGATGGTAAGAAAGGAAGGCAGGAAGGGAGAATCGAGAGAGAGAGAGAGAAAGATAAAGTAGGAAAGAGGGTGGTAAGGAATAAAGGGAGGGAGGAAGGAAGAGGGGACAGAGAGAGAGGTAAGGCAGGAAGGAGGGTGATAAAGAATAAAGGGAGGGAGGAAGCAAGGGAGAGGTAAGGCAGGAATAAGGAATAAAGGGAGGGAGGAAGGAAATCAAGGGATAGAGAGGGAGGTAATGTAGGAAGGAAGGAGGGTGGTAGAGAAGTAAGACCGGAAGGGAAGGGAGAAAGACAGACGAGGCATACATAATAAAATAAGGAAGAGCGAAGGAAAGTGGGGATAAAAACGGAGGGAGAGTAGAAAGAAGGAAGAAACGGAAAGGTAAAACATAATATAATGAGAAGGGAGTGACAAAGCTCGAGCAAAAAAAATAACGAAAAGTCTGAAGATATTAACGAAGAGAGAATAAAAATAATGAGAAAAACTTTCGTAAGACAGAAAAATGTAATGAAATTTCATCCGTCTCACAGAAGGAAAGAAAATGATAAAAATCCAGAGAGAGAGAGAGAGAGAGAGGAGAGAGAGATAGAGAGAGGGAGAGAGAGAGAGAGAGAGAGATAGAGAGAGGGAGAGAGAGAGAGAGAGAGAGCGCTAAACATTGTTTCAGGGTTGTGAAAAATGACTGATTCTGGGGGTCTTCGCCCCCTGCGGCCGGGCCCCATAGCAGGTCTTCTGGTTAGTGGCGTGATCAGTCAGGCTCTTGGTGCTAGCAGCACCAAGAGCTGCTAGCACCAAGAACTTAGCCTTAGCGAGTTTCCTCCTGCGTTTTGTTAGATCTTCTTGGACCTGATGGCCGCTGGCACCAACAGCCTGATGGATCAGGTCGCCAGCAGGGAAGCCTGAGTTAAGGCCGGGCTGGCCTGCGGGAGTAGGGGAAGAACTCAAAACACATCAAATTATGCCTCGAGATTATGTTTGAATCGACATTACTTTCGAAGGTCTGTTGGTAACCTAAGTTTACCTCAAGCTTCTTACTCAAGGCGCCAGACCAACCAGGCTGTGTCGGATATGTAGAACCGCGCGCTACCAACAACAACAGCCTGGTTGACCTGGCAAATACTGGACGAACCTGGCCCATGGCCGGGCTCCGGTAGTAGAAAGACTCTCGGAACTCATCAGAGGTGCAAAGCTGGATAATCACAGGGAACATCCATGATTGGTAATCGTGGATGTCATTTTTTTTAATTGAACAAGCTTGGCTACACCCTCAATGTCCTGTTGTATATGATAATTACATGGTGGGAACACACGGTGTGTTGCTTACACTGTATGGCTGCTACATGGAGGGTAAACCCACAGTGTGCAGTTACCTATATTTGATAGTTACATGGTGGGGCAAAACTTTACTGTATTTTCCCTGTCATATTTCATTATAGGGAATCTTTGAATCTTTGAAGAGTTTCGAGAGTTTCTCTACTCTCTGAGCCCGGCCATGGGTCAGGCTCGTCTGGTGCTTGTCTGGTCAACAAGGCAGTTGTTGCTGGAGGCCCGCTGCCCCACATATTCGTCACAGCCTGGTTGATCTGGCACCTGGTGAAGATACTTGTCCAGTTTCCTCTAGAAGGCTTCTACATTGGTTCTAGCCGTGTTTCGGATATCTTCTGGTAAGATGTTGAATAGTCTGGGACCCCGGATGTTAATACAGTGCTCCCGTATTGTCCCCACCGCACCCCTGCTCCTCACTGGGTTTATTTTACACTTCCTCCCATATCTCTCACTCCAGTATGTTGTTATGGCAGTGTGCAGATTTGGGAACAGGCCCTCGAGTACTTTCCAGGTATATATTATCATGTATCTCTCTCTCCTCCGCTCCAATGAGTACATGTTCAAGACTTAAAGGCGTTCCCAGTAATTTAGGTGTTTCACTGGCTCAATGTGAGCCGTAAACGATCTCTGGATTTGTTCCAGCTAAATACATCAGGTAATGAAATAGTATGAGGAGCGCCTACAGTGATGGGGAAAGTCACAGATAAGGGCTCCCCTTGGGAGAATGGTAGAAGGGAAAATGGGACCAGAGAGGAGGATTTCCCTGGAGAAATGGTAGAATAGGGTTAATGTTCATTGTGTCCCTTTGTCTTCATGGGATGAGCCGGACCATTCCATTGTGCCCCTGTCTGACCCTCTCACCCCTTTCCTTCTACTGTATCTTCCCCCTCTCCCTTCTTTCCTATCAATTCTCCTCCTTTTACCCCATCTCCTTTATATCCCCCTTCCCTCTTTTCTTTTTATCTCCATTTTTTCCCCTCACACCCCTTCAGCCTGCTGCCTCCGGCCGCCGCTGATGGTACTATGGTACTACCTTTTGTTGAAACATCTTTTAGGAAGAGAGAGTGTGTGTACTCACCTATATTTGGTTGCAGTGGTCGAGTCATAGCTACAGGCCCCGCCTATTCACTGGTCGATACTAATTCACTCTCTCCCGGCTCCATGAGCTTTATCATACCTCGTCTTAAAGCTGTGTGTGTGTGTCTTCATTAGTGTCTCACTGTATTTGTTTCATCACGAGGTTGCTCCATGCTGGGGTCGCACACTTCAAGATGGCCCAACCTAACTTGTAGATAGTGTCTTCAATGATTTTCTGTTGAGGTTACTGAAAAAAAAGTCGCCACTCTTGAGAGTGGCGACCGTCAAAGACGGACGAATGTTCAAGCGGATCTTCAAGACAGATCTTCAAGCGGATATAAATGAGTCTTCCAGTGGTCCTCAGACAACAATATGATGTTTAACCAGGACAAGCTTCAGTTTCTCCGCTATGGAAGAATCGAGGAAATAAAGACAAACGGAATACAGGACAAACTCCAATCAGTAAATAAAGTGAAAGTTTCACGTGCGGAACTTAGAAATAACGATGTGAGACAATCTCACCGTCAAGGATCACAACATTGTTGCCATTGCTACAGCAGGGAAAATGATAGGCTGGATAACTAGAATTTTCAAGACAAGATATGCTACATACTAGTATGCTGTTCTCTGCATGCTAGAATACTGCTGTATATAACGGTCCCATTCAAGGCAGCCGGAATTGCAGCTCGTATACATTCAGTCCAGCATCTGAACTACTGGGAACAATCAAAGTATCTTAAACGAGCCTGGCCCAACACCGGGCTACGGGAATTGAAAACTCTCGAAACTCATCAAAAGTACACTATATGTATTCTTTGGAACGTAGGCGAAAAAGATACATAATTTACACCTGAAAAATCCTGGAAGGACTAGTTCCAAACCTGAATACTGAAATCATTCCCTATAACCACAAAAGACTTGACAAACTACAAAAAGCAGGGGCTCAATGAATAAACTAAAGGAGGACTCGAGTGTCAAAGATCCTCGACTCTCCAATCCCCTCCCATGCATAAACAGGAATTGCTAACAGTCCTCGGGCTGTCTTCAAGGGAAAAATGGATAAGTTTCTTGTATCAATCCCTGAGCAGCCGGGCTGTGGTTCATACGTTTGACTGAGTGTGACCAGCAGTAATAGCCTAGGTCGATCAAGCCTTTATCTACCAGGTCTGGTCTGGAATCGGGCCGCGGGGGCACTGACTGAAGCATCTTTCAGGTATCCTTCAGGATTCGAATTCGCTGTCTGGCGGTCCTGAGACCAACAGTCAGTGACCAGTTCTCTTGTACCTCCAAAGTACTTGGTCAGTGTACTGAAACTTTGTATTCCTTCATTCACTTGAGTACCTTCCTTGTTAGTCATTTTTGCCTCTGATGTGGCACTGTGTCAGATTCCTTCCTACTGTCCAGGAAGATGTAGTCTGATCATGCATCTGGTGTGGCCTGTGTCAGATGTTTTCCAGGAAGATGCAGCGTGATCATCCCTCTGGTATGACACTGTGTCAAACCCTTTCTACTGTCCAGGAAGATGCAGTTTGATCATTCCTCTTCCTTCAGTGAGTGAGGGAGAGCCTTGATGCTGGTTGAAAGGCCCTTGATACAAGGAAGTGAAACTCCCCTCCCCGTTCTTGAACTAAAATTTATTACCTCAAATTCCCCATGAGTTCTATAACCCTTTCAGGTCAGTAGTTCTTACAATTTTAGAAGATTCGTAACAAAAACTTTTTAATTTCTCAACATCTGCTGGTTGTTTGTGTTCTTTACTTTATAAATGCTCTCCAGTCTCAATACTTTCTAGATGCACTCCAGTCTCTCATCTTTTCCTAATACCTTAGTGTTGTAGTCGGCAGAACTGGTCTCTAGTGTGGTGCTTCTTGTGTATTTCCTTTTCATCTATTGGGAATACATTTGAGAATGAGTTTACTACTTCTCTGATTTGCTTCAGGCTGTGATGAATATGTGTGCCAACGGGCTGCCATCAGCAACAGCCTGGTTGACCAGGCAAGAACCACACGAGTCTGGCCCATGGCAGGGCTGTGGTAGTAAGGAAAACTCTCAAAACCTGTCACAGGAATATGACGGGTATTATGGGGTCACAAAGTTCTCTTCTTAAGGTGTTATCCTTTCTGGGTCTAGTAACCAATTTTCTTAAGAACATTGTTTCTTCATTTATCCTTTTAATTTCCTCGGAACCTAGTTCCTAGTCCTTTCCTTCCTTCCTTCCTCTCTTCCTTCCTGTCTTCAAAGATCATTAAATTCAGTTGCTTTAGTCTCGCCTTAAAATGCATTCCTCTGGGACCCTGGACCAGTTTATGTGCAAATCTCTCAACCTATCTAAACTTTTGCATATCCTTTATCCTTACTTTCTTTCTACTGTCTCTTCCTCTCTGCTTTCCCCTCCATCTGTTCCGGCTTTCCCCTCCCTTTCATTCTCTCCCCTCCCTTTCCCTCCTTTTCTTCCTTCTCTTCCCTCCCTTTCTTCCTTCTCTTGTGACACCTCTCTTCCCTCCCTCCCTTCCTCCTTCCCTCTATCCCTCCCTTCCTCCTTCCCTCCCTCCCCCTTTCTTCCCTTCATCCCGCCTCTATTTCTGCCTTTCCTCCCTCCCTCCCTCTCTTCCTCTCTTCCCTCCCTCCCTCTCTCCCTCTCTTCCCTCCCTCCCTCCTTTCTTCCATTCCTCTTCGAATGTTTGTAAAGCACTTGGCAATCTTTCACTTGGATTAGACAACTTTTGGATGTTAGGGTGTGTTTGTGTTGCTGCTCGCCTGTTGTTGTTGCTGCTTCCCACACGTTGCAACTCTTGCTGTTGACGCTGCTCCCGCTGTTGCCACTGCCCTAGTGGTAGCTGCTGCCACTGCCCTAGTGGTAGCTGCTGCCACTGCCCTAGTGGTAGCTGCTGCCACTGCCCTAGTGGTAGCTGCTGCCACTGCCCTAGTGGTAGCTGTTGCCACTGCCCTAGTGGTAGCTGTTGCCACTGCCCTAGTGGTAGCTGCTGCCACTGCCCTAGTGGTAGCTGCTGCCACTGCCCTAGTGGTAGCTGCTGCCACTGCCCTAGTGGTAGCTGCTGCCACTGCCCTAGTGGTAGCTGCTGCCACTGCCCTAGTGGTAGCTGCTGCCACTGCCCTAGTGGTAGCTGTTGCCACTGCCCTAGTGGTAGCTGTTGCCACTGCCCTAGTGGTAGCTGCTGCCACTGCCCTAGTGGTAGCTGCTGCCACTGCCTTAGTGGTAGCTGTTGCCACTGCCCTAGTGGTAGCTGTTGCCACTGCCCTAGTAGTAGCTGCTGCCACTGCCCTAGTGGTAGCTGTTGCCACTGCCCTAGTGGTAGCTGTTGCCACTGCCCTAGTGGTAGTTGCTGCCACTGCCCTAGTGGTAGCTGCTGCCACTGCCCTAGTGGTAGCTGCTGCCACTGCCCTAGTGGTAGCTGTTGCCACTGCCCTAGTGGTAGCTGTTGCCACTGCCCTAGTGGTAGCTGCTGCCACTGCCCTAGTGGTAGCTGCTGCCACTGCCCTAGTGGTAGCTGTTGCCACTGCCCTAGTGGTAGCTGTTGCCACTGCCCTAGTGGTAGCTGCTGCCACTGCCCTAGTGGTAGCTGCTGCCACTGCCCTAGTGGTAGCTGCTGCCACTGCCCTAGTAGTAGCTGCTGCCACTGCCCTAGTGGTAGCTGCTGCCACTGCCCTAGTGGTAGCTGTTGCCACTGCCCTAGTGGTAGCTGCTGCCACTGCCCTAGTGGTAGGTGTTGCCACTGCCCTAGTGGTAGGTGTTGCCACTGCCCTAGTGGTAGCTGCTGCCACTGCCCTAGTGGTAGGTGTTGCCACTGCCCTAGTGGTAGGTGTTGCCACTGCCCTAGTGGTAGGTGTTGCCACTGCCCTAGTGGTAGCTGTTGCCACTGCCCTAGTGGTAGCTGCTGCCACTGCCCTAGTGGTAGCTGCTGCCACTGCCCTAGTAGTACCTGCTGCCACTGCCCTAGTGGTAGCTGCTGCCACTGCCCTAGTGGTAGCTGTTGCCACTGCCCTAGTGGTAGCTGTTGCCACTGCCCTAGTGGTAGGTGTTGCCACTGCCCTAGTGGTAGGTGTTGCCACTGCCCTAGTGGTAGCTGCTGCCACTGCCCTAGTGGTAGGTGTTGCCACTGCCCTAGTGGTAGCTGTTGCCACTGCCCTAGTGGTAGCTGCTGCCACTGCCCTAGTGGTAGCTGTTGCCACTGCCCTAGTGGTAGGTGTTGCCACTGCCCTAGTGGTAGCTGCTGCCACTGCCCTAGTGGTAGGTGTTGCCACTGCCCTAGTGGTAGCTGTTGCCACTGCCCTAGTGGTAGGTGTTGCCACTGCCCTAGTGGTAGCTGTTGCCACTGCCCTAGTGGTAGGTGTTGCCACTGCCCTAGTGGTAGGTGTTGCCACTGCCCTAGTGGTAGGTGTTGCCACTGCCCTAGTGGTAGCTGCTGCCACTGCCCTAGTGGTAGCTGCTGCCTGCAGCTCCAGTTACTGCTGCTGCTGCTGATTCTGATTCCGCTGTTGTTGTTACTGCTGCTGTTGGTTCTGCCACATATATTCTTTCTGTCGCAGCTGCAGTTGCTGCTACTTTTGCTGTTGTTGCTTTCACTTTCAGCTGTTTCTACTGTTGTTGATGCAAATGTTGTTGCTACTGCTACTGCTGTTACTACTGCTGCTGCTGGGGCCAATACTGCTGCTCCTGCTTCAGGTGGTGGTACTGCTGCAGCTGTGGCTGCTGCTGCTGCTTCAAGTGTTATTGGTAGTGGGGCTGGGGGAGTCTCTCATTATCTCTCTCTCCCCCTTTCACCTACGTTCATTCTTTCCTCTCTCCACCTACGTTCATTCTCTCCTCTCCCCACCTACGTTCATTCTCTCCTCTCCCCACCTGCCTTCATTCTCTCCTCTCCCCACCTACGTTCATCCTCTCTCCCCTCCCACCTGCGTTCATGCTCTCTCCCACCTCCACCTGCGTTCACCCTCTCTCCCACCTCTACCTGCGTTCATCCTCTCTCTCCTCCCACATACGTTCATCCTCTCTCCCCTCCCACCTGCGTTCATCCTCTCTCCCTTCCCACCTACGTTCATCCTCTCTCCCTCCCACCTGCGTTCATCCTCTCTCCCCTCCCACCTACGTTCATCCTTTCTCCCCTCCCACCTACGTTCATCCTCTCTTCCCTCCCACCTGCGTTCATCCTCTCTCCTACCTATCCCACCTACGTTCCTTTTCTCTCCTACCTTTCTACCTACGTTCCTTCTCCCACCTCCCCACCTACGTTCCTTCTTTCTCCCACCTACGTTCCTCCTCTCTCCCACCTACGTTCCTCCTCGCACCTTCCCTCCTACATTTCTTCTCTCTCCCACCTCCCCACTTACGTTCCTTTTCTCTCCCATCTCTCCACTTATGTTCCTCCTTTCTCCCACCTACGTTCCTTCTCTCTCCCACCTCCCCTCCTACCTTCTTCCTCTCCCACCTACGTTCCTTCTCTCCCACCTCCCCACCTACGTTTCTCCTCTCCCACCTCCCCACCTACGTTCTTTCTCCCACGTCCCCACCTACGTTCTTTCTCCCACGTCCCCACCTACGTTCCTTCTCCCACCTCCCCACCTACGTTCCTTCTCCCACCTCCCCACCTACGTTCCTTCTCTCTCCCACCTCCCCTCCTACGTTCCTTTCCACTTATCACAAAATTTCAGATCCGCTCCTAATTGTGACTTGCAGCAGTTTGAAAGTAATGTCAACACACGGCAGATAATTCAAAGATGGTATTTAACTTTTGCTTACTACTACTACTACCTGGTGTCGTTTGGCTTCCTCCTATCACTTTGCTTTGTGTCGTTTGACTTCCACGTATAGTTTCACTTCCTCGTATAGTTTGACTTCCACGTATAGTTTGACTTCCTCGTATAGTTTGACTTCCACGTATAGTTTGACTTCCTCGTATAGTTTGACTTCCATGTATACCTGGAGAGAGTTCCAGGGGTCAACGCCCCTGCGGCCCGGTCTGTGACCAGGCCTCATGTATAGTTTGACTTCCTCGTATAGTTTGACTTCCTCGTATAGTTTGACTTCCACGTATAGTTTGACTTCCACGTATAGTATTTCCTCGTATAGTTTTGGTGTTGTACCTTCCATTTGGCTTCCTTATATTCTGAAGGTTATCTGATGACGATTCCTGGGGATCACCACGGCCAGGTCTCAAACCAGGCTTACGGATTGTTGCCCTTATCAACCAGGCTGTTGTGCTAGCCGCACGCGGTCCAAAGTAGGCGCCACAGTCTGGCTGATCAGAAAGATCTGGGAGTTATTATGTCATCCGACCTTTCAAAGAACACAATAAGACCAAGGTCACGACAGCCAGGAGAATGACGGGTTGGATGAGAACTTTCAAAACAAGGGAAATACTGCCAATGGCGACTCTTTTTTTTTTTTTAAATCGCTTGTTCTCTCTCGTTTGGACTGTTGTATCAGAGCCCCGGTAGAGGTCTTAGCGAGGCTCCGTTGGAGCCCTTAGGGAGGCCCCGGTAGAGCCCTTAGCGAGACTCCGGTATGACCAGGGAGGGCCTGGTAGAACCCATCAAAATCTGACAGTTCAGCTGGAGCGGCGATTAAGCGAGAATACAGAGGAGGCAGTTGAGGTTGTGTTGAGGTTGTCAGATGCTCTCTTCCAGTGAGGTGCGTGAGAAAAGAGGGTATATGGTGGCGGTGGAGGAGAGAGGAGAGAAAACGTTAAGGAAGTTAGGAATAGGTGGGTGGGTTGAGGATGAGTGGGTATGGAAGTTGTAGGTGGGGAGTGTGGGAGGATTTAGTGGTGTATATTGCGATATCTCTTTTTTTTAACGGTGAGGGAAGTATTTCTCTTGTGCAGTGTAGCCTCCAGCATTTCTGTAGTAAAGGGAAACATAGGTAACGTAACTCTCTCTCTCTCTCTCTCTCTCTCTCTCTCTCTCTCTCTCTCTCTCTCTCTCTCTCTCACACACACACACACACACACACACACACACACACACACACACACACACACACACACACACACACACACACACACACACACACACAAACACCACCACAGACTGTGTCTATCTACTAGTCCCTCTGACAATTAGTAACCATTATTACTAACTACTACTACTTCTATACATTCAAATAATTCAACAAGGGAAATAATGCCGATGGTGACACTATTCAAATCGCTAGTGCTCCCTCACTTAGAATACTGCTCAGTGCTGACGGCCCCGTTCAGGGCAGGAGAAATAGCAGAGCTGGAACAAATCCAGAGATCGTTTACGGCTCACATTGAGCCATTGAAACATCTAAATTATTGGGAACGCCTTCAAGTCTTGAACATGTACTCATTGGAGCGGAGGAGAGAGAGATACATGATAATATATACATGGAAAGTACTTGAGGGCCTGGTCCCAAATCTGCACACTGCCATAACAACATACTGGAGTGAGAGATATGGGAGAAAGTGTAAAATAAATCCAGTGAGGAGCAGGGGTGCGGTGGGGACAATACGGGAGCACTGTATTAACATCCGGGGTCCCAGACTATTCAACATCTTACCAGAAGATATCCGAAACACGGCTGGAACCAGTGTAGAAGCCTTCAAGAGGAAACTGGACAAATATCTTCACCAGGTGCCAGATCAACCAGGCTGTGATGGATATGTGGGGCAGCGGGC
This sequence comes from Cherax destructor, assembly GCA_009830355.1. NCBI lineage: Eukaryota > Metazoa > Arthropoda > Malacostraca > Decapoda > Parastacidae > Cherax > Cherax destructor. The sequence continues at coordinate 446,537 of WNWK01000124.1, forward strand.
CTCCAGCAGCAACAGCCTGGTTGACCAGGCAAGCACCAGACGAGCCTGGCCCATGGCCGGGCTCAGAGAGTAGATACTCTCGAAACTCTTCAAAGGTATATCAAAGGTATATATATATATATAGTATATATATACACCGACTATACCAACACCCCATTCTCGCCTGCCAACAACTCCTCTCCAATAACACTGCCTCCACCACCTCCACAACCACCACCTCCAGTCACCAATTTTCTTCCTAAAGCAAATTTTGCTGCAAATGATTAGGTTAGCGGTGTAGAGATGGGTCGTCCTCCCCCCCTGTGTTTTCTCCCTGCTTGTGCCTGCCACCTGAACCCCAGGTAAGGTGGATCACGACGAGATGAAGGCTGCTGGAGTCACTGCTGATGCAGGTGATGGCGGTACTTGTACATGTAGTGCTGTTGGTGCTACAGGTTATGGTGGTGCTTGTACATGTAGTGCTGTTGGTGCTACAGGTTATGGCGGTGCTTGTACATGTAGTGCTGTTGGTGCTACAGGTTATGGCGGTACTTGTACATGTAGTGCTGTTGGTGCTACAGGTTATGGTGGTGCTTGTACATGTAGTGCTGTTGGTGCTACAGGTTATGGTGGTGCTTGTACATGTAGTGCTGTTGGTGCTACAGGTTATGGTGGTGCTTGTACATGTAGTGCTGTTGGTGCTACAGGTTATGGTGGTGCTTGTACATGTAGTGCTGTTGGTGCTACAGGTTATGGTGGTGCTTGTACATGTAGTGCTGTTGGTGCTACAGGTTATGGTGGTGCTTGTACATGTAGTGCTGTTGGTGCTACAGGTTATGGTGGTGCTTGTACATGTAGTGCTGTTGGTGCTACAGGTTATGGTGGTGCTTGTACATGTAGTGCTGTTGGTGCTACAGGTTATGGCGGTGCTTGTACATGTAGTGCTGTTGGTGCTACAGGTTATGGTGGTGCTTGTACATGTAGTGCTGTTGGTGCTACAGGTTATGGCGGTACTTGTACATGTAGTGCTGTTGATTGTACAGGTGATAGTGGTGCTTTTACAGGTAGTGTTGTTGATGGTGGTGGTTCTTATACAGATAGTGAACCACATACCACGGGTGGGGTTCGAACCCGCGGTCAGAGAGTCTCAGAACTCTAGACCGTCGCGTAAGCCACTGATAGTGAAGTTGATAGTAGTGATGATATTTGTACAGGTAGTGTGGCTGATGGTGATAGTGCTGGTATCACAGATTTTAACATGACTTGTTGAATGAGTGGAGTAACGCCTTGAATACCAGTTCATACCATGGCTATACTTACGCTAGCTTACAATAATGAATTACATTCACAGCTATAGAGTGTATGCAAATCATGTAGTTACCCCAGATTGGTTACAGTGTTCTAGTATACATTACAAATTTCAGGCATTTTGTTTTTCTTGAGAAGTGAATGTACCATAAACAGAGTTTACGTTTAAGAGTTATCCACTGACAATATATGCATGGAAGAAAAGGAACGTAAGTGGGGATGTGGGAGAGAGAAGAAACGTAGGTGGAGAGGTGCGAGGAGGAACGTAGGTGGGAGAGAGGAGGAACGTAGGTGGGAGAGAGGAGGAACGTAGGTGGGGAGGTGGGAGAGAAAACGTAAGTGGGGATGTGGGAGAGAGAAGGAACGTAGGTGGAGAGGTAGGAGAGAAAAGGAACGTGGTTGGGAGATAAAAGGGACCTGCACACTGCTCTTAACTTACTACAGTGAAATATATGGGAGAAGACGGGGAATAAACCCAGTGACACTTGACAGCAGTGAGAGTACAAGTGTGCAAGGCGACAGGTGTAAATAATATAGCAGCACTTATTTTCAGAGGGATACACGTGTTTGTTATTGGCGAAGCAAATTGCTTTATGGAATCTGTAGCGATGGAGGCTTCACCAATATATACATACGAGGTGGTGTGGGTTCCCGAAGCCTGGGGAAAATGTTTTGTTGGTGGGATGACTGCTTTCCCTTCCCTTCCCTCCCCTTCTCTTCATCCCTCCCTTCCCTTCTCTTCATCCTTCCCTCCCTTTCTCACTATCCTCCAGTTCTCTCCGTTCTCCTCAGTCCCCTCTCCCTACACTGATTTCCTATCTCCCCTTCTCATACTCCTCTTGCCCTAACATTTCTCCCCTTACACTCACTCCCTTATCTCCTCGCCTCCCCATCTCCTTCCTGTCCTCTATCGTCACTTCCCCTATCCCCTCTTCCCTCCCTCTATTTCCTCTCAGCTCGCTTCCCCTATCTACATGCTCCTCCATTGGCGTTATTGTGTACACGGACATGGTGTGTCTGACTTCCTAGATTCTTGAGTTTCTAGACTTTTGACTTTATAAGTTCCTGACTAGACATCTAGGTTTCTGATTTTCTATTTTTTCTAGCCGCCTGACTGTCTAGATTCAAGGCTTCTTTGGTACCTAACTTCCTGGGTTCCTGAGTGCCTAGGTTTCTGTGTCAGTCTGATACTTAAGTAATCACTAAATCCACTGGTGATTTACCTTAATTATAACTAATATAATAGACCTAAGTAATTACCCTCATTCGGACCAAATCTCTGAATGAACCACCATTCTCTTTCCAACATAATCCTATTTTAATAAAATGGTAAGGTATAATAAACAAGGGAAAATCGGGTATCAAGGAGAGGAGGGTAGAAAAATATTATGAAATCTACCATTTACAAATACATACTCTTGTACAGTAATGAGTCAATCTTTAGAAATCATTACGTTGCCCCAGGTAGTCTTTTTTTTTGTACAGCAACTGTGTAGTATCATTAGAAGTGTTCTTTATAAGGCTAAAGTCGATAAGGTACTCAATTGCTTTCTTGTAGTCCACGTTTGAACTTTCCCCTCCCCCCCATGCTTGCCTCTTTAACTCTTAGGATTATTCTTACTGTCTTCACCCTGTGTCAGTATTACTGGGACAAAGGGAGCCCAGAGATATGTGAGGACTCCTCGGTATTCACAGAATGTTCTCCCAGTCTCTTGCCAAAGTTGCAATCCATTAGAGCTCCTTCCCAGTTCTCCCCAACTCTCAGACCACTCTCTTCCTCTCTTGCCCTTCCTGACCAGTAAAATTTGATTTAGTGGATGGTTATACTTATAAATGGAGGCGATAAGACACGTCTTAATAGGTTAGGTGGTAAGTTCAACGCTTAAAAAAAAGCTGAATCCTGGCTTCGTTAGCCAGGCAGATAATGGTTGATACGCATATTGAGTTACAAACTACAAATTATGAAGGTTAAATCTCAAATTTCATCTCTAGTGGATGGTGGGTTTAGAGCATCATCACATCTGAGTTCTTAGATTCTCGCCTTCCTAGGATTCAGAGAACCTAGGTTAATGGTTTCCTAAGTCCGTGGATAGACAGGTTCCTGTATTTTTCTAGGTTCCAGGGTGCTTAGGTTACTGTCTTCCTTTGCGTGTTTGGGCGCACGCTATGGCGTAGACAGCGTAAACATTATTAATTACGCACTTAATTAAATTCATCACCAACGGGGGCCAGGTAACGAGGAGTGACAGTGTGCCTTATCTCACACACACACACACACACACACACACACACACACACACACACACACACACACACACACACACACACACTCACACACATACATACATACAACAGGCCTAGTGTCAAATCGACATGTGCCTAGGACAAAATGGTAACTAACTAACACACACACACACACACACACGCCCCGATGGCATGGTGGCTAGCGCTCTTGCTTCACGCACAGAGGGCCCGGGTTCAATTCCCAGCGGGGCAGAAACATTTCGAAGTGTTTCCTTACACACACACACACACACACACACACACACACACACACACACACACACACACATACACACACACATACACACACACACATATATATATATACAACAGGCCTAGTGTATAATCGACATGTGCCTTGGACAAAATGGTAACTAACACACACACACACAGAGGAGCCGTGACTCGACCCCCTGCCGCCACGTATAAGTGAGTACACAGCCACTCACGCACCTTGCCTGGCAGGAGAGGTTGTTTACACTACTCTCGTGGTTATATTCACAGGTGCTTTTGTTTTTGGTTTGGGTGTTGAAGCGTGAGCGCCAAAAGGGTTGGTATGTAAATTTTATCCGGGCTTCACCTTGTAGTTATTGATAACTGACGCCTGTTTTTCATTTCTCTGGCTTGTATTTGTTTCACTCTTCTCTTGTTTACGTGTTTTTCGCTCTTCTCATGTTTGTGTTTCATTCTTCTTTTGTTTACGTGTTTTTCGCTCTTCTCATGTTTGTGTTTCACTCTTCTCTTTGCTCGTGTTTCACTCTTGTTTTCTTGTATTTCACTCTTCTCGTTTAATGGGTTTCACTCTTCTCTTGTTTACTTGTGTTTCACTCTTATGTATACTTGTATTTCACTCTTCTTGTTTACTTGTATTTCACTCTTCTTGTTTACTTGTTTCACTCTTATCATGCCTGTGTTTCACTCTTCTCTTGTTTACATGTGTTTCTTCTCTTGTTTGTGTTTCACTCTTGTTTGTGTTTCACTCTTGTTTACTTGTGTTTCACTCTTGTTTACTTGTGTTTCACTCTTGTTTACTTGTGTTTCACTCTTGTTTACGTGTGTTTCAGTCTTGTTTGTGTTTCACTCTTGTTTGTGTTTCACTCTTGTGTCGTGTCAGTATCATATATACACTTGTTTAGTGTATCTTTATAAAGCTGGTCCCTTTGCGTGTGACGTCACGGTACCCGCTGACGTCAGAGGCTCAGCGCATGTGCACAGCCTATCATAGGCAGACTGCCTCACTAACGTTTACCTACAGGCGAGACAGACGGGTGGCTGGACTCTCTTTCACTTACTGTAAATATACCGTAACCATCCAACAAGGAGTATCTTTGACCTCCTATATATCTCTCCCAAGACCCACACGACACTTGTTTACTTGTGTTTCACTCTTGTTTACTTGTGTTTCACTCTTGTTTACTTGTGTTTCATTCTTGTTTACTTGTGTTTCACTCTTTTTGTGTCTCGTTGTTTTCCTTGCCATTTTGTGACCTTTAATTATTGTAAATATTTAACTTTCTGATAATCTTATTCGTCTTTATCTTTGTAAATGTATTATTTCCTGGCTCTCTTATCTTCCTTATCTTAGCTGTGAATATTTTCTGTTTTAAAATATTTTATTACCTGTTCTTTATCTTACATTACCTGTCTCTTTCCTGATCTCTCTTGTAAGTGTTATATTATCTGGCTGTTCTGGTCTTCCACTATCTCTGTTGTAAATTTTGTATTATCTGGCTTGTCAGATAATGTACCTTGTACCTTTGGAGGCTTTCGAGACTTTTCCTACTCTCGCTGCCCGGCCCATGGCCAGGCTTGTCTGGTGCTTGCCTGATCAACCAGGCTGTTAACTGCCGGTGACCCTCTGGCCCACATATCCATCACAGCCTGGTTAATCCGGCACTTGGCGGAGGTACATGTCCAGTTTCCTCTTGAAAACTTCTACACTTATTCCGGCAGTGTTTCTGGTATTTTGTGTTGAACAGCCTGGGGTCACGGATGTTGATACAGTGTTCTCTTATTGTGCCGGAGACTTTGTTTTTCACTGGGTTTCTTTTTTATCATCTTCCCATATCTCTCACTCCAGTATGTTATGTCAGTGTGCAGATTTGAGACAAGGCCCTCAAGTACTTTCCAGGTATATATTATCTTGTATCTGTCCTCCGCACCAGTGAGTACATATTTAGGACTTTAGGGTATACTGGTACTTTACTTTCCAGAAACTCTGTAATTTTAATGCATTATTGGCTCTTTGCGGGCCGTAAATCTGTCTGTTGCACTTCTGATATCTCTCCTAACCTGAACGAGACCGTCAACACTGAAGAATATAAGCGAGAAACACAAGTGATTTTACAAGCGTCACCATAGACACTATTTCCCTTGTTTTGAAAGTTCTCGTCATCTTCCTCGTCATTTTACTAACTTTCGCGATATTTACCTTATTGTGTTCTTTGAAAGAGGTCAGCTGACATTATTACACCCAAATCTTTAGCATCTTTCGTTCTATTTGGTGATCTCTCTCGAGTTTTTCATTCTTTCCATATCTAAGTAGTAGAAACATGTCACTATCGAAGGTGACATGTCTCCACTGCCCACCGGACGACTTTGTTTATATCTTGCATTTTTTTTGTGTCTTCTACCGATATGATTTTCATGCTTACTTTGGTATCTGCAAATGATGAGACGTAATTCTGGCGAGTATATTTATCTTTGCTATGAGGATAAGAAACAGTAAAGGCGGCAGGATCGTGCCTTGGGGTACTGAGCTTTCCACTTTGCTAATGCTGAATTTTACTCTATTAACTATCTGTGTTCTGTTTGTCAGAAAATTGAAAAACCTTTGCTTGCCTCCTGTTTCTGTACCCCAGCATGATTGTTTATTACTCTGGTCTTGTTTCTCCACTTCTCTTTCTTCCCTCCTCGAAGATTTGAGTCATTTCCACATGCTGCTGGGTGGTGAGGAACTCCGTGCGTTGGTGGTGAGGATCTCCGTGCGTTGTTTGTGGTTAACTACTGTAGTCTATCTGCAGTTGATTCCGGGGAAGAGGGGCATCAGTTGCAGATCTGGCCTTCTGGGTGATGGCCTGATCAGTCAGACTGTTGGTGCTAGCAGCATGGAGTTCAGCATAGCTTGGATGATCAGGAACACAACATTGTCTTGGTTTGAAATGACGAACAGAGTTAGCCAATTTGCGAAAGTTGCGACACTGTGTAACCCCAAGGGGTTTACCACTTTTTCACAGGCTAAAACAAATTCTTTCTCTTTGCCTGTTTCTGTCACTTCATCTCTCTCATTTTCCTTGTGTTATTGCTATTTTCACCCCCTTCTTCCCAACACCCTCTCATTTATATTTCTTTCCCCTTCCTTTGTTAAGAGGGGGAGAGAAGGGAACACTAGTGAGGGGGAAGGAACATGTGAGTGGGAAGGGAGGGGCATGGGGGGAGGGGGCAGGCGTTCCCCCCTGATCGTCTCTACATTGCAATTTTCCACATGTGCGTTTTATCGTTCACTCCCTCTCTTTATTATTAGTGTTATTAAGTATCCAAGGTTGGGACTCCTTATTCTTTTTCACTCTTTATTTTCGTTTTTCTTTTAGATACGAAGCTTTAACCCAGGGGTCGGCGAACTTTTTTTTTTGGGGGGGGGGTATTACCCCAAAACAAATTTGTGTACAGCGAAATTACCCACCAGACTTGAAAGTCCACAGAGTCCGGGAAAAACACAAGGAGCATTCAAATTCAAAATAGTTTACTGAATCCATTTGTATGGAGAATAATCCTACAAACTGAAAAGTATGTATTATACGCGATAAAAACAACTTTTAAAAATAAAACACAAAATGAACAAAATACTAAAATGAAAAATAAACTGCGTGAAATAAAAAAAAAATAGAGACAAATTTAATAAAAAAAATCTCATTAAGGAACTAAAGAATTCCATTGAAAACATTTTCACTTCAGGTTTTGGAGGAATGATGTTGTTTCATTTTTGACACATCGTCAAAATTAGGGCTTTTTGATGTCAGAGCAATTTGGATGCTGTCTTCGGCGCTCAACCCATTTCTGGACTTTGTTTTCAAGTCAGTGTGGGTGGAAAATCATTGTTCGCAAAGATAGGTAATTGCAAATGGCAGCAGTATTTTTATTGCTTCCTCGTGTGCAATATTACATTGTACACTCCTAATTGTTATGACAAATCACAAAACACTACCTTACCTTGGTCATCGAAAGTCTTAAACCTGCTAACATAAACAATGAACTTCTATTGACTGCAAGCTGAGACAGTTATTGATAGTGAGATAGGACACCAGCAACAGCCTGGTTGACCAGGCAAGCACCAGACGAGCCTGGTCCATGGCCGGGCTCAGAGAGTAGAGAAACTCGAAACTCTTCAAAGGTATATCAAAGGTAAAGGCCAAAAGTTAGGTGATAGTGTATCAATGGGAGGAGCGGTTGTCGTGCCGGCTCCCGAGTCACTGCTGACACTCGCGGTGTTGCCAGCCGCTGCAGTCCTTACCCGTTTTACATCATTGCCAACTTAAGAAATGACCCCTACAAATTAAATTTTTAATTTTATTAAGAAACTACAAATTATTTGTTTGAAAAAATATAACTTTCGTAATTTGACTCGTTTATTAAATAAATTTTTCTGCAATTTTATATATGTATATGTTTATTGAACCTTCATTACCCCCGAGATTTTCGTTTTTACCCCATTTGGGGTAATTTACCCCAGTTCCCCGACCCCTGCTTTAAACGCTGCGTATGTTTATAAATCGGAGTTCTAATCTGGTTTGGTAGGCTAGTTCTCCACCCTCCGTCTTTCCTAGTTCTAGCCTGGTTAGGTAGGCTAGTCCTCCACCCTCCATCCTTCCTAGTTCTAGCTTGGTTAGGTAGGCTAGTCCTCCACCCTCCATCCTTCCTAGTTCTAGCCTGGTTAGGTAGGCTAGTCCTCCACCCTCCATCCTTCCTAGTTCTAGCTTGGTTAGGTGGGCTAGTCCTCCACCCTCCATCCTTCCTAGTTCTAGCTTGGTTAGGTAGGCTAGTCCTCCACCCTCCATCCTTCCTAGTTCTAGCCTGGTTAGGTAGGCTAGTCCTCCACCCTCCATCCTTCCTAGTTCTAGCCTGGTTAGGTAGGCTAGTCCTCCACCCTCCATCCTTCCTAGTTCTAGCTTGGTTTGGTAGGCTAGTCCTCCACCCTCCATCCTTCCTAGTTCTAGCTTGGTTAGGTAGGCTAGTCCTCCACCCTCCATCCTTCCTAGTTCTAGCTTGGTTAGGTAGGCTAGTCCTCCACCCTCCATCCTTCCTAGTTCTAGCTTGGTTAGGTGGGCTAGTCCTCCACCCTCCATCCTTCCTAGTTCTAGCTTGGTTAGGTAGGCTAGTCCTCCACCCTCCATCCTTCCTAGTTCTAGCTTGGTTAGGTGGGCTAGTCCTTCACCCTCCATCTTTCCTAGTTGTAGCCTGGTTAGGTGGAATTTTTTTTATAGTCATGGGGAAACGATAAACCCGTAGGGTTTATTGGCTTTAGAGCGGGTCGATCATGCCTGTCACAGCTGCTGAACCATTATGACAGAATTACGGAGGCATTGGAGGACGACCAAAACGCAGATGTGATTTACACAGATTTTGCAAAGGCGTTTGACAAATGCGATCATGGAGTGATAGCGCACAAAATGAGGGCCATAGGCATTACGGGGAAGGTAGGCAGATGGATTTTTGAGTTCCTAACACAAAGAACACAAAAAGTAGTAGTGAACAGGGCAAGATCCAGCATCAGCGAGGTCAAAAGCTCAGTGCCCCAAGGCACTGTCCTGGCACCTCTGCTGTTTCTCATCCTCATAGCAGACATAGATAAAAACACCCAGCACACTTTTGTATCATCATTTGCAGATGACACTAAAATAAGCATGAAAGTCACTACGGTAGAGGACACTGAAAAATTACAGGAGGACATAAGCAGGGTCTTCCAATGGGCAGTGGAGAACAACATGACGTTCAATGGTGATAAGTTTCAGCTGCTTAGGTATGGAAAAAATGAAGAACTCAAAAGGAACACTATATACAAAACGCAAGAGGGTCACCACATAGAACGAAAGGAACACGTAAAGGACTTGGGAATAATTATGTCTGCTGATCTGTCGTTTAAAGACCATAACAAGACAAAGATCACAACAGCCAGGAAGATGACGGGGTGGGTATTGAGAACTTTCAAAACAAGGGAAATAATGCCGATGGTGACACTATTCAAATCGCTAGTGCTCCCTCACTTAGAATACTGCTCAGTGCTGACGGCCCCGTTCAGGGCAGGAGAAATAGCAGAGCTGGAAATTATTGGGAACGCCTTCAAGTCTTGAACATGTACTCATTGGAGCGGAGGAGAGAGAGATACATGATAATATATACATGGAAAGTACTTGAGGGCCTGGTCCCAAATCTGCACACTGCCATAGCAACATACTGGAGTGAGAGATATGGGAGAAAGTGTAAAATAAACCCAGTGAGGAGCAGGGGTGCGGTGGGGACAATACGGGAGCACTGTATTAACATCCGGGGTCCCAGACTATTCAACATCTTACCAGAAGATATCCGAAACACGGCTGGAACCAGTGTAGAAGCCTTCAAGAGGAAACTGGACAAATATCTTCACCAGGTGCCAGATCAACCAGGCTGTGATGGATATGTGGGGCAGCGGGCCTCCAGCAGCAACAGCCTGGTTGACCAGGCAAGCACCAGACGAGCCTGGCCCATGGCCGGGCTCAGAGAGTAGATACTCTCGAAACTCTTCAAAGGTATATCAAAGGTATAGGGGAGGGGTCATACAGCCCAGTGGAGAATGGGAGGTTATCAGGTTTGATCCGAGAAAGGGGAGGAGGAGGGTCGATTCGGTTCCTGAGTTCAAGATCCCTTAACCAGCATCAAGGCTTCGACTGCTGGAAGTACATTACTAAATGATGGTAAAATTACCCACAAAATGTCTACTATGGAGAGCATTTCAGGGAAATTAGGTCAATTTTGTCCCCAGGATGCCACCAACACCAGTCGACTAACACTCAGGTACCTATTTTACTGATAGGTGAACAGGAACAGCAGGGGTCTTAAGGAAACACGTCCTAATGTTTCCACCAGTACCGGGGATCGAACCACTGACCTCAGTGTGCGAGCAGAGTGCGCTGGCAATCGAGCTACAGGACACATCGAATTTTTAATCAACACTGATGGACTGATTACCTTGTCATCTTCTACCATTTCTCCTCTGTGTTGACAAATGGTATAGTGTTACCCACAAGATGTGGAAAGAGACGCTTATGTACAGATCAGGACGTTTATTAGAGGAAACGTTTCGCCACTAAGACTGACGAGCCACTAGTGGCTAAACGTTTCCTCTAATAAATGTCCTGATCTGTACATAAGTGTTGTTTTTTCCACATCCTCTGTCTTGGACTGATGAAGCCGCTGGCTGGCGAAGAGTTTCTGCAGTAAACATTCCCAGGTGTTGCACAAGTGTCTATAGTTCTTTGCTATTTCCTTCCTGCCACCTTTATGAAGTGAGACTGTATCCGTTGGTTTTAACGACTGTATGATGTCGCCCGTATATAGGCTTCCTCGCCATAGAATATTAAGGCGCGTGATAAGGGATTTTTGCAGTTCTTAATAAACATAGAGCTTTACGAGTGTTATACAGAGACTTAATAGATCAGTTGTGTGAGACTGTTGAAACTGGCTCCTGGAATTCTCTCTGCTATCACAATATTTGTTACACTCTTCCTTTTAGGTGTCTTCAGCTGAAATCACCAAACATCAGGATATTTGAGGCTCGATTTGGAGTTTTCCAGACAGGACTCTGTTTGCAATAGCTAGTCTTTAAACTGCTGGGACGTTGCATCTGTATTGCAGTGATGACACAGTCAACTATTCTAGTAAGGGTTCATCAGCCAGTTGAGCTACAAAGGTTTCGTTGAAGCATAGCTGGAGTTACTGTTACTTGCATCTGTGTTGGTGTCGGGGTGAGGGTAGGAGGGAAGACAAAAAAAAAAGGCTGTTCGACCTTTGTCAATAGTTAAGGGAATTACTGTATCTAGTCTGAAGAATCTAGTTTAGGAGTTGAAAGAGATTTCCCTGTTGCTTAGTGATGATTCTGGGAGTCGTTACCCCCCTCGACCTGACCTGATTACAGCCTGGCTCATCAGAAACACTTGGGATGTACTTATGGTGAGCGGGGGAAAGCACTTTTGACACTGCAACATTGAAGGAGGTACAAGTCCTGAGATGGTTGATGATGATGGCTCCTGAGAGCACCTGCAGGGATAAAGCCAGGTGTGGAGGGGCTCAATTCAGAACCCGTGGATGATGGTATAGTGGGGTGGGGAAGGTAAAGTACTAGTAGGAACATCTTGGTGGGGGGGCTGGTCTAGTACTCCAGCAGGAGAGGGGTTGAAAGGGTGTGTTTGGGAGTGGAGTTAGTGTGGGTTGAGGACAAGAGGGACAGGCAAGGTCAGGATGGTACTAGCCGCCTTTGTTGGGCCTCGTCCCCATCCTTGATAAATAATTCCTGCCCTTCTAGAATAATTATCAATTGTGAGGAATAATTTACCATCATTTGAGGGTAATTAGAGGCCTGGTCTGGTGATTATCCAGGCGGAGCAATAAGGCAGCATCTCCAGACGTAATTAGCCGGCAGGTCGCCATCATCCGCCCGCGTTTGCAATAATTAGCCATCGTGGCCAGTGATAAAGTGATGGTAACCCAGTCTGCCTCCGCCCCGCCTCGCCCCGCGCCCCTCAACTACAGCCTCATCTACCCCTAATCCTCTCTGCCTCTTAAGCGGAAATACTCTACTTTAGCTTAACATATTCTTGTCCTGCTCATTTTAGTACTCTTGTTACAGTTATCGGGCATTTCTGCCTCTGTAAACATAGCCCATGTGAGGCTTCCCTCTTCTTGTTCTTAGTTCAGCGGACTTCAAGCTATGCTGCTTCCTCCTCCTCTTCGTTCTCTTCTAGACAATTTTAATCCAGCTCTGCTGCTTCCAACACTAGCTTTCCCAACTCTGTCTCTGACAAACCTACTTCTTCTAGCATTGTTGCTTTCACCAATGTCTCTTCTAGCAGTGCTGTTTCCAGCTCTACCTCTTCCAGACCTGCTGCTTCCTGTGTTGCTTCTTCCAGCTTCTCCTCATCTAGAGTGAATGGAGTGAGCCACTTATGGTCACGAGACATTCCTGTCCCCCTCATCTCTGGATGGAGGGGACAGGTAATGCCGTTGTTCACCAATCCTGATTCATTAACGACTATCAGCGGTGGGAAGACAACGACGACGAGCCGCGCTCCCCAAGACGCAAGTTGCTTCGCATCCCGCAAGATGTCACATTCCTCAAGATGCAAGATGCGTCGCATCCCTCAAGATGAAGATTGCTCTCACCACTCTGCAAGACACGATGAATGAGAAAGTGTCAGCATCTGAGCAGCGAGACAGTTGCAGGAGTGAGACAGTGCCAAGAGCGAATTAGTGCCAGGAAGAAGGCAGTGGCAGTAGGGAGGAAGGGAGGCGGGCATGTAAGTGTCAAGTATGCAAGCAGGACCATGGACCAGTGTGTTGACAGACTGGACACTGAGCTGGACTGCTCAATACTTCACAGTGTAGCGGGGTGGTCGTTAGCACAGCTGCGCTTAAATTGTCCACACTTGCGGCCTGCACACACCTATAGCCTGGATGATCAGAACCTCGCTGGCAGGTTGATGTATGGCCTGGACAGCGCCCATATTCTGGACCATAGCCTGGTCCACAGGTATAAAAAGACACGTGAGCAAACACTAGGACATATTAGAAAACGTTTCGGTCCTGGGACCTTCATCACAGGTTAGCAGCCGGGCTGTGGTTCGTACGTTGGACTACTTGCAGCCAGCAGTAACAGCCTCGTTGATCAGGCCCTGATCCACCAGGAGGCCTGGTCATAGACTGGGCCGCGGATTGCCCTCCAGGTAGATCAAGGTCCCTGGACCGAAACGTTTTCCTAGTGTTTGCTCAGGTGTCTTTTAAAATGAATCTGTCGGTATCAATTATCAAGGTGGACCATAGTGTGGACCACCATAGTCTGGTTACGTACACCTGACCAGTGTCGCTGTGGTAAGTAGATGTATTCATAAATTAATGTCTGTTCGATCATGTCACTAACACGGAGGCCTGGTCTGGAACCGGGCGGCGGGGGCGATGACCCCCGAAATCGACTCCAGGTAAACTCGTGGTAGTTACATATATCATTGGGTGGTTTCTAAGAATGCCTCCTGTCTTCCCTTCGCTCCCCGGCCTCTGGCTGTACCTCCTGATTGGTCGATCAACCAGGCTGTTGGTGAGCAGCTGTTCGGAAGATCGTATCTAGACTGATTGATCAGGTCATTTAACAAGAGGCCTGGTCTGGGACCGGGGCGCCAGGGGGGGGGGTTGACCATGGCCGGGCTCCGGGAGTAGAACTTTCGGAACTCATCAAAGATATATCAAAGGTATACTTGCCAGGGAGACTCAAGACTGCAGTGTGTTGGTCTGTGGTCTTACGATTGTAGAGGGACGCTTCTGAAGTCTTGAAACGTTAATGTTATTCAGTTATTACGATGTGTTCGTTGTAACCTTCCTTTTGTTTATATTGTTTTGCGTATTGCGTCAGACCGCTCGGCGGCGGCGATGATGTTCTTCCAACCATAACCAGGAAAGGAGGTGGTGAGCCAGGGTGGAGAGGGTGAGGTAGAGTGAAGGGGTGAGCCAGGGTAGAGGGGTGAGCCAGGGTGGAGGGGTGAGCCAGGGTGGAGGGGTGAGCCAGGTAGAGTGAAGGGGTGAGCCAAGGTGGAGGGGGTGAGGTAGAGTGAAGGGGTGAGCCAAGGTGGAGGGGTGAGGTAGAGTGAAGGGGTGAGCCAAGGTGGAGGGGTGAGGTAGAGTGAAGGGGTGAGCCAAGGTGGAGGGGGTGAGGTAGAGTGAAGGGGTGAGACAAGGTGGAGGGGGTGAGGTAGAGTGAAGGGGTGAGACAAGGTGGAGGGGGTGAGGTAGAGTGAAGGGGTGAGACAAGGTGGAGGGGGTGAGGTAGAGTGAAGGGGTGAGCCAAGGTGGAGGGGGTGAGGTAGAGTGAAGGAGTGAGACAAGGTGGAGGGGTGAGGTAGAGTGAAGGGGTGAGCCAGGGTGAAGCGAATGAAGTAAGAGTGAAGGGGTGAGCCAGGGTGAAGGGAATGAAGTAGAGTGAAGGGGAGCCAAGGTGAAGGGAATGAAGTAGAGAAGGCAGGCAGCGTATTGATATAATTTTATCCTTCACCAAGTCGGGAAATTGGTGTTTTGTGGGAGCCATTTAGCGCCCCGTGACAAGTGTCCTCCCTCTCCCCTCCCCTCCCATGAAACACTGCCTATCCCCATATCTGTCCTTCAGGACCTTTTCCCTTCCTTTCACGACCGCTTCCCTCTTACGGTACAACCTCTTGCCCCCTCTCCTACGGGACCTCTTTCCTACAGGACTTCCTGTCTCTTCCCTCACAGGACCTCCTGAAATCCCTCACACTATGCACGGCAAGCGAAAAATAACCCATCATACCTGTTTTCTACTTGCGATTCCAAGGATCAGCACCACTAGGCCTCTTGTCAGACTGTTGGTGCTAGCCGCACGCAGTCCAACGTAATCACCACAGCCCGGCTGATTAGGAACTGACTTGAACTTACGAAGTTGTTAGGGGTCTCTTGGTAATTCATCTTGTGTACAGAAGGAAGGTGTTATAAAGAGTCCTGGTCCCATTACACTTATTACATTATCTCTTAGTGAAGTTAGTGTACTCTTTGGGCACCAGCTTTTCATTGGAGGTATTTTGCACCGTCTGATGAGCCACTTGCTTTCGTAGGGAGTAATTTCGGTGTGCAGATTTGAGACCAATTTCTCCAGAACTTACCAGGTATAAAGTATGACAAATTACTATTGATTGGTCAAAATAACCCCCAGAGGAAAACAAGGTTACGGTAATTTTAATTAAAGTCAGTACCTGACCAGCCGTCCTGCGGTTCGTACGTCGGTTTGCGTGCGGTCAACAGTAACAACCTGGTTGATCAATCCCTGATCCACCATGAGGCCTGGTCATAGACCGGGCCGCGGGAGCCTTGACCCCCGGAACCCTCTCCGGGTAACTCCAGGTATATAAACATAGACGGTAAAAGGCTATTTAACATCATACAAATACAGTAGAACCCCCGTATCCACTGATTCGGTATCTGCTGTTTCAGTTATCCACGGTTTACTGTGGCCCAAAAATACCTCTTAATTTTGCATAATAATGACCCCAAAGCGCAAAAGTAGAAAAGCTGCAGTTCTTCAAAACCTGAGAAAAGCCGTGAAGTTCTTCCCATCAGTGAAAAAGTGATAATTCTCCACTTATTGTGCATAATTTATCAATTAAACTTTAAAATAGTTATGTATAGGACTTACGTATAGGGTTTGCTACTATCCACGGTTTAGGTATCCTCGCCAGGTCCTTGGAACGTATCCCCCGCGGATATTCCCAAATCTCTTCAGGAGGGAACTAAATTTGTGCCAGGCTATGGTGCCAGAGTGGGATTGCGAACTGCAATCACCAACAGCCTGGCTGACCGTTGAAATAAATAGCTTTGAAGTTTTTTGAGTTTTTTTCCTCTCGCAGCCCAGCCTTGGGCCAGGCTTGTCTGGTACTTGCCTGGTCAACCATTGTAACCAAACCGTCGACTAGAGGTAACAGGCTATGGTGCCAGGAACGATTATTAGTAAACACTTGGTGAGTAACAGGTGAACGTGTGACTAGATAGACAAATAGATATTAATGTCCTAACATTTAGAGAATACAGATTATGTTCATGGAAGCACTGAACCCATACAAAGTCACTCGTTGCCAGTCGCTGGTGTTTGATATCACTAGTAGAAGCAGGCACCAGGCCACAGGTAAAGCACTGGGGTCACAGGTGAAGTACTGGGGTCACAGGTAAAGCACAGAGGTCATAGGTAAAGTACTGGGGTCACAGGTAAAGTACAGAGGTCATAGGTAAAGTACTGGGGTCACAGGTAAAGTACAGAGGTCGAGGATGAGCAGGTCGTTGAGGGAAGTGAAGACATAGTTCAATTTAGTTCCTGACGGAGTAGCTGGAAGGAGTTTGTTGCACCTCAGACTGTGAGGAGAGACAGTGACGCAGGCAGAGAGAGGGAGAAGGAAGGAAGGATGTGGAGTGAGGTGGGCAGAGAGAGAGTGAAGGAAGAAAGGATGTGGAGTGAGGTGGGCAGAGAGAGGGATAAGGAAGGAAGGAGTGTAACACTGGAGGTTCCAGCAGCAGCCTGCGACTCAGCTTTAGATAGCATCACCTGCACAAAGGCCAACTTATCTGCCACCATTATCCCCTGATTGTTTACCTGTGGTTGCTATGGTTACGGCAACTCCAGTTCCTGTGGCAGGCCTAACAGCCTCCTCTCACCCCCGCCCCCCAATCCACCTGCCCCTCTTCCCTGCACCCCAGTTGCGGCGCCCCTTTGGAAATTACCGTGGCGTAGGGGTCAGAGAGGCTGGGGGAGGCTGAGGACGGCTAGTGGGTAACTACATGGAAAAAAAATCGATGCTGCCGATGTTGGGATGTCTACTGATGTTCGGCACGCTAAGCCTCCTGGGCTGTTACGCTAGCACCAACAGCCTGATTAACCAGATCATCACACAGGATCTTTCTTATGATCTGATGACCGATCCCCTTCCCTGGAAGCCACGATAGGTAGAATGTAATTAATGATAGCATACTCAACTTGCTTTATCTTGTGTTTTATTCTGTCAGTCATTACGCTGGTTAACGCAAGCAGTAGCATCACTCAGGAATACCCTTGGCCAGGGATAGCGGGAGTTGAGTGAAGCTTTCCCTGGCGCTACTGCTACAGATGTTGCCATAGCAACGAGGTAAGCGTCATCAGCTCGCTACCTGGTTTTATTAGCGGCCTTTATTAGCGTTACCTGGCGACCTGCTGCGCTCCACGCAGGTGTTTCCCCTCAGTAATTAATGATCCCGTCTCAGGTGAGTGGACAAGCAAAACTACTGTGGCTTCGACCACAACTACCACTGCTGTTACTACTAGTACCACAACTACCACTGCTGTTACTACTAGTACCACAACTACCACTGCTGTTACTACTAGTACCACAACTACCACTGCTGTTACTACTAGTACCACAACTACCACTGCTGTTACTACTAGTACCACAACTACCACTGCTGTTACTACTAGTACCACAACTACCACTGCTGTTACTACTAGTACCACAACTACCACTGCTGTTACTACTAGTACCACAACTACCACTGCTGTTACTACTAGTACCACAACTACCATGTAAACTGTTACTACTAGTACCACACTACCACTGTGTTACTACTAGTACACATGACTACACTGATGTACACTAGTACACAACTACCACTGCTGTTACTTACTAGTACCACAACTACCACTGCTGTCTACTAGTACCACAACTACCACTGCTGTTACTACTAGTACCACAACTACCACTGCTGTTACTACTAGTACCACAACTACCACTGCTGTTACTACTAGTACCACAACTACCACTGCTGTTACTACTAGTACCACAACTACCACTGCTGTTACTACTAGTACCACAACTACCACTGCTGTTACTACTAGTACCACAACTACCACTGATGTTACGACTAGTACCACTACCACTGCTGTTACGACTAGTACCACAACTACCATGATAAAACAATTGTGTGTGACACAGCCTCCACTACCATAGCAACATACTGGAGTAAGAGATGTGGGAGGTGCAAAGTTAACCAAGTGAAAAGCATGGGCACTATGGGCACAATAAGGGAACACTGTATCAACAGCCGTGACCCCAGACTATTTAACATCTTATCAGAAGATATCCGAAACAATACTGGAACAAACGTAGAAATCTTCAAGAAGAAACTGGACAAGTTGCCAGATCAACCAGGCTTTGATGGATATATTGGGGAAAGAGGACCACCAGCAGCAACAGCCTGATTGACCAGGCCAGCACCAGATGAGCCTGGCCCATGGCCAGGCTCCAGGAATAGGAGAACTCTTGAAACTCATCAAAGGTATATCACCACAACTACTGGTTGTCTCACAACTACTAATACTGGAACAACCACCACTGGTGCCGCCGTCGGTACCACTACTTGTACAACACAAATGCGACATAATGTATACATGGAGAGTTGTGTTCTCTCAGTATATACATGGAGAGGTGTCATTCTCTCAGTGTATACATGCTGAGTGTTTTTATCACTATTTTAGGGATTAAAGTATTAATTCTTGTCTATTACTGAAAAGTTGACTTGTAGCCTTAATTACCCTGGTGTAGTCGATAGGCTTTAAACTCACATTATCCTGCCCACCCACCACGCAGACGCCTCTTCCTGTCACGGAGACGCCGTCCCTGTCACGCAGACGCCTCTCCTTGTCACGCAGATGCCCCTTCCTGTCACGCAGATGCCCCTTCCTGTCACGCAGACGCCCCTCCCTATCACGCAGACCTCTCCCTGTCACGCAGACGCCTCTCCTTGTCACGCAGATGCCCCTTCCTGTCACGCAGACGCCCCTCCCTATCACGCAGACCTCTCCCTGTCACGCAGACCCCTCTCCCTGTCGCCCAGATGCCTCT
The DNA here is from genome assembly GCA_009830355.1 of Cherax destructor. NCBI lineage: Eukaryota > Metazoa > Arthropoda > Malacostraca > Decapoda > Parastacidae > Cherax > Cherax destructor. The sequence continues at coordinate 465,772 of WNWK01000124.1, forward strand.
CCCTATCGCTCAGATGCCTCTCCCTATCGCTCAGATGCCTCTCCCTATCGCTCAGATGCCTCTCATGGACGTGTAAGGATTTGTCAGTATCGATGGTGTTGTATACTGCATTATAAGTGCTCGGCAGCAGCAAGCTGCACCGCATACCTTCCCACTGCTGTGGAAGCATCGCATTTTTCTCACCCGCCGCCTCCAATAAGCTCGGAAGCTTCTGTAATATTTGCACCCATGTAAATTCCCAGCCTCTTGCTAATTCCAGATTCCAGCGTGCTGCTAATTCTACGTAAGGCTGGTGGTTCATGCCGCCGCCGCCGCCGCCTGTGACAATATCCTACTTAAGAAGCATCTGTGTCGCCCAGTGACCAAGGAAAACCTCTCTTATGTTCCCCAGGCGTAAGAACTAAAACCAAGCAGCAGCAGCAGCTCCAGCAAAACTTGGGGGGAAAATCGCTACTGTTATACCTTCTTGTTAGATTGAAAATCGTGTGTCGCTTTGAGAAGTATCGTTACTGCTTCTAAGCTTAAGAATAAAATTGGCGTGTTAACACAGGCTGTTACTGAGCTTGAAGGCAGAACCACCTCTGTGTCCTCCCTCAATTGCTGGTCGTGTGTCACTGGAGGCGGATCCCTACGTGCCTCATCACGGGAAAGACACCTCTTCCGCCAACTTATCACACGATTCAGATTTGTGTTAAACGTGTTTCATTTGGGCATGTCGCCTCGTTTTCTTTTCCCAGGGAATACTCGGCTACTATCTCATAGATATATTGCGTGTAAAATAGCTATACATTGTGGGATGGAGGCTAAATCTTAGCTCGTTTATTTAATTTATCCTCCAATATTGTATACAGATGATACCAGTATGTTTTGGATAGAAGTTACATCTATTTCTATATTGGCACGACTGTTCGCTGATGTTTTCCATACGTTACTGTGAGAATTTAATCCTGGCACGCTTAAAAGGAGATATTATTAACCATTTCTTGCTGGACAACTTGTTTGTTTTAAATATTGGCCAGCACCGCTGTGATACCCGTATACCTGTGATCAGCTTCCTGAGGTCTCTTCTGGCGGCCCGGTCAGAGGCTAAACTTTACTAGTGACCGCATAGTTAATCAAGCTGATGCTACCTGGAGATAGCATCAGTGTAGAGGAAGGTGGGGAGAAAAATGCAGCATTATTGTGAAGACAGATGCAGCATCATTGTGGAGACATGCAGCAGCTATGTAGAGGGAGATGCAGCATCACTGTGGAGACAGATGCAGCTTGAATTTAAATATGATTGTTGCAGCAGTGGCAGTCCTTGAGCTCAGTAGTGATGCTCTCTGTCAATGTTGACATCAAAGGTTGAAGCCATCATCAACTTGGACACAAGAGCTCCATCCAGCACGCTTGGGAATTAGCTTTCCACTTAGAGAAAGGCTGTTCAGTTGTAGGCAGTTATTATGCTTGAGCAACATGGATACTGTTTACACTTCAAACAGCAAGGGACAACCACTTCCCCCTCCCACACCCACAACCACGCACCTCCCCATACCTCCTCACAGATAGATATTAAATTTTCTGGCAAATCGAACATAAGGAGTAGTAAGCAATTCAAAATTTAGCCATAGCAATGTAGGAAGCTCAGTACCCCAGGGCAGGGTCCTTGCGTCTTTGCAGTTTCTCATTCTCACAGCAGATATAGATAAAAACACGCACCACAAATTCGTGTTATTTGTGGACGATACTAAAGTGAACATGAAAGTATCCTTAGTAGAAGACACCGAAAAACAATGCAGGAGGATATAATACTCCTTATGTATGAAGGGAGGACATGCTCCCTTCACACTTCACACTAGGGTCTTTTTCACCGTCTGCCAAGCCTCTTGCTTTCATGGGGAACGATTTGCGTGTTCAAATTTGGGATCAAACCTTTTAGAAGAATTTTCCAGGTGAAAATTATAATGTACCTCTCTTGCTTACGTTCCAAGGAGTACAGATCGAGGGACTTCAAACGTTCCCAGCAATTTAGATACTAAACCGAATATGTGCGACCAGGTTCTTTGCGCATTCTACAGGTCTACAATTTCACATACCTTGAACGAGGCCGTTACAGTACAGCAATATTCCAGGAAGATATAAACACTGCTGGCACGACAAGTGTAGAAGTCTTCGAGAGAATATTTGACCAACATCTCCGCCAAGTGCTGCATCAACCAGGCTGTGATAGATATGTAGGTCAACTGGTCCCCTGAACAACAGCTGATGACCAGGCAAGCACCAGACAAGCTTGACTACGGGAGTAGTAAAATTCGAAACCGGTCTCAGGTATATCACAGGTACTCACAACCGCAAGGATCCACCTCACACACCCACATGAACACCCTCCTCCCAGCCCACAGCAACAAGTTACCCCCACCACCAACCCACGGGTAAAATTAGTCCCCACCGCCTCTAGCAAAACGGGATCCTCCCCCAACGCCACTCTCCTCAACGGATTCCCCTACGCCCACCACTACCCCCACCACTACCCCCACCACTACCCCCACCACTAGCCAAGAGGGCTCCCGAGAGATAGTAATTCCCAAGTAATAGCAACTTTTTATGTCAGGAACGAAACATTATGCCTATATCTTTATTGCCCTACTGAAGTCTCCTTGCTCAGCAAGCCACCAGCAGCAACAGCCTGGTTGACCAGGCAGGGACCAGACAAGCCTGGTCCATGGTCGGGCTCCGGGAGTAGAAAGACTCTCGGAACTCATCAAAGGTATATCAAAGATAAGACTAATAGGTTTCAACTATATATCAAATTCACACAGTGTGATGCAATATAACAGGGAAGCATACGTAGCTTTCGTTCCCACTATGTAAGTATTATATAGCAACATTGTTGCTACGAAAAAAGAGAATGGAGGGGGGGGGGAGCCTTCACCACCCACTCAACAAGATTGCTTGTAAACTCGCCAGAATACAATCAAAACCTCGCCAAAAAGAAAAGGGGAGCCTCAATTTCCTGCCTCAAAGGGGGTAAATTGTGGAGCCGCCCCCAACCCCACTCCCTCTCCCAGTCCTCCCACACACATGGCGGCACAGCCACCTCCTTCCTGTTAGAAATACATTCTTGTTTGTGGTTACACAAGCGCAGAAGACCTGGACTGGGACTGGACGCGGGGGCGAGGACTCCCGGAATCGACTACGTTTCCACCGCAGTTTCAAGTTGATGTCCTGATCAGATGCAACGAAAAGGAACAGAAGAATTGGTCGCAATTGTGTGCCAGTGGGAGTCGCCGTCACATCAGTTGTCTTGTATTATCGAGGTAGCTCGACTATAGGCCAGGCTCATCTGGTGCTTGCCTGGTCAACCTGGCTGTTGCTGCTGGTGGTCCGCCGACCCATATACCCATCACAACCTGATTGATCTGGCACCTGGTGAAGATACTTGTCCAGTTTCCTCTTGAAGACTTCTACACTTTTCCCAGTAGTGTTTCTGATACCTTCTGGTGAGATGTTGAATAGTCTCGGGCCCCGGACGTTGTTACAGTGTTCCCTTATTGTGTAAAAAACAATGTTGGCATAAGTGACGGTAATAGGTAGTTGATAGGCTTCATACCTTCCATGTATCCTTGACGGGTTTTGAGAGTTTTCTTCTCCCGGAGCCCGCTTAGGCTATTCTTGTCTTGTGTTTGCCTGGTCAGTGAGGCTGTTGCTGTTGGCGGCCCGCTGGCCCCACATATCTCTCCAACTCGGACGACAAACACGCTCGTCATCTGAAGCCTCCCTTATACAAGCCATTTTTGGTAGAGCTCTCAGAGCCGACTGAGTAAATGGATGGGTAATTAAACTCTTATTGGCTGGGGCCTTCCTGAACTGGGTGACCGGGAAAGGGAGGGGAGGAGAGGAGTGGGGAAGAGGAGGAAAAGTAAAAGGAAGGGGAGGAAAAGTGATGGGAAAGTAGGAGAAGGAAGTGAGAAAATGGGTAAAAAATTGAAGGAAAGGGAAATAAGGAAAGACAGGGGAAATGACAGGGGAGACAAGTGAGGGGAGGGAGATTTTGAGGATAGAAGATGCAGTGAGCACTGCGAGGGGAAAAAAGATATACTGAATGTTAAAGTAAGAGTGAGCTGTGGGCAGAGAAAATGTAAGAAGGTAGAAGGTTGAGGAATTCCTGTGCAGTCAGACTATTGGTGCTTGCAACTCACATTTCGACGTAGATATAACGCTCCAGCTGATCAAGAATATTTTCCATTATGAAAGAGAATGTTCGGGGGGGGATCGCTGTTGCTGCTGGCCGCACGCAGTTCGGCGTACAAACCACAGCCTGGCTGGTCAGGAACTTCTCTTATAGTTCAAGATTAATCACTACAGTTGTCTTAGTGTTCCTCAAACCTTTATTTTTTCCTCATGATCTAATAAAATAGTATCACATACCCCCTCCCTTCTTACATCAGGGAAATTACCAACAAACCCTTGGCTACCTTCAAGGGGAAACTATACCAGTTCCTCAAATTAGCGTCTGACCAGTCCGGCTGTGGTTCGTACGTTGGATTGCTGGCGGCCAGCAGTAGCAGACTGGTTGATTAGGCGTAATCCATCGGGAGGAGGCCTGGTCTGAGACTGTAGACCCGCTGAAACATCCATTACGCACCCTCACCATCCTATACCCGCGTTTAATCTTAAACAGAAATATTTGATGTTGAATCTAATACGAAATAACATGTTGATTTACAGCTTTTGAACTTATTGTATTAATTTAAGGAGAGTCTACCTGTTAAATATATAACATGTTTTATATGTTATATATTTAACTGGTAGAAAGACTCTCCTTAAATTTGAAAGTGACCAGGTTAGTGTGACTAGCACTAATTACTGGGTGACCACCAGTACTTGAACTGGCAGACCACCGTGTGGGACACGCGTCTGAGCACCGTGTCTCTGCCATTAAAAATGTTGAAACCATGAACTCTTACTGAAGCCACTGGCTTACATGTTGAATGGAGCCCCGGAGCACCTCTCACTCAGCATCCTCTGCCATCTCCGGTAACCATCTCAGTGGGGCACCGGCTCCAGTCAGTGTTATTCCACGTTATTAGTCCCTTCAAGATAGTGTCAACTTTCAGTTTATTATTAGTAACGTGTGCTCCTACGGTAGAGGACACTGAAAAATTACAGGAGGACATAAGCAGGGTCTTCCAATGGGCAGTGGAGAACAACATGACGTTCAATGGTGATAAGTTTCAGCTGCTTAGGTATGGAAAAAATGAAGAACTCAAAAGGAACACTATATACAAAACGCAAGAGGGTCACCACATAGAACGAAAGGAACACGTAAAGGACTTGGGAATAATTATGTCTGCTGATCTGTCGTTTAAAGACCATAACAAGACAAAGATCACAACAGCCAGGAAGATGACGGGGTGGGTATTGAGAACTTTCAAAAAAAGGGAAATAATGCCGATGGTGACACTATTCAAATCGCTAGTGCTCCCTCACTTAGAATACTGCTCAGTGCTGACGGCCCCGTTCAGGGCAGGAGAAATAGCAGAGCTGGAACAAATCCAGAGATCGTTTACGGCTCACATTGAGCCATTGAAACATCTAAATTATTGGGAACGCCTTCAAGTCTTGAACATGTACTCATTGGAGCGGAGGAGAGAGAGATACATGATAATATATACATGGAAAGTACTTGAGGGCCTGGTCCCAAATCTGCACACTGCCATAACAACATACTGGAGTGAGAGATATGGGAGAAAGTGTAAAATAAACCCAGTGAGGAGCAGGGGTGCGGTGGGGACAATACGGGAGCACTGTATTAACATCCGGGGTCCCAGACTATTCAACATCTTACCAGAAGATATCCGAAACACGGCTGGAACCAGTGTAGAAGCCTTCAAGAGGAAACTGGACAAATATCTTCACCAGGTGCCAGATCAACCAGGCTGTGATGGATATGTGGCCTCCAGCAGCAACAGCCTGGTTGACCAGGCAAGCACCAGACGAGCCTGGCCCATGGCCGGGCTCAGAGAGTAGATACTCTCGAAACTCTTCAAAGGTATATCAAAGGTATATCCTCACTCTCCCAGAGTCTCAGGTGCCAGCCCACATTATTTCGCTTTGTTTACTTTTCTTTAGTTTATTCAACAATGCAAACGAGGGCTATAAACTGTTTTATACAGTATTTTAAAATATAGATGGAGCAGGTGAGGAGGAGAGTGGGCGGTCGAAGGGAGGGATGAATGGAGAAGAGAAGAAGAATTTACGAAAGAGAAATCCTGGAGGAAACAGGAAGAATTAAGAGACGAGGAAAGGGGAGAGTGAATGGAAAGAGTTAAGCAAAGGGAAGAGTGAAGGGGAGGTTAAAGACAAAGGATAGGGAGAATAAAGGGGAAAGTGACACTGAAGGGAGAGGGGAAGAACCGGGAAGAGTGGGAAACAAAAGAGTGAAAGTGAATGAACATGCACAGAAGAGGGGACGAAGATGGGAAATGGCATGGGAGGGAAAGGAGGGGACGAGGGGTGTTGGGTGGGGGTTAAAGAAGGTGCTTTTGGGGAGGGAAGACGTTGGAAGTTTGTCATCTCAAGGAGAGAACTTTCTGAGCACCACCAGCAGAGACGTCTGACAAGAAATGCCATTTCCTTCCACCCATTTTAATAGTCATTTTCTGTCCATCTTAGTTTCCCTCTCATCAGTTATCTTTCCTTCAAGCTGGTGTGTTCATGCCGGTGAAGGACTTGTGATCCAAGGAACTGGAATTACTCTTCCCATTTCGGGGGTGTAGTTCTTCTCCGTATATAATAATAATAATAATAATAATAATAATAATATTAATTTTTCTAGTCATTATGTACGTGTAACCTGTATGTAGTCGCTGCCCTCCAGCTCGGTCCTAGAGCTAGCCTTTTGGATGATAGCTCGATCAACGAGGCTGTTGGTGGTAGCTGCACGTATCCCATCGTACACACAACAGCCTGCTGGATCAGGACCCTACTTCAAAAAACAGGCATCAACAGCCGTGTTATCACTCCTTTGACCTGTTATTATTTTCAGCAAAGTCCATCATATACACATATGTGGGTTATTCAAGGCAGGGAGCGCTGAAGGCTTTGCCCTCCGCCCGCACGTTGAGAACACAGACAAGCTAACCAGTGACGCTTTCCTAGTTCCTGCGTTGCGTTCTAGGCCAGAGAAAGAGGAGACGATGAACCAGCAAGGCTGAACCTCGTATTCACCTTCAACAGTTCAAACATAGGGAAAATCACACAAGACATTTCTTGTGTGATGGCACTAGGCACGTTGTTTAGCGTTATTTCTAAGCTGCTGTTATAACCAAGTTATGTTCTAATAATATTGTTATTAGCAATCATCGAAAAAGAGCTAAACCCTTAGGGAGTCATCAGCTTTACTGGCGTAGGCCTTCTAATCACCTTCATATAGGCTCTAACAGTGTTATTGTGGCGCTGTTATTAGTGGTAAGTGTTAGCCACGATGCTGTACCGGTAGTTATTGTACCCTTGTTATCGTGACTTGTTATTAGTGTTATAACACCTATGGCCACTTTATCATAGTACTTATGCCCATGTTGCCCATGTCATACCTCTTGATTATGTTATCATAGCAGCTTTATAATAGCACCTTTATCCTTGTTATAGCACCTGTGGCTGCTATCATAGCACCTTTATCCTTGTTATAGCACCTGTGGCTGCTATCATAGCACCTTTATCCTTGTTATAGCACCTGTGGCTGCTATCATAGCACCTTTATCCTTGTTATAGCACCTGTGGCTGCTATCATAGCACCTTTATCCTTGTTATAGCACCTGTGGCTGCTATCATAGCACCTTTATCCTTGTTATAGCACCTGTGGCTGCTATCATAACACCTTTTGTCCATATTATCATAGCAACTTGGTAATAGCACGTTCATCCTTGCTATAACACCTTTGGCTGTTATCACAGAACCTTTTTGACCATGTTATCATATCCGTGTACTAACAGTGGTATTGTCTTCCCACAGTGGGCGGCGGGTTCATCGCGTTCGCCAGAACGTCTCCCAAGGTCATAGAAATTACCGAGACAGGTAAGTCTGTTCATTTTTCATGCATTCGTAGGTCAAGTCATGTGTATGGAGGGTCAGGTTATTTGTGTGTTGGGTCCGGTCATGTGTGTGTTGGGTCCGGTCATGTGTGTGATGGGTCAGGTTAGGTGTGTGATGGGTCAGGTCATGTGTGTGATGGGTCCGGTCATGTGTGTGTTGGGTCCGGTCATGTGTGTATTGGGTAGGTCATGTGTGATGGGTCAGGTCATGTGTGTTGGGTCAGGTCATGTGTGTTGGGTCAGGTCATTTGTGTGTTGGGTCCGGTCATGTGTGTGGAGGGTCAGGTCATGTGTATGGAGGGTCAGGTCATGTGTATGGAGGGTCAGATCATGTGTGTGTGGAGGGTCAGGTTATGTGTATGGAGGGTCAGGTCATGTGTGTGCAGGGTCAGGTCATGTGTGTGTTGGGTCAGGTCATCTTGTGTGTAGTTGGTTAGGCCTGACTTGTAGTGGGTTAGTCCTGACATGTTGTGTATAGTGGGTTAGTCCTGACGTGTTGTGTGTAGTGGGTTAGTCCTGACGTGTTGTGTGTAGTGGGTTAGTCCTGACGTGTTGTGTGTAGTGGGTTAGTCCTGACGTGTTGTGTGTAGTGGGTTAGTCCTGACGTGTTGTGTGTAGTGGGTTAGTCCTGACGTGTTGTGTGTAGTGGGTTAATCCTGACGTGTTGTGTTTAGTGGGTTAGTCCTGACGTGTTGTGTGTAGTGGGTTAGTCCTGACGTGTTGTGTGTAGTGGGTTAGTCCTAACGTGTTGTGTGTAGTGGGTTAGTCCTGACATGTTGTGTGTAGTGGGTTAGTCCTGACGTGTTGTGTGTAGTGGGTTAGTCCTGACATGTTGTGTGTAGTGGGTTAGTCCTGACGTGTTGTGTGTAGTGGGTTAGTCCTAACGTGTTGTGTGTAGTGGGTTAGTCCTGACGTGTGGTGAGTGAGGTAACTTGTGGGTTAGTTCTTATGTGTGGCAGATCAAGTTACTTTTCTTGCCGTGGCTGGCTAATCCTCCTTGTGTTGACAATGGAGTCATCTTCCCTCTATTCTTTAACCAGTATGGATAACATAATTTGCCGAATAGGCCGGCGATCAGTGCCAGTGCCAACAGCATTGTTACTAGTACTGTACCATCATCAGCATTACCGATACCACCTGTACCAGCAGCGCTTGTATCCATATCTGTGTACAAGAATGGTATACAATACCGACCAGATGAAAACTGAGACACATGTGCAACATCTGGGTATTTTTATTGTAAATAGTTCTACTGTCTTCAAATTATGTCCTAGAATCTGTGTTGATAAAGCCACTGGATGGCGAAATGTCTACAATAAAGATACCCAGATGTTGCACATGTGTCTCAGTTTTCATTGGTATCTGTACCAGTTGCTAAGGTGTAGTCTGTGAACTGATGCACTCGATGAAAAACAGGGATGCAGTAGGTATACTGCGAGATAAATCGATAATGAAGGATCCAAACCTGTCCGAGACCAAGAGATCCCTGGCTTCAAGAGATTAATGGGTTTCTAAAATATGTTCTTGATTAGCCGGGCTGTGGTGTCTACTACGTCGGACTCGGTACAGCGACGACTAGCAAGTAGAGTGACTAAGTGCCATCACCTGGCAGAGGGGGGGCGACGAGCCCTTGAAATATCAAGTGGTACGTTATTGCTGAAACAGCCTCCATAAAAGCTGCGCTCACACACACACACACACACACACATAACACACACACACACACACACACACACACACACACACACACACACATACACACACTCATAGTTTTCCTTGCTCCTAGACCATACATATCACAGGTAGTGGAGCTTACAAGGACCATTTATTCAGTCCTAAAATCTCCTACATCTAAGTGCTGCCAATTCTTTGCAGATGAGGGTAGTGGGTGGGTGGCTACACTACCTTGACGGTGGTGGTCAGGTGGCGAGCACACCAGTGTTAATATTGATGAGAGGTCACATAGGCCGCCGCTGTAGCCACAACACATCTACAGTGTTTGACATGACGTGAACTGAGCCATACTTCTCCACAGTCTATTAACTGTAAGCCCTTGTTTGACCCGTCTTCCCTGCCCCCTCCCACATCCTTACCCTCTACTCCATTACTATCCCTCCCTCGCACCTTCCTCCTGTCATCCCTCCCCCTCTCTCCTTCTCTCCTCCCTCCCACCTGCGTCTTCAAAAGAGAACTAGATAAGTTCAAGTTAGTTTATGATCAGCCGGGATGTGGTACATACGTTGGACTTCGTGCGGCTAGTACTAACGGCCTGGTTGATCAGGTCATCCACCGGAGGCGTTGACCCTCGATATACATTCTAGGTAGACTCCAGGTAGACTGCTTTCTACCTTCATTTTCTCCCTCATATTCTTTTTCTCCTTCACCTTCCTTTCACCCCTCACCTTCATTTTTCCCTCTCGCCATCCTTTCTTTTCCCCTCATTTTCTATCAGCGTGCCGGATAGTTTATTGGCGAGGGATTCGATTCTTTACCGCAAGGTCCCAGTTTCAAATCCTTGGCTGTGAGAAACATTGGGGCCGGTTTCCCTACACCCCAGGTCACATCCACTTAAGGAAGGAGCACGGCATCAGACTTATTAGCACAAGCTAGTCAGATCCAACTCACACCCACCCACACCCACTCGTGTATTTATCTAACCTATTTTTAAAACTACACAATGTTTTAGCTTCTATGACGGTACTCGAGAGTTTGTACCACACATCCACAACTCTATTAACAAACCAGTGTTTTCCTATATCCTTCCTGAATCTGAATGTTTCCAACTTAAAACCATTGCTGCAAGTCTTGTCTTGGCTAGATATTTTTAGCACGCTATTAACATTCCTTTTATTTATTCCTGTTTTCCATTTATTCATCTCAATCATATACCCCCTAATTACCAGAACTCCCAAAACCTTTTCACAATCAGTAATATTAAGATCTACATTATTTAGTTTATATGTGGCATGGTTATTTTCCTGTCCAACTGCATTTGCCACTTCTCCGACCACTGCATCAGTCTATTCAAATCATCCTGGAGTGCTCTAATGTCCGCATCAGAATGAATTGAACGGCCTATTTTGGTGTTATCAGCAAATTTGCTTATGTCGCTATTTATTCCCTCATCAATGTCGTTTCTGTAAATTGTGAACAACAAGGGGCCCAACACTGACCCCCTGTGGAACACCGCTTGTGAAGTGCCCCCATTCTGATTTCTCCCCATTTATGCAAACTCTCTGCTGCCTATCTGTCAACCATGCTTCAATCCAGGAAAAAAATTCTCCTATTCCGTGTGCCTTAATTTTCCTCAGTAGTCTCTTATGTGGGACTCTATCAAAACCCTTACTGAAGTCCATATACACAATATCATATTCATTACCATGATCTACCTCCTCAAATACCTTAGTGAGAAAAGTTAATAAATTCGTAAGGCAGGAACGCCCTTTTGTAATACCGTGCTGAGATTCATCAATAAATTTATGCCTTTTAAGATGGCTACGAATTGCCCCGGCAATTATTGATTCCATAAATTTTCCCACTATGGAGGTAAGGCTTATTGGTCTATAGTTCGAAGCTAAGAACCTGTCACCTACTTTGACAATAGGTATCCACATATCTGGCACTTATTAGCCAAAGGTTTGCTAAGCTCCTCTTTACATTCCTTTAGAACCCTTTCGTACAGTTCATCAAGGCCTGGGGATTTGTTAGGTTTTAATTGATCGTGCATAGTTTATTATCGTCCTGTTCTACATAATTTATTATTTCTGGAATATCGTTAGTATCTTCCTATGTAAAAACTGAGAGGAAGTAAGTGTTAAAAATCTACACATTTTCTTATCACTGTCGGTGAACTGACCTGAGTAACTTTTGAGTTAGCCTATCTTGTCCCTAATCTTACTTCTGTATACCTGAAAGAATCCTTTTGGGTTAATATTTTATACCATATTATGTAATAATATATATATATATATATATATATATATATATATATATATATATATATATATATATATATATATATAAATAGAGTATCCTCTTGAGACTGAGACAAATGAGGAACAGGAATGCCACAGACGTGGTAAGCATCTTAATTTATTATGTAAACATTCTGGAGTCACATACTCGTCATCAGTACTAAAACATACACTAACAATTTGCAAGCAGAACACCTTGTTTACATAAACAGCCGGTCTACTCTTATATTAAAAAAAGTATCACTAAGGTACACAAACCTGACGGTTTTAATATAGTTAACTAAACCTTTCTGTTAACACGAAGTTAAATACGCGTTAAAGTATATAAATATGTCAATAACTTTGAGGGTTGTTTTTATTATTATTATTTATTATTATTATTATTATTATTATTATTATTATTAGTAGTAGTAGTAGTAGTAGTAGTAGTAGTAGTAGTAGTAGTAGTATTATATGTGGGTTATTTAGCTCAGTGATTATTTTCAGGCTCAAAAATGGACAAGTATCTTCACCAGGTGCCAGATCAACCAGGCTGTGATGGATATGTGAGGCAGCGGGCCTCCAACAACAACAGCCTGGTTGACAAGGCTAGCATCGGACGAGCTTGGCCCATGGCCGGTCTCCGAGAGTAGTAAGACTTTCAAAACTCATGAAAGGTATATATCAAAGGTGGAACTGTAAAGTAGGTTGTATGGAAGACAGGGACGCCGTAGGCACGGTGAGGGAGCAGTGTGCGCATCGGTGGTCAAACGTTGTTTAATCTGCTGTCAGCTGATACTCGAAGCTCGACCGGAAAGAAAAGTAAAAGTTAGGAAACACGATCACTACCTCTGTCAGGTGCTAGTTCAAACAGACTATAATGGATATATGAGCCAGAGGGCCACCAACAGCAACAGCTTTGTTGAACAGGTAATCACCAGTGAATTCTAGCCCCAGGCTGAGTTGCGAGGATAAAAATAAACTTGTGTAACCGGTCATAGGAGTATCACCGCCACTATCACGTGACAAATACCATAAAGGGCCCCCACAGCGTCACAAAGCTTTTCTTCAAATATATGGAAAAACTAGATAGCCGTGTTACGAAGAGGGAATCTGACAAGTTCCACCAACTTCATGATCAGCCGTCCTGTAGTACCTGTGTCCTGCTTGTGTGCTGCAAGCACCAATAGCCTGAATGACCAAGCTATAAACCAGGTACCTGGTGTAAAGTTACCTGGGCCACGGGCCTCAGTGTTCCTCGATGATCCCTGGAATTATCACCAGGGGGTAAATTACACCCACCACCACCACCACTAACACCAATAACAACATTATTACTAATCACTACCACCATTGTTAGCAACCACCACCTCTTTTTCCCGCCTCGCACCTTCACACGGACAATAACTCTGGGTGCTTAAACACAAAGTTTTCTCCGCAGTGACGGATTGGGCCCCAAGCTGCCTTTGCCTGACACCTGCAGGTGATGGTTCTTACCACAAGATTATCTGAAGACGATTCCAGGGGCCGCCGCCCCTGTGGCCCGGTGCCAGACCAGCGTCCCTGTTGATGGCCTTTTCAGCCAGGCTGGTGGTGCTAGCTGCACCAGCCGTTCGGTAGATCAAGAGCTGACATAAGGAACTTTAAAAGTTCTCTCTTGAAAATAGATAATGGGTTATCTTGTGGTGTATTCTTTGCATCCCTGCTTACCACTGGGGTATTTTCCACTCTCTGCCGAGCTTCTTTCTCTCGTAGGGATTAATTTCGGTGTGTAGATTTGAAACCAGTCCATCCCCCCAAAAAAAAATCGGGTATAAATTACTATGTATTTATCCTATCTACTTTCTAGGGAGTACAGTTCAAGGGACTTCATTTAGGTTCCTGACCGAATTCATAAGGGCAGCGAAGATTCTCTGAACGTGAAAAGGAGATGTGCAGCAATAACCCAGTCTAGTGGAGTCGTCGCCACTGGTGGTCATGACGGAGGCTGGGCCGTTGTCCACCGTCCACCTTGACCGTAATTGCTTAAACTTGTTGCCCTGGGACTGGAGGAGATTTAACCAAATATTGCTGTAACGTACAGTTATCTCTCCTCTCTTTACTTCCCACATACTCCCTCTTCTTTTGTTCTTCGGCTTTGTATACGTATGCATCCCAGCATACATAAGGGGGATTACCAATAGACCCCTGGCTGTCTTCAAGAGGGAGCTGGAGAGGCACCTCAGATCAGTACCTGACCAGCCGGCTATGGTTCGTACGTCGGTTTTGCGCGCGGCCAGCAGTAACAGCCTGGTTGATCAGGCCCTGATCCTCCGCGAGGCCTGGTTATGGACCGGGCCGCGAGGGCGTTGACCCTCGGAACACCCTCCAGGTATATGCCCCAGCACGCTCCCTCGTTGTGTTTGTGGTTGGGCCATGTTGGAGTGTCGGTGGGCGCGTGCTGATAACACTATATCAGGCGTGTTCTATAGAAGACTTCTGTGAAATATGAGGCATACTGATACTTCCCGGGGGAGAGACGGGCCTGGTGGGCCCTACAGATGCGCTAGGATATTGGTGTTTGGCCTTCTTTCCACAAGAACTGTCACTATCAGATAAATCTCTCTAACTTGAGTGTAGGGTGCACCTGCCTCGTGCACGGCCAGGTGTGCCAGGCTGCTGCTCCTCTAACTTGAGTGTAGGGTGCACCTGCCTCGTGCACGGCCAGGTGTGCCAGGCTGTTGCTCCTCTAACTTGAGTGTAGGGTGCACCTGCCTCGTGCACGGCCAGGTGTGCCAGGCTGCTGCTCCTCTAACTTGAGTGTAGGGTGCACCTGCCTCGTGCACGGCCAGGTGTGCCAGGCTGCTGCTCCTCTAACTTGAGTGTAGGGTGCACCTGCCTCGTGCACGGCCAGGTGTGCCAGGCTGTTGCTCCTCTAACTTGAGTGTAGGGTGCACCTGCCTCGTGCACGGCCAGGTGTGCCAGGCTGTTGCTCCTCTAACTTGAGTGTAGGGTGCACCTGCCTCGTGCACGGCCAGGTGTGCCAGGCTGTTGCTCCTCTAACTTGAGTGTAGGGTGCACCTGCCTCGTGCACGGCCAGGTGTGCCAGGCTGTTGCTCCTCTAACTTGAGTGTAGGGTGCACCTGCCTCGTGCACGGCCAGGTGTGCCAGGCTGTTGCTCCTCTAACTTGAGTGTAGGGTGCACCTGCCTCGTGCACGGCCAGGTGTGCCAGGCTGTTGCTCCTCTAACTTGAGTGTAGGGTGCACCTGCCTCGTGCACGGCCAGGTGTGCCAGGCTGTTGCTCCTCTAACTTGAGTGTAGGGTGCACCTGCCTCGTGCACGGCCAGGTGTGCCAGGCTGTTGCTCCTCTAACTTGAGTGTAGGGTGCACCTGCCTCGTGCACGGCCAGGTGTGCCAGGCTGTTGCCCTCTAACTTGAGTGTAGGGTGCACCTGCCTCGTGCACGGCCAGGTGTGCCAGGCTGTTGCTCCTCTAACTTGAGTGTAGGGTGCACCTGCCTCGTGCACGGCCAGGTGTGCCAGGCTGTTGCTCCTCTAACTTGAGTGTAGGGTGCACCTGCCTCGTGCACGGCCAGGTGTGCCAGGCTGTTGCTCCTCTAACTTGAGTGTAGGGTGCACCTGCCTCGTGCACGGCCAGGTGTGCCAGGCTGTTGCTCCTCTAACTTGAGTGTAGGGTGCACCTGCCTCGTGCACGGCCAGGTGTGCCAGGCTGCTGCTCCTCTAACTTGAGTGTAGGGTGCACCTGCCTCGTGCACGGCCAGGTGTGCCAGGCTGTTGCTCCTCTAACTTGAGTGTAGGGTGCACCTGCCTCGTGCACGGCCAGGTGTGCCAGGCTGCTGCTCCTCTAACTTGAGTGTAGGGTGCACCTGCCTCGTGCACGGCCAGGTGTGCCAGGCTGTTGCTCCTCTAACTTGAGTGTAGGGTGCACCTGCCTCGTGCACGGCCAGGTGTGCCAGGCTGCTGCTCCTCTAACTTGAGTGTAGGGTGCACCTGCCTCGTGCACGGCCAGGTGTGCCAGGCTGTTGCTCCTCTAACTTGAGTGTAGGGTGCACCTGCCTCGTGCACGGCCAGGTGTGCCAGGCTGTTGCTCCTCTAACTTGAGTGTAGGGTGCACCTGCCTCGTGCACGGCCAGGTGTGCCAGGCTGTTGCTCCTCTAACTTGAGTGTAGGGTGCACCTGCCTCGTGCACGGCCAGGTGTGCCAGGCTGTTGCTCCTCTAACTTGAGTGTAGGGTGCACCTGCCTCGTGCACGGCCAGGTGTGCCAGGCTGTTGCTCCTCTAACTTGAGTGTAGGGTGCACCTGCCTCGTGCACGGCCAGGTGTGCCAGGCTGTGCTCCTCTAACTTGAGTGTAGGGTGCACCTGCCTCGTGCACGGCCAGGTGTGCCAGGCTGCTGCTCCTCTAACTTGAGTGTAGGGTGCACCTGCCTCGTGCACGGCCAGGTGTGCCAGGCTGCTTTCTCCTCTAACTTGAGTGTAGGGTGCACCTGCCTCGTGCACGGCCAGGTGTGCCAGGCTGCTGCTCCTCTAACTTGAGTGTAGGGTGCACCTGCCTCGTGCACGGCCAGGTGTGCCAGGCTGTTGCTCCTCTAACTTGAGTGTAGGGTGCACCTGCCTCGTGCACGGCCAGGTGTGCCAGGCTGTTGCTCCTCTAACTTGAGTGTAGGGTGCACCTGCCTCGTGCACGGCCAGGTGTGCCAGGCTGTTGCTCCTCTAACTTGAGTGTAGGGTGCACCTGCCTCGTGCACGGCCAGGTGTGCCAGGCTGTTGCTCCTCTAACTTGAGTGTAGGGTGCACCTGCCTCGTGCACGGCCAGGTGTGCCAGGCTGCTGCTCCTCTAACTTGAGTGTAGGGTGCACCTGCCTCGTGCACGGCCAGGTGTGCCAGGCTGCTGCTCCTCTAACTTGAGTGTAGGGTGCACCTGCCTCGTGCACGGCCAGGTGTGCCAGGCTGCTGCTCCTCTAACTTGAGTGTAGGGTGCACCTGCCTCGTGCACGGCCAGGTGTGCCAGGCTGCTGCTCCTCTAACTTGAGTGTAGGGTGCACCTGCCTCGTGCACGGCCAGGTGTGCCAGGCTGCTGCTCCTCTAACTTGAGTGTAGGGTGCACCTGCCTCGTGCACGGCCAGGTGTGCCAGGCTGTTGCTCCTCTAACTTGAGTGTAGGGTGCACCTGCCTCGTGCACGGCCAGGTGTGCCAGGCTGTTGCTCCTCTAACTTGAGTGTAGGGTGCACCTGCCTCGTGCACGGCCAGGTGTGCCAGGCTGCTGCTCTTCTATGTGACTTGTGGCTTACAGTCGAATGTGGTGCAAATTTTGCACCACGTGTTTAATATGGTATTGTTGTTGGTTTCTAGTGAAGTACAGTCAACATTTTCATCCTTCCTTCCTTCCGTCCTTCCTTCCTTCCGTCCTTCCTTCCTTCCTTCCTTCCTTCCGTCCTTCCTTCCTTTCCTTCCTACTTTCATAACCACAATACTTCTAACGCTAATGCTGCACATAATACTACTTCAACAACTACAACAACAGTGACAACAGCTTCTGCTTCTGCCGCTGCCCCGGTCACCGCCGTCGCTGCCGCCTCCGCCGCTGCCGCTACAGTTGCATCAGACCACAATCTGAAAGTTTATTATGTTCATTTTTATGCATTAACATTTTGTGCATAAAATGCTGATATTCGCAATTCCAGCATTAATTTTTAGCATTTTTTACGTCGTTTTTTCATCATTTATCCCAAAATATTTAATATAATTAACATTTTTATCTTATGCATAATTACCATTATCATTACGTAATAACCTCGTTATATATATCTACATAATTATATTAATATTTAACTTTAAACAACTTTCAGAGTACATATCAGGAAAGTGTAAACGTACATAGTTGTAGTAGTAGTAGTGGTGGTAGTAGTAGTAGTGGTAGTATCAGTAGTAGTAGTTGTAGTAGTAGTAGTAGTTGTAGTAGTAGTAGTAGCAGCAGCAGCATCAGTATTAGTAGCAGTATTAGTACCAGTAGTAGTAATAGTTACTAGTTTCAAAAGCACTTGTCAGTAGACACCACACTACTTGCAACAATACCACTGCTACCACGCCACTTGCAGCCATACCAGTACCATCACCACACTACTTGCAACCATACCACTTCCACCACGATGGTGACACTATTCAAATCGCTAGTGCTCCCCACTTAGAATACTGCTCAGTGCTGACGGCCCCGTTCAGGGCAGGAGAAATAGCAGAGCTGGAACAAATCCAGAGATCGTTTACGGCTCACATTGAGCCATTGAAACATCTAAATTATTGGGAACGCCTTCAAGTCTTGAACATGTACTCATTGGAGCGGAGGAGAGAGAGATACATGATAATATATACATGGAAAGTACTTGAGGGCCTGGTCCCAAATCTGCACACTGCCATAACAGCATACTGGAGTGAGAGATATGGGAGAAAGTGTAAAATAAACCCAGTGAGGAGCAGGGGTGCGGTGGGGACAATACGGGAGCACTGTATTAACATCCGGGGTCCCAGACTATTCAACATCTTACCAGAAGATATCCGAAACACGGCTGGAACCAGTGTAGAAGCCTTCAAGAGGAAACTGGACAAATATCTTCACCAGGTGCCAGATCAACCAGGCTGTGATGGATATGTGGGACAGCGGGCCTCCAGCAGCAACAGCCTGGTTGACCAGGCAAGCACCAGACGAGCCGGGCTCAGAGAGTAGATACTCTCGAAACTCTTCAAAGGTATATCAAAGGTAAGGTATACGCCACTTGCAACTTTACCACTACCATCACCACGCCACTTGCAACCATACCACTACCACCACACTACTTGCAACCATACCACTACCACCACACTACTTGCATCCATACCACTACCACCACACTACTTGCACCATACCACTACCACCACACTACTTGCATCCATACCACTACCACCACACTACTTGCAACCATACCACTACCACCCACTACTTGCAACCATACCACTACCACCATACTACTTGCATCCATACCACTACCACCACACTACTTGCAACCATACCACTACCACCGCACTACTTGCAACCATACCACTACCACCGCACTACTTGCAACCATACCACTACCACCATACTACTTGCAACCATACCACTACCACCACACTACTTGCAACCATACCACTACCACCACACTACTTGCAACCATACCACTACCACCATACTACTTGCATCCATACCACTACCACCATACTACTTGCAACCATACCACTACCACCACACTACTTGCATCCATTCCACTACCATCACAGCACTTGCAACCGTTCCACTACCACCACACTACTTGCAACCATACCACTACCACCATACTACTTGCATCCATACCACTACCACCACACTACTTGCAACCATACCACTTTCACCACGCCACTTGCAACCATACCACTACCACCACACTACTTGCAACCATACCACTACCACCATACTACTTGCATCCATACCACTACCACCATACTACTTGCATCCATACCACTACCACCACACTACTTGCAACCATACCACTACCACCATACTACTTGCAACCATACCACTACCACCACTACTTGCACCATACCACTACCACCACACTACTTGCACCATACCACTACCACCATACTACTTGCAACCATACCACTACCACCACACTACTTGCAACCATACCACTTCCACCACGCTACTTGCACACCACTCCACCATGCATCCTACCACTACCACACTACTTGCAACCATACCACTACCACCAACTACTTGCAACCATACCACTACCACCACACTACTTGCAACCATACCACTACCACCACACTACTTGCAACCATACCACTACCACCACACTACTTGCAACCATACCACTACCACCATACTACTTGCACCATACCACTACCACCAACTACTTGCAACCATACCACTACCACCACACTACTTGCACCATCCACTACCACCACACTACTTGCAACCATACCACTACCACCAACTACTTGCATCCATACCACTACCACCACACTACTTGCAACCATACCACTACCACCACACTACTTGCAACCATACCACTACCACCCACTGCTCCATGCAACCATACGCACCATACCACCACACTACTTGCAACCATCCACTTCACCACCCTGCACCATCCACTACCACCACTACTTGCAACCATTCCACTACCACCACACTACTTGCACCATCCATACCACCACACTACTTCACCATACCACTACCACCATCACTACTTGCAACCATACCACTACCACCACACTACTTGCAACCATACCACTACCACCATACTACTTGCATCCATACCACTACCACCATACTACTTGCAACCATACCACTACCACCACACTACTTGCATCCATACCACTACCACCACACTACTTGCAACCATACCACTACCACCATACTACTTGCATCCATTCCACTACCACCACACTACTTGCAACCATACCACTACCACCACACTACTTGCATCCATACCACTACCACCACACTACTTGCAACCATACCACTACCACCACACTACTTGCAACCATACCACTACCACCACACTACTTGCAACCATACCACTACCACCACACTACTTGCAACCATACCACTACCACCACACTACTTGCAACCATACCACTACCACCACACTACTTGCATCCATACCACTACCACCACACTACTTGCAACCATACCACTACCACCACACTACTTGCAACCATACCACTACCACCACACTACTTGCAACCATACCACTACCACCATACTACTTGCAACCATACCACTACCACCACACCATTAAGAGTTCTTAATCCCTCTGTTATTCTCATTACACAAATCACTGGGGATTTAGACCCACACCGGTACCATCTCTTATAATATATCTAAATACAGTAATATATAATTAATATTGCAAATACGTATGCATAATATAAGCGCGTTGCAACTAAGTTGGTAACATATTTCAGAATTAATTAGGATTTTGCTGTTGTCAGATTATGGTTATTTGTATAAGGGACGATTGTATTTCAAGACAGGAAAGTGTTGATGTAGCCAGTGGTGTGACAGGTGTTGATGTGGCCAGTGGTGTGGCAGGTGTTGATGGGGCCAGTTGTGTGGCAGGTGTTGATATGGCCACTGGTGTGGCAGGTGTTGATGTGGCCAGTTGTGTGGCAGGTGTTGATGTGGCCAGTGGTGTGGCAGGTGTTGATCTGGACACTTGTCAGACCACGTCTGGAACCCGTTAACCGGGTCCAGGCACTTTCTGCTCCTTAGTCACACAGTTGATGGGTTGCAACCCATCGCGTTTCAGTATGTTGAAGTTGTATCCTCTCTCGTCTTAATTTAGTCTCACGCCAGCAAGCATTAATATCTAGGATACATTTCCTCAGGACGGGTAATGTACATGCGTCAAGGAGGAATAAAGTTACAGTTGCAAGATTTCAGAATTAATTCTACATTTAGGAGAGGAACCACTTGACGTTTCGGTCCGTCCTGGGCCACTGTCAGATCATCCTAGTTGTAACTTGACAAGGGTCAAAAATAACCAGGAGGAATCTAAGCAGTGATAGTCACTAGAACCATCATCACAGGTAAATAACTGTCATCATGACCGCGTCTGTAACAAGGATGGGCTGTGACGATGGTTGTGACGTAGTTGGACTGTAAAGATAATGTCTGTGACGCTGAGGCTGTTGATCTCCTGTCTGTGCGTTGGAGGGAGACGGGACTGGCTATTGTGGTTCTGCGAGTCCAGATAACATCTCTATCACCCAGCCCACTCACGCTCTCTAGGGCCCTCCCTCAGGTCCCAGGTCACACTAGGTCACAGAGGACCCCATCCCCTCTCTCTCTTCCTCTCGCTCGCTCGCTCGTTTTAAAAGAGTATTTTTGTAAGAATGTTTCGCTTCTAGCGTCGAGAAACGATTAGCCTTTGTGCAAAGGTTCTGCACAGACTGACCAGGCAAGCACCAGACGAGCCTGGCCCATGGCCGGGCTCCGGGAGTAGAAAAATTCTCGCAACTCATCAAAGGTATATCAAAGGTATAAGGTACCAGGTTTTGGACAGATACATGGTAAGGCAACTGCCCTTCAAACATGGTTGCCGTTGTCGCACGCGTCACATTTCGTGATATCTTCACGATCTAAAAACGTCAATATTTGTTATTCTAATGTAGGTTAGCGTAAATTATCCTAGTTAGCTGACAACAGTGAAATAACTAGTGGTTCAGTTCTCGGGGCGCTGGACAAAGCGTAATCCCTGAGAGCGTTAGCATCGCCACGGTCGTTGTTTATGTCGGAGAAAGAGATAACGTTTATTTTGAAGGTAGGTGGAGTGCCCCGGGCAGGGGTAGCCTCAAGCACAAGTTCCCACACCCACCCACCCGCTGAGCGGGGAAAAAAACAGTGTTGTGGACTGGTTAAGGTCAGCCAGGCCTTGAGGGGTTTTCTATGTAAGAGTTAAGGTCAGGTCTTGGCTGCTCTCTCTAAAGGTCATCCCCTGGAGGCTGCTTTCTGTATTTTTTTTTTAGTTATTCTCATTCAAGAAGCTTGAATACACTTGCAGTGTGTGGGGTGTCATACCCTGGGTGACCGGATGTTATCCCATCCCCCTGGGCAAAGTTACTTAGCAGCAAATTTGATCAGGTAGTCAACTTAGCAAATACCACTTACAGATTTCCACCTGTGAACCAGAGCAATCATCTAACCACATATATAATTTAGTAAAGTATTTCTTAGAGATAACTCCAAACCTCACTAAAAGATAATACAAACCTATCTTGATAAATATATAATCAATGGGATTTTTGCGCTACTTACCTGGAGGGTATTCCGGGGATTAACGCCCCCGCGGCCCAGTTCACGACCAGGCCTCCCGGTGGATCAGGGCCTGATCAACCAGGCTGTTACTACTGGTCACAAGTAGTCCAATATACGAACCATAGCCTGGCTGATCCTTCACCGACTAAAGTATCTGTCCAGCTTCCTCTTGAAGGCAGCCAAGGGCCTATTGGTAATTCCCCTTATGCATGGTGGGAAGCTGTTGAACAGTCTTGGGCCCCGGACACTTATTGTGTTTTCTCTTAGTGTACAATTGACTCCCCTACTTTTCATTGGGGGTATTTTGCACCGCCTGCCCAGTCTTTTACTTTCGAAGGAAGTGATTTCTGTGTGCAGATTCGGGACCATTCCTTCTAGGATTTTCCAAGTGTAGATTATGATATATCTGTCTCGCCTGCATTCCAATGGGTACAAGTGCTTCTAACCGTTCCCAGTAGTTACGGTGTTTGATGGAACTTATATGTGCAGTAAAGGTTCTCTGTACATAATCTAGATCTGAAATTTCACCTGCTTTGAACGGAGATGTTAATGTACAACAGTATTCCAGCCTAGAGAGAACAAGAAATTTGAAAAGGATCATCATTGGCTTGGCATCTCTTGTTTTGAACGTTCTCATTATCCATCCTATCATTTTCCTCGCAGTTATGATCGTGGCACTGTTGTGATCCTTGAAAGTAAGATACTCAGACATTACCACTCCCAGAGAGAGAACTCTATGAATGTCAGAGGTCCCCGACTCTTCAATCCCTTTCCTTAGTGCATACAGGGAATTACCCACAAGCCTCTGGCTGTCTTGAGGAGAAAATTGGACAAGTTGCTCAAATCAGTGCCTGACCAGACGGACTGGTTCGTACGTTATCTCCTCTCATTTTCATTCTCCTCTACAACCTCCTTCTGCACTACTATTGATGATCGTGACTAGATGAGGTCACCTTCCATGAGATAGTCAACTTATGAAGTCATAAAAAAATCACAACTCAGCATCTATACATGGCTTTCCTGCATATATGTGGTGTTTGCTAGGAGGTGTTTGTCAGGGTGTTTGCTTGGAGGGTTCTCTGATGGGGTGACGGTAGCAAATGAACGACTGTAGACTGTTATAAGGCGTTATATTGATATTCGTAGAGGAGCCCAGCCTATCGCGTCTGCCCACTTGGTATGTCTGGTCAAATCTGTGAGGGGCGGCCTATGTGCCGGGGCGTAGGTCACTTGACTTAGGCTTGGCCAGGGAGCCTGCCTATAAATGTTGCTAGGAAATATATATGTATACTACATAAGTAATATTGTTGACATAATGAGGTGTTTAGTGTAATGCTTAAGGAGGGAGGGGGGATGCTTTGTGTAAGGTTTCAGTCATACAGCGGATGGAGGGGAAGGGGTCAGCGTAAGGTCAGGCCATAAAGGCAGTGATGGAGGCGGGCTGTGTACAATTTAAGGTCTAGGCTGGGGGTTATTCTGGGGTTAAGTCCAGGCTTTATATAAGGTCATGATCTGAGTAAGTTTGTTTTTATCATACGTTTTATACCTTTACGGAGTTTCAAGACTTTGCATATTCGGTCCCTAAGAGGCTTGGTCACGGACCGGGCCACTGGGGGCGTTGACCCCCGTAACCCCCTCCAGATATACTCCCGCATCCCAGCCCAGGGCCAGGCTTTTTCCAGTACCGGGCTGCGGGAGTATGAAAACACAGGAAACACAGGACTGGGCCGCGGGGGCGTTGACCCCCAGAACAACCTCCAGGTAGTGTGGAGATACCTCTTATATGTTTCCAGAGGAACTGGAGTTTTCATATCGTGGCTTTCTGACCAGGATATAACTTTCTTTGGGGTTGTATGCGTAAGGAGTATCGCAGACAGCCGGTGACGGGCTCGCGCACACGTGAACGCACGTGGTAACGAACATGAACGCATTGTTTCTTGAAGTTTGTGAAGAGCAGAGTGGTTACGGCCGGGTGACTGGTAATGACTGGTCTCCGACTGTCTCGCTGTCGTCGGTGACTGCAGCTTTCACAGGGCAGGAGAGGTCTGGCCAGCAGGGTTGCTGTTGCATGCTCTCTCTCTCTCTCTCTCTCTCTCTCTCTCTCTCTCTCTCTCTCTCTCTCTCTCTCTCTCTCTCTCTCTCTCTCTCTCTCTCTCTCTCTCTCTCTCTCTCTCTCTCTCTCTCTCTCTCTCTCTCTCTCTCTCTCTCTCTCTCTCTCTCTCTCTCTCTCTCTCTCTACTCTCTCTCTCTCTCTTTCTCTCTCTCTCTCTCTCTCTCTCTCTCTCTCTCTCTCTCTCTCTCTCTTCTCTCTCTCTTTTTCTCTCTCTCTCCTCTCTCTCTCTCTCTCTCTCTCTCTCTCTCTCTCTCTCTCTCTCTCTCTCTCTCTCTCTTTCTCTCTTCTCTCATTTCTTCATCCTCATATTCATCCCATTTACCCTACTTCTCCCTTCCATCTATCCTCGCCTCCCTTTCTCCTGTTCATCCCCTTCGTGCCTCAATCCCTCGCCCTTCCTCTCCACCAACCTCTCTCCCTCGCCCTTCCTCCTCACTTCCCTCGTCCCCTCCCATTCCCCATTCCCATTCCTCCTGCCCTGACCTCCCACTGTTAGCATAATCATGGATGACGCTGGGTTGTGGGTTCCTGTCCCCTTCCCCGGTAGGGTGGTAGTGGTGGCAGAGGATGGAGGCCGGGAGGTAGAGGCTTAGTGGTGGTGCTGCTGCTGTTGTTTGTTGTGTTGCTGTTGCGGCTTCTGCTGTTCCTGCTGGTGATAGTGTTGTTACTTGTAGGTGGTGGTGCTGTTGCTGGTGGTGGTGGTGCTGTTACTGGTGGTGGTGCTGTTGCTGATGGTGGGGGTGATGTCGGTGGATTTCATTAGAGCTGCTAATATGCTTCTGATTGATTCCCCAGGCAGGTGCTGCTGCTACTATACGGGCTTACAACCATCCTTAGGTGGTTGTTCACAGTGTTCCCGAGGATGATGATTATGCTACCTGGAGCCTACCTGGAGGGCATTCCGGGGATCAACGCCCCCGCGGCCCGGTCCATGACCAGGCCTCCTGGTGGATCAGGACCTGATCAACGAGGCTGTTAATGCTGGCCGCACGTAGTCCAACGTACGAACCACAGCCCGGCTGATCCGGCACTGACTTTAGGTATCTGTCCAGCTCCCTCTTGAAGACAACCAGGGGTCTATTGGTAATTCCCCTTATGGCTGGTGGGAGGCTGTTGAACAGTCTTGGGCCCCGGACACTTATTGTACCAATGGCGCCCCTACTTTTCACTGGGGGTATGTTGCATCGCCTGCTAAGTCTTTTGATTTCGTAGGGAGTGATTTCTGTGTGTAGATTACAATGGTTCTAGGCTGATCATTATATTGTTCACAATGGTTCTAGGCTCACTGCTGTTCACAATGGTTCTTACTGCTATTAATGCTGTCCATAGACTAAAACTGCTGTAAAAAGTTGTTTGCGTCATTGCGTTTGCTTCGCATGTTCTATACATATATATTTTTTTTATATACTTGCGCTGGCGCCGTGGCTGCTGTTCCGCTGTGCCTGTGCTCGTCAAAGTCAGGCCGGATATAATGGCAGAGCGCGCATCAAACACTGCTTTATGAACTACAAATTGAAAACTAGGGCGCCGGCCTACCTTTGATGCCCAACCAAAGCGGTTAAAATGTTTGGCCGTGACCGATATGCCAACAAGCCACGCCTGGCACTACCTTCACCCCAGCGGTGCTGAGGTCAGACTTAACGGGGACATAAACCTGATGGAGCGAAACGTCGTCATAAGTTTGTCTCATATGTGTGAGCTATTTGTGTATTGTTCCAGTTACGGTATTGTGCCTTTTTGTTCTTTTTTTTTAAACCTGGTGACATTAGACAAGGACAGAAGGACCAGGAGTGACGTGAAAACGACGTACAAAATATTGGGAGGAATTGACAAGGTGGAGTTTGAGAGACGGACAACAAGGACATGTAACCAGCGGAACCTTTAAACGTCTCCAAGATCGGGGAGGAAAAAAAACACTTGAAGCGGGATTCGTGGAATTCCTTATTTATAAAGAAGTGCAAAAAATACCACTAACACCAGCACTCAATATCATCTGGAGAAAGACCTTAGATCTATGTGAAATCCTAGTGCCCTTACAGAGTGCAGAAATAGCTCCTTTGCATAAAGGAGACAGTAGAGTTAGGTCAGGTTAGGTAAGGTTTGTCAGGAAACAGGACAAGTGTTTCCTGACGCGGGTCTTGGTCATATGATGACCCGTCGCTTTATCTTTCGGTCATCTGATTCAGACCTTCCGATGAGCGCTAGTCAAAAATTACAGACCAATAGTCGTAACATCGTTAAAGGTCTTCGAGAGTGTGGTGAGACGCCTGGTTGGGTGGGTTCGTGGATGGAGTGATGGTAACAAGGAAACACTTGTAGACTGTTATGGAGACGTATTTGGTAAGCGTGGAAGA
Source organism: Cherax destructor (assembly GCA_009830355.1). NCBI lineage: Eukaryota > Metazoa > Arthropoda > Malacostraca > Decapoda > Parastacidae > Cherax > Cherax destructor. The sequence continues at coordinate 493,081 of WNWK01000124.1, forward strand.
GCCCAACCTGTCGCGTCTGCCCGTCTCGTAAGCCTGCTTGAATCTGAGACAGAGGCCTGTTGGGGGGAGGCCTACATGCAGAGGGTCACGTGATGTCATGCTTGGCCAGAAAGCCTGCCTATAAATGTTGCTAGGAAATATATATAAGTGTACTACGCAAGTAGTACAACCCTAAAAAGCATGGATTTACAGCTGGAAGATCACGTCTGTCAGCTGCTAAACCACCATGACAGAATTACGAAGGTTTTGGAAAAAATCAAAACACTGATGTGGCAAATACAGATTTCATAAAGGCATTTGACACTTGCGATCATGGAGAGATTCCACACAAAATGAGGGCGAGAGATATAACTGGGAAAGTAGGTAAATGGATATTCAACTTTGTGACAGAAGGCAGAGTGGTAGTAAAGAGCACAAAATTCAGCGTTAACAGTGTAAAAAGTTTGTTACCAAAAGGCACGTGGGAGCCACGGTGGTAGTGGGAGCCACGGTGGTAGTGGGAGCCACGGTGGTAGTGGGAGCCACGGTGGTAGTGGGAGCCACGGTGGTAGTGGGAGCCACGATGGTAGTGGGAGTCACGGTGGTAGTATGAGCCACGGTGGTAGTGGGAGCCACGGTGGTAGTGGGAGCCACGATGGTAGTGGGAGCCACGGTGGTAGTGGGAGCCACGGTGGTAGTGGGAGCCACGGTGGTAGTGGGAGCCACGATGGTGGTGGGAGACACGGTGGTAGTGGGAGACACGGTGGTAGTGGGAGCCACAGTAGTAGTGGTAGCCACGATGGTAGTGGAAGCCACAGTGGTAGTGGTAGCCACGATGGAAGTGGGAGCCACAGTAGTAGAGGGAGTCACAATGGTAGAGGGAGTCACAATGGTAGTGGGAGCCACGATGGTAGTGGGAGCCACGGTGGTAGTATGAGCCACGGTGGTAGTGGGAGCCACGGTGGTAGTGGGAGCCACGATGGTAGTGGGAGCCACGGTGGTAGTGGGAGCCACGGTGGTAGTGGGAGCCACGATGGTAGTGGGAGCCACGGTGGTAGTGGGAGCCACGGTGGTAGTGGGAGCCACGATGGTGGTGGGAGCCACGGTGGTAGTGGGAGACACGGTGGTAGTGGGAGCCACAGTAGTAGAGGGAGTCACAATGGTAGAGGGAGTCACAATGGTAGTGGGAGCCACAGTGGTAGTGGGAGCCACAGTGGTAATGGGAGTCACGTTTATATTGGCTTATATTGCTCTCCGTTACCCTGTCTCCAATCATCAGCGTGACTCTCTCTCTCTCTCTCTCTGTCTCTCTCTCTCCCTCCCCTTCCTCCCCGTCACGCTAATTTTCCTTCAATTCTCTATCTCCCCCCTCAAAATTTTCCCCTCTTTCTCTTTAAATCCTTCTCTGCACTTGTGTTCCTCTTCCTCCCCTCACCCCACATCTTCCCTTCACCCCACATCTTCCCTTCACCCCACATCTTCCCTTCACCCCACATCTTCCCTTCACCCCACATCCTCCCTCTCCCTGCCCTCGCCTACCCTTCAACCCTCAGTTTCCCCATCCCACACCCCTCATTTCCCCTCCCCCATACCTGCCACCAACCTCCCTGCTTCCCTCGCCACTCCATCACTGCTGTTTGTATGAGTGTTATTCTTTAGGACATGCCCGTGTCAACCCCGGGGTGTGAAGTGACATGTGGTGGTGTGGGGGGGGTAGGTGCTGTGACATGTGGTGGTGTGGGGGGGTAGGTGCTGTGACATGTGGTGGTGTGGGGGGTAGGTGCTGTGACATGCGGTGGTGTGGGGGGGTAGGTGGTGTGGGGGGTAGGTGCTGTGACATGTGGTGGTGGGGGGTAGGTGCTATGACATATGGTGGTGTGGGGGATAGGTGCTGTGACATGTGGTGGTGTGGGGGGGTAGGTGCTGTGACATGCGGTGGTGTGGGGGTAGGTGCTATGACATGTGGTGGTGTGGGGGTAGGTGCTGTGACATGCGGTGGTTTGGGGGTAGGTGCTGTGACATGCGGTGGTGGGGGTAGGTGCTGTGACATGTGGTGGTGGGGGTAGGTGCTGTGACATGTGGTGGTGTGGGGGTAGGTGCTGTGACATGCGGTGGTGTGGGGGTAGGTGCTGTGACATGTGGTGGTGTGGGGGGTAGGTGCTGTGACATGTCGTGGTGTGGGGGGTAGGTGCTGTGACATGCGGTGGTGTGGGTGGGGGTAGGTGCTGTGACATGTGGTGGTGTGGGGGGGAGTAGGTGCTGTGACATGCGGTGGTGTGGGGGGGTAGGTGCTGTGACAACCTCTGTGGTGGATGGAGTGATGGTTGAGGGGAAGTGAGGGAGGGGATGAGACCACGTAAGGCCATATTCACCAACAGTGACCACACTCACCACCAGTGGCCACACATGGTGCCACACTCACCACCAGTGGCCAAACATGGGGCCACACTCACCACCAGTGGCCACACATGGGGCCACACTCACCACCAGTGGCCACACATGGGCCATACTCATCACCAGTGGCCACACCAACAGTGACCACAATCAACACCAGTATCCACACATGGGAGCCATACTCACCACCAGTGGTCACACATGGGGAAAGTGCCAAAACCTCACCACAGGGGCAAAAGTGGCCACACATGGGGCCACACTCACCACCAGTGGCCACACATAAGACCCATACTCACCACCAGTGGCCACATGAGGGCACACCACCAGAAGCCATACTTACCACCAGTGGCCACACATGGAGCCGCATTCACCACCAGTGGCCACACATAGAGCCACACTCACCAGCAGTAACCACACATGGGGCCACACTCGCCACCAGTGGCCACACATGGGGCCACACTTGCCACCAGTGGCCACACATGGGGCCACACTCGCCACCAGTGGCCACACATGGGGCCACATTCGCCACCAGTGGCCACACATGGGGCCACATTCGCCACCAGTGGCCACACATGGGGCCACACTCCCCACCACAGGAGGTAATATGATAAATATTCAATAAAAAATGTTATCATGCTCTTCACTGATTTTTTTTCTCTAAGATGGAACGATGGCTGAAGTCTCTCTCTCTCTCTCTCTCTCTCTCTCTCTCTCTCTCTCTCTCTCTCTCTCTCTCTCTCTCTCTCTCTCTCTCAGGTAAAAACCTTTTATGTTTAAGGTTTAAAAATCCTTTTTTGTCTTTGGTTTATATATTGTCTGTGCTGGAGTGTAAATATGGCAAGGCTGCTGGCACTGATTTGATTACCAGATTTATGGATCAGAGCTTGTCTGAGGGGAGGGGCAGGGAGTGAGGGGAGGAGCAGGAAATGAGGAGAGGAGCAGGGAGTGAGGGGAAAGGCAGGGATTGGGGGAAGGCAGGGAATGAGGGGAGGGGCTGGAAGTGAGGGGTGGGATAGGGAGTGAGGGAAGGGGCATGAAGTGATAGGAGGGGCTTGAAGGGACGGGAGGGGAAGGTAATGATGAGAAATTCAAAGGGGGGTGGTAAGACAGGGAGTGGTAGGGAGTTGGGGAAGGGGCAGGAAGTAAGGCAAGGGGCTGACTTGACAGGGAGTGAGGGGACTGGGAGAGAGAGTGAGGTTGCTGGTAGGGAGTGAGGGAGGGCAGATAAAGAGGGCTGCTTGCTTCATATCATACCTACTTCTACAGCTGTGTATGAAGGTTCCTTTTCTGCCATATCCTATTCATTCCAGCTCCCGAAGTCGCAAAAAGTACTTCCCAACGTCCTTGTGACAGTGTGTTTATAGTTTCCGTTTGTCTGTTTGTCTTTTGTTCTCAGCTATTATACGCAGGGCTGATGATCTCACCTATTATACGCAGGGCTGATGATCTCACCTATTATACGCAGGGCTGATGATCTCACCTATTATACGCAGGGCTGATGATCGCACCTATTATACGCAGGGCTGATGATCTCACCTATTATACGCAGGGCTGATGATCGCACCTATTATACGCAGGGCTGATGATCTCACCTATTATACGCAAGGCTGATGATCGCACTATTTAGAGGTTGATGAACTCCCGGTTCTTGAGGGCAAGACGATTCAGCGGTGAGGTTACGCCGGCTGACTCCCTGTTGAAACCAGGCCTTGATTGATGCCTGATTATATCAGGGCTGATTGCAGCCTACACAAGCTGCATATCTCACCTCTCGCGCTGACCTTTGGCTGCTAAGTTTTTAATCATGATATATATTCATGATAGGAGTGTTTTGTAATCACAGGAGGAGTGGCGTTGCCCAGTAAATTTAGCTTGGGCACGACATCTTAACGTAGCTTCTGACTGTTGTTGTAATTGGTGTCTAGGGATGGGCAGGTGCGTTGCTTCCTTTTTCTCCAGAAATTTAGAAGTTCCATTGTATCAAACTAAGTTCTTAATCGGATAGGGTAATTTTTATTTCAGGTTTCGGATTAGCTGGAAATTAGGGACATGTTAATTAAGCTTCTTCCTCCCTTATCCCCTTTCTTCCCTTATTTCCTCCCTGACCTCCCCTACCCTCATTCTATTTAGCAGCTTTGTATGGGAATCTTACAATTTTTGCTAGAATCGTGAAACTGTGATGTAACAACTAGCAGAGCTTTAGGAATATGATTAGGCAACAAGGATGGGTCGGAGGGCTGTTGGTCTGTATGTTAAAGAATCGTTCATTGGTATTAAGTTACTAAGCACCACAAATAATATTAGTACAAGTTTTGAGAGTGAAGATTGAAAACCAGACTCTACTTATTGTACTTCTTTATAAACCACCACATACAATTTCCCAGCATTTTCAAGACCTGCTATTAGGAATAGTCCTATCTAGAAAATCTCTCAAATCCAGACCCAAATATCCTAGTTGGTTGATTTTAATTTAAGACATTTAAAACGGAGGAGTGTAACAGATACTGTAATAGCAATAAAATCCCAGGAGCCAGTTCAGATGAACAATCTCACGCCAGTGAACTATAATAAATGTGCTTCAAGCCATCAGATATCGGAACCGATCAGACTAGAAAGTACCTTTGACCTTGTACTCAGAGATACCGAGGATCTGCTGTTGAACATAACTGTGTCAAATTGAATAAACTCTGAATAACCTCAGTGAAGTTCAGACCTACGTAAGCACTGGTCATGAGCAGCTAAACAGTCTGTTCAGTGAAGAATTGAAAATGTAAGTACTGTACTATACTGTACCTGCTAGTTAAGTTTGCCTGAGGGAGTCATGAGGATGTTTTCAACAATTTCAACTTAAAATATTAATTGGGATCAGATAAATCATGACCTTAATGAAATGTGCTGGGAAGATAGTATGAGTAACATGGATTCGAACCAGTGGTGTTAGAAGTATGCTTAAGACATATACCATTAAGGAAAAAAAGAAGATGCAAGTTAGAAAGAGAAAGGTGCTACCTCTACAGGGAAAGACGAAGAATCACAGACCTCAAATGTCCCAGAGTGAGAACGAGAAGAAATACTGGTGGGAAAAACAGGAAACCTTGAGTTCCAACTTATTGAATCATACATAGTCCAGTAGAGAGAGAGAGAGAGAGAGAGAGAGAGAGACAGACAGACAGACAGACATACATACATAAAGGGGAGAGAGAGAGAGAGAGAGAGCAAACAGCCAGTATTGAAATTGGAATAAATTCAAAATACTTCTTCTTTTATGCTAAATCCAGGACAAAAATCACATCCAGTATTGTGCCCTTGAAGTGGAACGTATACTGTCGCCAACAAAGAAATGAGTGAAATATTGAAGTCGCAGTACAGAGTGTTCCGGCACTCTCTCCAGGTAGACTCCTGGTATGACATCTTCCCAGTGTTCCGGCACTCTCTCCAGGTAGACTCCTGCTATGACATCTTCCCAGCAAGACTACAGTTGGGACAACAGTGTCCGAAGAGACGAAGAGGACCTGCTCTTCCCAAGGCAAGGCAAGAAAGGATATAGGAAAGCATTGGTTTGGTAATAGAGTTGTGGATGAGCGGAACAAACTCCCGAGTAGCGTCATCGAAGCTAAAACCTTGTGTAGTTTTAAAAATAGGTTAGACAAATAAATGAGTGGGTGTGAGTTGGACATGACTGGCTTGGGGCAGTAGGTGACTTCAATCTGCCTAGCATGGGCCAGTAGACTTTCTGCAGTGCTCATTCTTTATTATGTTCTTAAGACTACTGCACAAGTCATCAAAAAAGACGTACAATACTCCCCCTAGGGAGTTAATGTCGGGGTCACCTCATGGATAAGACCCGGGCCAGGACAATACCGGCGAACCACTTCCAACTGGAACTGCCAGGAGCCGAGAATCGACCTTCCTTCCCCACAGTGACTACAGGTGAGCACATTTTGCAACACGTAAGAACGTGTTGCACCAGCCGCCTGAAGGGGAAGAACGGCATAGTAGTCGTCAATTTCCCCGGGGGCTGGGGAGACTACCTTGTTTTTTTCTCTCTGTAGACAGGGAGGGGGGATGTATCCAAAGAGAAATTACCAGTGTGAGTATTCACTCTTGACTCCCACTGGGGACGCTGAGGGTAATGAGGATGGACGAGGGTTAAGGGAAGCGAGGGATGTGGGTGATGGGGAAGGCCTCTGGTGATGGGGAGGAAGGGGCGAGGGTGACAGGTAGGACAGACACCCGTGATGGGGAGGAAATAAAACAAACTAAATTAAGAACTGTGCTAACGTCCGTGGGCGCCATGGGCACAGAGAACGACCGTGTTCATCCTGCTACCAGCAGATACCAGACACGTGGCACTGTCAAATGTGCGAATCTTCACTAGGAAATCATTAACAATTTCTACGAGCCTGGCCCATGGCCGGGGTCTGTAGTAGAAAGACTCTCGAAACTCATCAGAGGTATATCAAAGGCTGTGCTCTCCCGCGGGTCACTAGCACCAACAGCATGGTTAACCAGGCTGGGCTTCGAGGGTAGAAAACCCCTGGAACAATGACGCAGGCAACAGTAACTTAGCTGATTAGGGAAACCTCGCTACAGGCCTACTGGCCCATGCGAGGCAGGTCCAAGTCTCCCACCGGCTTAAGCCAATGCCCCGACCCAGCCAGGTCAGGTTACATTCACTTAAGGAAGGAACACTGCATCTGACCTAGTAGCACAAGCTAGTCAGGACCAACTCACACCCACTCATATATTTATCTAGCCTCTGGAAAGCCACCACAGGTATGTATAGGGAGGGAGCAGAGTAGGTGATGGAGGATCTAGAGGGAAGGAGGGACATGTGAGAGTGAGCCAGGAAAAAGGAACGTTTGACAAAAGAGGAAGAGGTTTATAGGGTGTTTATAAGAAACCTTGATGGTGCATCCCGCCTACTCTGCCCCCCTCTCTCTCTCTCTCTCTCTCTCTCTCTCTCTCTCTCTCTCTCTCTCTCTCTCACACACACACACACACACACACACACCAAACTTCCTCTTGTGCTACCCCTTTTCTTTCCTCCCTTCTTTCTCCATTCCCTCCTTCATCCCTTCCTTCTCTGTCTCCTCATCCTCCAGCCCCTCCTCCATCCCTTCCTTCTTTGTCTCCTCATCCTCCAGCCCCTCTTCCATCCCTTCCTTCTCCGTCTCCTCATCCTCCGGCCCCTCCTTTCCTTTCTTCCTTCCCTCACTCATTTCCTTCACAAACCTTCCATCTCGCCTTCCTTCTCTCTCTTCCTCCCCTCTCCACTTTTTTTATTCCCTTCTTCCCCTACATCCATCTTCCTCCATTTTCCCTTTCCTCGCATCTTCTCCCCTTCATCGCTCACCCCTTTCCTCTCTCTTTTCAGCCTCCTTGTTTCTTTTGTATATCCATTCTCTTCCTCCCTTTTCTCCACTCATCATCTTCTCTACTAACTTCACCATTCCTTCAACTTTCTACTTTCTTCTTATTAGTCTCCCTATTTTTCGTCTAGGCAAAGCTAGATATCTGAAGAACTATTCTTGAGAATTTTAACTCAGTGTCGTTAGGACACTTGTGCCGTACCTGATCAAGGACAAACAGTGTCATTTAGGGCATTTAGGCCAAACCTGATCGCGCACACAAACTAGAGATGATCTCAAGGCTCATGGCCGGGCTCCGGGAGTCGAAAAACAAAGAAAACACCATAAGTGTCCGGGGCCCAAGACTGTTCAACAGCCTCTCACCAGGCATAGGGGGAATTACCAATAGGCCCCTGGCTGCCTTCAAGAGGGAGCTGGACAGATTCTTAAAGTCAGTGCCAGATCAGCCGGGCTGTGGTTCATACGTTGGACTACGTGCAGCAGCAGTAACAGCCTGGTTGATCTGGCCCTGATCCACCGGGAGGGTTGGTCGTGGACTGGGCCGCGGGGGCGTTGATCCCCGGAATACCCTCCAGGTAGACTCATCAAGGACATTTCAAAGGTACTGGAACGAGAAAGGCGCCGGAGCTGAAGGGAATGAACTAGGATGATTTATGAAGCATAAAAAATCGCAGCAGTGTGGCTAGAACAATTCTCCAAAAACCCGCACGTGCGAGGGCAACTTTGACGACGTTTCGGTCCGTTCTGGCCAATCGTTAAGTCACACATTGATATTGTGACTTGACTGTGGCTCAGGACGGACCGAAACGTCGTCATTAAGGTTCGTCTCCTGAGTAAGAGACCTCATTTTTTCACCTGACTTGTCACCCCGACATATGTCGTTCTTCCTCGAGTGTACAGTCAGGTATCTAGGATACCTAATGGATGTTTCCGGGGGTTAACGCCCCCGCGGCGCGGTCCCAGACCAGACTTGAGGGATCAAGGCTAGATCCACCAGGCTGTTCAGCTGGCCGCACGCAGTCCAGCCTATGAACCACAGCTACGGAGGTTGGCGTGTTAAAGTTCGAGGGTTCGACTCTCGGCCAATGCTGTTGTTATTTGCATATATAAAATTCTCTTTTATATGTTTAAAGATATATTTTTTTCATTTAATAATTTTGTACCAAAAGAACCTTAGAAAACTTACCTAACCTTATTATAACTAGCGCAATTTAATTTAGCCTAATCCAACTAAATATATTTAATAATAAACAAACACAATGAAATATGATTTTTTTCGTTAGGTTCAGAATGATTTTTGCCAAATTATTGCATACACAAATTTTCGCTTGCCTTATTCGGCAAGAAGAGCGTTGCTATTTAAGCCAAAATCGCAAGTTTTTACATATATATATATATATATATATATATATATATATATATATATATATCACACACACACACACCTGTCACAAACACTAGACTCCCCTCCACAAGAGTGAACTAGGAAGAGCACCTCTCCAGAGGCAAGGGAAACTTGGCTAAACGCTTGCTTCATGCACTACACCAAACTCTGGAACACTACACACGTAAGTTGTTGTGTCGTGTAAAGTGGGAGGGAGGAGTGGTATGGCTGTGGTGTCAGCTGGTGTTGTGGTGAGGGAGGGAGGAGTGGTATGGCTGTGGTGTCAGCTGGTGTTGTGGTGAGGGAGGGAGGAGTGGTATGGCTGTGGTGTCAGCTGGTGTTGTGGTGAGGGAGGAGGGAGGAGTGGTATGGCTGTGGTGTCAGCTGGTGTTGTGGTGAGGGAGGGAGGGAGGAGTGGTATGGCTGTGGTGTCAGCTGGTGTTGTGGTGAGGGAGGGGGTGGAGGAGGAGTCTAACTGGGGTACCAACATTGCTAACACTAGTGCTACGAGCACTGCTAACACCACTTTTGCCAGCACTTCTAACACCACTGTCGCAAGCACTGGTAACACCACGATCACCAGCATCATCAACACAACAATACCAACACACCGTGAACGCCCCATCAATATAGAAATGTTGATAAATGGTTCAGAGAACCACAAGTTGATAAATTTGACATCTGTGCAACACTTGGGTATCTTTATTGTGGAAACGTTTCACCACACAGTGGCTTCATCAGTCCAATACAAAGAAAAATGGTGAACATCAGAAAGAGATTGAGGTAATCACTCCCTCAGCCTGGAGTCAATGAGGGACTGATTACCTCAAACTCCTTCTGATCTTCACCATTCTTATTTGTATTGGACTGATGAAGCCACTGTGTGGCGAAACGTTTCCACAATAAAGATACCCAAGTGTTGAACATATGTCTAATTTATCGCCAACATGGGAAGGGAGGACGTAGATTGTTGGTGCAACTTCACCTATATCATGTCGGAGGAAAGTTCACACCAGAAGTTATTCTCACAACACTTCCTTCACACCTCAAGTTATACTGTGGGTTCCCCATAACACTTCCTTCACACCTCAAGTTGTACTGTGGGTTCCCCATAACACTTCCTTCACACCTCAAGTTATTCTGTGGGTTCCTCACAACACTTCGCACCTCAAGTTGTACTGTGGGTTCCTCACAACACTTTCTTCACACAAATCCTAAGGGAAGAGTTGGTCAGCTAGATCACCGCTTCCCTCAGATTTGGAACCCACACGAACAAGTGTCAGCTCTTCAGCACCAGACTTTTGTAGTCCTGTACACAAAACTTTCACTGTCACCTTTAATTAAAGACAAATTACATGGAACGCCTAGAATATCTCAGATTATACTCAGTGGACTGAAGCGAGAAAAATATAATTTAACATCTAGAAGAAATTGGAATAATTGCTTCAAAATTTGCATACTGAACTGACTCCATTTGGGAACCAGGAGGTATTGTAGATGGTTCAGCATGCCCACAGTTTCGAAGCATCGGGTTAGTAAGAACGTGATAACTAGATAAGAGTAAAGGATCTGAGAATTTTTATCCCCTCTTTTAAAATATTAAGGAAGGCACCAACAGATCCCTAACTGACTACGAAAAGTTTACAAGTTGCTCTCAGTCATTTAGCTGTGGTGCTTACGTCAAGATGAAGTATCGCAAAGCACCAACAACATCACTGACTTGGCCATGAATCACAACCATCACTAGGTGGTTACGAAGTCTATAGATACAAACAAACTGAACATGTGTCTGTGTTTGTGTACAATATAAGCAAACAGCACATATGGTGGTGAGTACTTGCGTGTACTCACCTAACATAAGCTCCAGTAAGTCTGCTGGCCCATGTCAGGCATGTCCGACCTATTCGACTATTTTCGCTCGTGTATCTGGCGAAACTGCTTTCAAGTATTTGTTTCAGTGACTCAATCACTTGTGTTGATGAACGAACACTCGCTGATGCTGTGTAGGGTGTCACATGTAGACAAAGTACTGGAAATGAAACTGTATATTTCGACTCGCGACTGGGGCCCTCTTCATTCTGCTGATGAGGACTCGAGTTGGGAGTCTAACTATAGTTTCGTTTCCTTTGTTGCTTTCTTGTCTACATGTGGGATACCCGTTAGTATGTATTTATGTATATGTTACTCAGACACTACGTCATTGCTTACCTCTCAGATATGCCACATTGATGTAAGTCTGTTGTCATGTAATAGATGGGAAGCTGAATAATTCAAGTGAGTCCTAAACAGTTAAGAGTTATAATATAACATATATCTGTGATGGTTCCCAGGGCCATCGCACCCGCGACCCGGTCTTGGAACATTTAAATCGGAATGAAAATACTATTTGACTACTAGCTGTAAACAAAAACGGAAGTATAAGTGCATGCTGAATAAGTCTGCAAGATTTATATGTCATTTTACATGCTCATGGATGATCAGCAACCATGCCAGAGTGCAAAGCATTTAACAGGCTGCGTTTTCACAAACACGAGAGGACGGTAGTACCTCCTTGGATAGTTACTAACTACTTACTTCTGTTATTTATAATGCTTGCTATGAAGTCAGTCATTTTATTAGCCTTTTTTTCACTCACATTTTTCATTTTTGTCAAAAGGATTTGAGATTCTCTTAAATTCCTTGAATCAATCCTTATTTCCTCCCATTCTCCAGGCGCGAGTCCTCGTGAATATAATTACAGGGTCACTTGGGCCTACCCACCGTGGTTTGCGCCTAGCATAGGCCAGCAGGCCTACTCCAGTGCTCATCTGTTCTTATAAGAACATCTAAATAATTTTCATACCCTCAAAATTGAGCCTGTTGGTGTGTCATCGGTGAGGCTAACTGTTTATTCCCTCGTATACCTTTGATGAATTTCGAGAGTTTTTCTGCTCCCAGAGCCAGGCCATGGGCTCTTTATGCAAATGATGAACAACAAAGGACCCAGTACTAACACAATTGGAACTCTGAACTGGATCGATCCCCCATTGTGATTTCACTCGCTTTATGCAAACTCTGTTGCTTGTGTCGGTCATGCAACGATGCAAGAGGAAACTTCACCAACACCCTTTGTCATTTTTATCTCTTGTGTGGAGCCTATCAAGAGTTGCTCGTGTTTCTCCAGTTCTTGGTTTCACCAGTTGTGTGGAACCTTTCAGAGATCTTACCCAAGACCAGTTAAAGAATGCGAGGCCTGGTCACAGACAGGGCCGCGGGGACGTTGACCCCCAGAACCCTCTCCAGATATAACCCTCTCCTGGTATACTCTGTATCATTTAAATATTTCTTCACATAGCTTAGCGAGTTTCCTCGGTAAATATTCCCAAATGTTGCACAAGTCTCTCATTCTTCAACTTGTGTTTTTTTTAAATCATTTACATCACAGCTTAGTGAGTGTAGAAGATAGAGATGTGGGAAAGATTTTAAACCGCTAGAGCGTGATTTTAAATGTGGGAGAGGGATTGAAGAAGGGAGTGGTGGAGCGTGTGAGAGGCAGGGATGGAAGGAAGGAGTTTTGGACTGCATGGGAGAGAGAGAGAGAGAGAGAGAGAGAGAGGTAGGTCGGTCGGTCGGTCGGTCGGTCGGTCTTGAAGTGCATGGTGTGTTGGAGGGAAGGAAAGTGGAGATGAGTGTAGTAGTGAGGGGGTGAGAGTAGGAGTAGATGACTGGGGTGGGTGAGAAAGGCTCTCCCAACACGTGGCTGGTGAGGTCTCCTTACAATACCCTCTACTACCAGACACCACCACCACCATCACTAATATCACCACCTTCCACCAGACACCACCACCACCACCATCATCACTGACACCACCACCCTCCACCAGACACCACCAATCACCATCACTGACACCAGCACCCTCCACCAGACACCATCGCTAACACCACCACGTGTGTGTGTTGGGTCTAGTCTTGCTGTCGTTATTGTTTAATTTAAGTGGGTGGAGTGGCAGCTTCCTGGTCCAGCCGAGGAAACTACTCGGTCAATACACACACTGCTAAAACAAGTGTAGAAGTCTTCAAGAGGAAACTGGATAAGTATCTTCACCAGGTGCCAAATCAATCAGGCTGTGATGGCTGGGGGGCAACAGTAGGAACAGCCTGGTTGACCAGGCAAGCACCAGACGAGCCTGTCCTATGGCCGGGCTTCGAGAGTAGAAAAACTCTCGGAACTCATCAAAGGTATAAGGTAAGGTACAGATATGGGGTGTTATTACTGCTTTAATGGGTGTGGTGGGGAGGGTAGATAGAGGGGTGGCAACCCATCCTCCTAGCAACTGTCACTACTTCACATCCGGAACACTTCAGCAGGCCTACTGGCCCATGCGAGTCAGGTCCAATCTCCTACCGGCTTAAGCCAATGCCCCAACCTAGTCAGGTTAGATCACACTCACCTAAAGAAGGAGCACGGCACCCGACCCAGTAGCACAAGCTAGTCAGGTCCAACTCACACCCACCCGCACCCGCGATATAAAAAATTGTGCCGCTGCAATAAAACAGTCATATTTCAACTGTTCAAGGTCCCGTCAACAATCACTCATTTGACTGTTTTTACAACAGTGCCAGAGCTTTGACAACAGTGCCGGACTGAGAGAAAGAGAGGCGAGACAGTGCAAAAAATGGTTGTTTCAGACCGTGTTCGTGTATGTCTGCTTGCTGGTATAGAGTTTCATCTTCATGGTCCTCTAATCAACTGTATTCCTTGGAGCGTAAGTGAGAAAGGTACATAATAATTTACACCAGGAAAATCCTGGTTCCAAACCCGAACACTGAAATCACTCCTCATGACATCAAGAAACTTAAGCAAACGGTGCACAATACCTCTGCTAAAAAGCAGGGGCGCGACGAGTGCACTAAGAGAGATCTGGATAAAGTGTTAAGAGGTCCCCGACTCTTCAGCGCCCTCCTTCCGTGCATAAGATAAATAATAGTTAACAGTGTAACAAGCAGATTGTTTTTATTATATGTATAAGTTATTTTTCATTGAAAGAAACTGTGGTCTTTAACTCGTCAAGAAACATGACAGGTGTCTCCTGAGACTGACTTTGTCAGAAGATGATGACCTTAGCTGTTTAAACCTCTTCTGGCTTACCCCCAGCTAGGTGAAACATCCTCTGGCCTACCCAGCTAGGTGAGACATCCTCTGGCTTACCCAGCTAGGTATACCTTACCTTTTACCTTTGAAGAGTTTCGAGAGTATCTACTCTCTGAGCCCGGCCATGGGCCAGGCTCGTCTGGTGCTTGCCTGGCCAACCAGGCTGTTGCTGCTGGAGGCCCGCTGCCCCACATATCCATCACAGCCTGGTTGATCTGGCACCCGATGAAGATACTTGTCCAGAAGAAGTACAAAGGGAACAAAGAGCCATACAGGATATTGCAAGAAACCCAAAATATTTCTACTCCTATGCAAAATCCAAGCTAAGAACTACCTGTAGAATTGGACCATTATTGAGAGGAGATTCGTATACGGACGATGAACAGGAAATGAGTGAAATGCTAAAAGAACAGTATGAGTCAGTGTTCAGCAACCCACTAAATGACAGCAAGGTAGAAAATGCAGAAATATTTTTCACTCCAGCAGAAGGCTGCGCAGACCACCTAACCGACATTAGTACAAATCCCATAGATTTCGAAAAAGAAATGGCCAACATGCCCACTCACTCAGCACCTGGACCAGATTCATGGAATGCTTTATTTATAAAGCAGTGCAAAGTACCATTAGCAAGAGCCCTTAGTATTCTGTGGAGAAAGAGCTTAGATCTAGGTGAAATTCCAGAGGCCTTAAAGAGTGCAGACATAGCTCCTTTGCACAAGGGAGGTAGTAGAGCACTAGCTAAAAATTACAGACCAGTAGCCCTCACTTCTCACATCATAAAAATCTTTGAAAGAGTGATGAGACGGCAGATTACAAAGTTCATGGACCAGCACAACCAACATAACCCGAACCAGCATGGCTTTAGAGCGGGTCGATCATGCCTGTCACAGCTGCTGAACCATTATGACAGAATTACGGAGGCATTGGAGGACGACCAAAACGCAGATGTGATTTACACAGATTTTGCAAAGGCGTTTGACAAATGCGATCATGGAGTGATAGCGCACAAAATGAGGGCCATAGGCATTACGGGGAAGGTAGGCAGATGGATTTTTGAGTTCCTAACACAAAGAACACAAAAAGTAGTAGTGAACAGGGCAAGATCCAGCATCAGCGAGGTCAAAAGCTCAGTGCCCCAAGGCACTGTCCTGGCACCTCTGCTGTTTCTCATCCTCATAGCAGACATAGATAAAAACACCCAGCACACTTTTGTATCATCATTTGCAGATGACACTAAAATAAGCATGAAAGTCACTACGGTAGAGGACACTGAAAAATTACAGGAGGACATAAGCAGGGTCTTCCAATGGGCAGTGGAGAACAACATGACGTTCAATGGTGATAAGTTTCAGCTGCTTAGGTATGGAAAAATGAAGAACTCAAAGGAACACTATATACAAAACGCAAGAGGTCACCACATAGAACGAAAGGAACACGTAAAGGACTTGGGAATAATTATGTCTGCTGATCTGTCGTTTAAAGACCATAACAAGACAAAGATCACAACAGCCAGGAAGATGACGGGTGGGTATTGAGAACTTTCAAAACAAGGGAAATAATGCCGATGGTGACACTATTCAAATCGCTAGTGCTCCTCACTTAGAATACTGCTCAGTGCTGACGGCCCCGTTCAGGGCAGGAGAAATAGCAGAGCTGGAACAAATCCAGAGATCGTTTACGGCTCACATTGAGCCATTGAAACATCTAAATTATTGGGAACGCCTTCAAGTCTTGAACATGTACTCATTGGAGCGGAGGAGAGAGATACATGATAATATATACATGGAAAGTACTTGAGGGCCTGGTCCCAAATCTGCACACTGCCATAACAACATACTGGAGTGAGAGATATGGGAGAAAGTGTAAAATAAACCCAGTGAGGAGCAGGGGTGCGGTGGGGACAATACGGGAGCACTGTATTAACATCCGGGGTCCCAGACTATTCAACATCTTACCAGAAGATATCCGAAACACGGCTGGAACCAGTGTAGAAGCCTTCAAGAGGAAACTGGACAAATATCTTCACCAGGTGCCAGATCAACCAGGCTGTGATGGATATGTGGGGCAGCGGGCCTCCAGCAGCAACAGCCTGGTTGACCAGGCAAGCACCAGACGAGCCTGGTCCATGGCCGGGCTCAGAGAGTAGATACTCTCGAAACTCTTCAAAGGTATATCAAAGTTTCCTCTTGAAGGCTTCTACATTGGTTCCAGCCATGTTTCCGATATCTTCTGGTAAGATGTTGAATAGTCTGGGACCCCGGATGTTAATACAGTGCTCCCGTATTGTCCCCACCGCACCCCTGCTCCTCACTGGGTTTATTTTACACTTTCTCCCATATCTCTCACTCCAGTATGTTGTTATGGCAGTGTGCAGATTTGGGACCAGGCCCTCAAGTACTTTCCAAGTGTATATTATCATGTATCTCTCTCTCCTCCGCTCCAATGAGTACATGTTCAAGACTTTAAGGCGTTCCCAATAATTTAGATGTTTCAATGGCTCAATGTGAGCCGTAAACGATCTCTGAATTTGTTCCAGCTCTGATATTTCTCCTGCCCTGAACGGGGCCGTCAACACTGAGCAGTATTCTAAGTGAGGGAGCACTAGCGATTTGAAGAGTGTCACCATCGGCATTATTTCCCTTGTTTTGAAAGTTCTCAATACCCACCCCGTCATCTTCCTGGCTGTTGTGATCTTTGTCTTGTTATGGTTTTAAACGACAGATCAGCAGACATAATTATTCCCAAGTCCTTTACGTGTTCCTTTCGTTCTATGTGATGCCCCTCTTGCGTTTTGTATATAGTGTTCATTTTGAGTTCTTCATTTTTTCCATATCTAAGCAGCTGAAACTTATCACCATTGAACGTCATGTTGTTCTCCACTGCCCATTGGAAGACCCTGCTTATACCTTTGATATACCTTTGAAGAGTTTCGAGAGTATCTACTCTCTGAGCCCGGCCATGGGCCAGGCTCGTCTGGTGCTTGCCTGGTCAACCAGGCTGTTGCTGCTGGAGGCCCGCTGCCCCACATATCCATCACAGCCTGGTTGATCTGGCACCTGGTGAAGATATTTGTCCAGTTTCCTCTTGAAGGCTTCTACACTGGTTCCAGCCGTGTTTCGGATATCTTCTGGTAAGATGTTGAATAGTCTGGGACCCCGGATGTTAATACAGTGCTCCCGTATTGTCCCCACCGCACCCCTGCTCCTCACTGGGTTTATTTTACACTTTCTCCCATATCTCTCACTCCAGTATGTTGTTATGGCAGTGTGCAGATTTGGGACCAGGCCCTCAAGTACTTTCCATGTATATATTATCATGTATCTCTCTCTCCTCCGCTCCAATGAGTACATGTTCAAGACTTGAAGGCGTTCCCAATAATTTAGATGTTTCAATGGCTCAATGTGAGCCTGTAATTTTTCAGTGTCTTCTACCGTAGTGACTTTCATGCTTATTTTAGTGTCATCTGCAAATGACGATACAAAAGTGTGCTGGGTGTTTTTATCTATGTCTGCTGTGAGGATGAGAAACAGCAGAGGTGCCAGGACAGTGCCTTGGGGCACTGAGCTTTTGACTTCGCTGATGCTGGATCTTGCCCTGTTCACTACTACTTTTTGTGTTCTGTGTGTTAGGAACTCAAATATCCATCTGCCTACCTTCCCAGTAATGCCTATGGCCCTCATTTTGTGCGCTATCACTCCATGATCGCATTTGTCAAACGCCTTTGCAAAATCTGTGTAAATCACATCTGCGTTTTGGTCGTCCTCCAATGCCTCCGTAATTCTGTCATAATGGTTCAGCAGCTGTGACAGGCATGATCGTCCCGCTCTGAAGCCATGCTGGTTCGGGTTATGTTGGTTGTGCTGGTCCATGAAGTTTGTAATCTGCCGTCTCATCACTCTTTCAAAGATTTTTATGATGTGAGAAGTGAGGGCTACTGGTCTGTAATTTTTAGCTAGTGCTTTACTACCTCCCTTATGCAAAGGAGCTATGTCTGCACTCTTTAAGGCCTCCGGTATTTCACCTAGATCTAAGCTCTTTCTCCACAGAATACTAAGGGCTCTTGCTAATGGTACTTTGCACTGCTTTATAAATAAAGCATTCCATGAATCTGGTCCAGGTGCTGAGTGAGTGGGCATGTTGTCCATTTCTTTTTCGAAATCTATGGGATTTGTACTAATGTCGGTTAGGTGGTCTGCGCGGCCTTCTGTGAGACATCCTCTGGCTTACCCAGCTAGGTGAGACATCCTCTGGCTTACCCCAGCTAAGTTAACATAGTATACAGAGGGTAGGATGGAGGTTAAGATAGTATAGAGAGAGTAGGATGGAGGGGGTTATGATAGTATAGTGGGAGGGTAGGATGGGTGTTGGACAGGACTGGTCACATGACACCTCAAATAAAAATCATGTTAAGGCATTCAACGGGTGATTGTGCTCAGCCTGGGTGACGGAGTGGGGACGGTGGAGGGGGCGTTGTGGGGAGATGTAAATCAGCTGTTGGGGTTAGGAGGGGAGGGGAGGGATGGGGGAGGATTTATGTCTATGCTGTGTGAAATGGAGCTAGGGGAGAGATTAACAGTCGTCTGTTCTGTGGAGGGGATAAATTGTGATCACGTGTCGTGCAGGTTACAGTGTCCCCTTGTAAGATACAGACCCAGGGCATTTACTTTATGAAGGGAAGGGGAAACTAGGGTCATATAGAGTCTTGGCTCTGACCAGACTGGTAAGAACATTTCCTTCAGATCAGCGGGGCCCCAACAGCCTCACATTGTTGCGAAGTCAGATATCCATACTTTTCCATTTATTTATTTTGCAGGCATTTTGTGTGCTAACACAACCTGGTAATACTCGTCAAAGGCTTTTGGAAAATCAGTGTGTACTACATAAGCATTTAGTTTGTCTTCCAGTGTGTCCAAGATCATATCGTAATGTTTTAGCAGTTGTGAAAGTCAGGAGCGACCTGCTCTAAATCCAGGCTGCTCTGGATAATAAAACTAGTTAGTTAACTGGCTGGTTAGTTAACTAGTTGGTTAAATAGTTAACCTAGCTAGCTGTTCGCCTGGTTAGTTAACTAGTTGGTTAAATAGTTAACTTAGGTAGCTGGTCGCCTGGTTAGTTAACTGGTTGGTTGGCTGGTTAGTTAATTGGCTGATTTCTAGCTGTCTGAAATGGCTGACGGATGGATAGCTGGCGTTAGTTCCCCGGCTGGCTGGCTGGTAGCTACCCAGCTGGCTGGCAGTGAGGTAAGCTCGCCTTGTTTATGTGTGAGCACTTTGCAGTAAATATAGTGGGCGGACACTTTTATATGATTATTGGTGGCGATCCAGAGACGCATGTATCCAGAGTGTGTGTGTGTGTGTATGTTAGTGTGTGTGTGTGTGTGTGTGTGTGTGTGTGTGTGTGTGTGTGTGTGTGTGTGTATGTGTGTGTGAGGGAAGCATACATTTACAACCTTTCATTATCTGTGACACTTCTATAATTACCAGTAATGCTTGTGTCTGCTTTCTTGAATGTGCTACGCCCGTCAGGGAGGGAGAACTGAGAGAGCGGTAGAGTGTGGGTGGCTGGCATGCTGAATATTCTTTTCAGAAATAAGAGTGACTTTTTTACGTCTTAGAGATACGGAGTGGCTGGCTTTAGAACCTACCAGTGTAACTGGCTTGTAGGGTATACTGTGAGCACAAACAGCTTATGTTCTGCATAACTATGGTCTTTCTGCATGCATAACTAAATGTCACCCACCTCTACATATCGTGCTGAAAATTATTATTATTAGTGTGAACTGAAATCAGGGACGATGATCTCCGAATATTACACAGAGGAAGGCTGTCTTATGAGGCCTTCAGTGACTTTTAAGGTCTCTTGGACGACCCTCTTAAAGGATGTGGACAGACAAAGGGACTTTATTCAGAACTTTTTCATTTTGTTTTTGAAGGGGGGGGGTGATACTAAGCTTCTTCTCTAAGGTTGATTAGAAATTCTCTCCGAAATTAAAATAAGAGTTTTCCTTGAGGTATTGAGACCTTGCTGGTAGCTAAGAAAATTATATATATATATATATATATATATATATATATATATATATATATATATATAGAGAGAGAGAGAGAGAGAGAGAGAGAGAGAACTAGGCCTAAATGACGGGTGCTCAAGTTTAATGACCTCATTTTAAAACTATGTACGGCTGAATTCACTACTCTTAATCACGGGATTTTTTATAAGAAAATATTTTTTTTTTTAGATTAGATAAATGAGGGTTACACCAAATTCTTTGTCGCTCTTTCTCTCTTCCTTTCTCCATTTTTTCTCCTTCCCTCTTGTCTTCCTCCTCCTCCTCCCTTACTTCGCAAAGTGTTCGACCACTATATAACCGGAGTGAGCACTAAACACGGGGTGAGCACTAAACACGGGGTGAGCACTAAACACGGGGTGAGCACTAAACACGGAGTGAGCACTAAACACGGAGTGAGCACTAAACACGGAGTGAGCACTAAACACGGGCACTTCATGAAGAAATCTTTTTTTCTTTCAGAAAATTAAGCGAATATCATTTTCAGGAAAATTTATTCAAGATTTAGATTCCGCCGCTGAAGCTGCGGGAACATTGTGTACCCCATACCATCGTCTGG
Organism: Cherax destructor; assembly: GCA_009830355.1. Lineage (NCBI taxonomy): Eukaryota > Metazoa > Arthropoda > Malacostraca > Decapoda > Parastacidae > Cherax > Cherax destructor. Next base: position 513,967 of record WNWK01000124.1, read on the forward strand.
ATGTGCCGTTTTGACTTGTAGATACACGAAAAGGCCTAGGAACTAGGGCCTAAAAAGCGTTAACAGAAAGAGAGATCAAAGATAGTACAAATAAATATATATTTACAATTTAATGAATGTTTTATGTTATAAGCAAATTTATGATATTTGCTTAAAATGTCTGGTATTCCATGTACATTAGTAAAATACCTTGGCATATCACATAGGTTATTATACTTTTTATCACTATATTCCTCAATAAGTTAACCATCATTTACTTTAATTATTAATTAACATCAGTCACAGTTTTGTGTCATCATTTGCAGATGACACTAAAATAAGCATGAAAGTCACCTCGGTAGAAGACACTGAAAAATTACAGGTAGATATAAGCAGTGTTCTCCAGTGGGCAGTGGAGAACAACGTGACGTTCAGTGGTGGTAAGTTCCAACTACTTTGGTATGGAAAGAGTAAAGAACTCAAAGGGAATACTGTATACAGAACTCAAAGAGGATCGTGAAAGACTTGGGAATACGTAATTATGTCAGCTGACCTTTATTTCAAAGAACACAATAAGACAAAGGTCACGACAGACAGGAGGAAGACGGGGTGGGTAATGAGAACCTTCGAAACGGGGGAAATAATGCTAAATATGGTGACATTTTTCAAATCACTAGTGCTCTCTTATTTGGAATATTGCTCAGTGTTGACGGAGAAATATCAGAGCTGGAACAGATACAAAGATCGTTTATGGCAGCATAAAGCCAATAAAGCATTTAAATTACTGGGAACGCCTTAAAGTCTTGAATATGTGTTCACTGGAGCGGAGGATAGATACATAATAATGTATACCTGGAAAGTACCCGAGGGCCTGGTCCCAAATTTGCACACTGCCATAACAACATACTAAAGCGAGAGATATGGGTGGAAGTGCAAAATAAACTCAGTGAAAAGCCACAAATTATTCAACATCTTACCAGAAGATGTCAGAAACACTGCTAGAACAAGTGTAGAAGTCTTCAAGAGGAAACTGAACAAGTACCTTCACCAAGTGCCAGATCAACCAGGCTGTGGTGGATATGTGGGGCAGCGGGCCTTCAGCAGCAACAGCCTGGTGGACCAGGCTAGCACCAGACGAGCTTGGCCCATGGTCGGGCTCTGAGAGTACAAAGACTCTCGAAACTCTTCAAAGGTATATCAAAGATAAGGTATGCATCTGCCCAACTGCCAGAAGAAACTTGTAATCTGGGAGTGATAATGTCTGAGGATCTCACCTTCAAGGATCATAACAGTGCCACTATTACATCTGCGAGGAAACTGATAGGATGGATAATGAGAACATTCAAGACAAGAGATGCCAAGCCAATGATGATCCTTTTTTAAATCACTTGTTTTCTCTAGGCTGCAATACTGCTGTATACTAACAGCTCCATTCAAGGCAGGTGAAATCGCAGATCTAGAGAATGTAGAGAATCTTTACTGCACATATAAGTTCCATCAAACACCTTAACTACTGGGAACGCCTGGAAGCACTTGACTTGTACTCACTGGAGCGCAGGCGAGAGAGATGCATCATAATCTACACCTGGAAAATCCTAGAGGGACTGGTTCCTCATCTGCACACAGAAATCACTCCCTACGAAAGCAAAAGACTTGGCAGGCGATGCAACGTACACCCGAATGAAAAGTAGGCGCGCTATTAATACACTAAGAGAAAACACCATTAGTGTCCGAGGCCCAAGACTGTTCAGCAGCCTCCCACCAGCCATAAGGGGAATTACCAATAGACCTCTGGTTGTCTTCAAGAAGGAGCTGGACAGATACCTAAAGTCAGTGCCGGATCAGCCGGACTGTGGTTCGTACGTTGAACTACGTGCACCTAGCAGTAACAGCCTCTTTGATCAGGCCCTGATCCACCGGGAGGTCTGGTCGTGGACCGGGCCGCGGGGACGGTGATCCCCGGAATACCCTCCAGGTAGACCAAGGTTATATTCAAGCTTCAGAGTACTTGCCTAATTTATCAGCATACGAAGGAGTAATTCAGTGGGGGTTGGATTCAGCAAGAATTGTACACTAATTCCTTTCTCGCTGATTTGTGAATATCTGTACTGGGCTTCTTCAACATGTCGGTTCACATCACGTGTTGTTAGTCATGTGAGTCAGGTATCTTCAGTCATAATCGTAAGTTAACTCTAGTTTCAAGTAAATTCCAATTCCGAATTAATTCCAGTCCTGTTTCAGTTTCAGCTCCAGGTTCATTTCGAGTCCGAGTAAAGAACAGTTTCAGTTGTTATTTTATTTAGTGGTAAAGGCTAAACCCATAGTGTCATACAGTGCCTGGGGAATAGGAAGCAGTCGGGTTCGATCTCAGTAAAGGGTCAGATTAGGAACTCACACCGGTATCAAGGCAACTTTTTTTTTTTTTGGGGGGGGTTGTTAACTTGGACTAAATTCAAGTTCCTCGTTAACTCCATTGCCAAGTAAATACCTGTTCAAGGTAAATTCCAGGGTCGTACTGAGAGGGTAGAAGTACCCTTGAAACCTGTCACTGGTATGTCACAGGTAAATTCTAAATAAATTCTAAGTTATCTACTAATTACCTTTAAGAAAATTGCGAGTAAATAACAAGCAGAATCTAGATAAACTCTAGACTAAGTTAGGCTTGATCGGTTTACTGGATTTATAATAGTGTTCTTCTGGCGGTAAATGTTATAACAAGGTGATGTGTCATGTGTACGATCTTGTGTGATACTGGCCAGATAACCTGCCTATGTGTACACTAGTGGCTGAGCGTGTTGCCAGCAACAACAGCCTCTATCATTATACAAGTGACATACAATACCGATAAGTAGATGAGTCAGACACATGTGCAGCAGTTGGGCATTTTTATTGCCGAAACGTTTCGCGTGTTCAGCAGGCTTTTTCAGTCGAATACAGAGACGACATAAATATCTAAGACAGCAGAAGCTGTGGAGTGGCCTGTGTATTACCCTGTGACTGGTTTTAAGAGTTTTCCTAGTCCCACAAAAGACTGGTCCATATCCAGACTTGCCTGATGCTTTCCTGGTCATTTAAGCTGTTACTGTTTGACCAGGCCAGTTGGCCAACATATCTATCACAGCCTGGTTGATCTGGTGGTCACAAGGCTAAGGGACTGACCACTTCAGAATTAAAGTATTACTTCCTTTAAGACTGAGGGACAGACAACTCCACTGCTTGTATTGTATCCAACTGCAACACAAGAAACGTCTGGTGTTCTTTAGTAAATCTCCTGCACTTCCTTCCTTCAGTCCTGGCCCTCCAACCACTCTGACATTACTAGACTCCTGCCAACTTGAAATCTTTTCCCCGACAGTGTTGGTGTTGTGTGTGGCGTGTTTGTGTCTCAGATACAGCAGTAAATATTGATGTGTGGGGCTGAGTGAGTGAGTCTTAGACAAACACTACAAGTGTCTGTAGTGTGCTACTCAACACCAGGGAGGGAGGTGGGTGCTCCACCCACCCAACCACTCTCCCACCCGCACAGGCGCACTCCCACCCACCCATTCTTACACTCACCCACACGGTATCTTTTTTTTTATCGTGGCTTAATTTACGTCATTTACGTGTTATGTCATTTAGGTGTTGCGTGTAGTAACTCTGATCATAGTGTTAGGGGTGTTAGGTCCAGGTATGGTCCCAGGGTATGGGCCAGAGGTCAGGGTTCTCTACACAAAACTTTCAGTGCAGCTATAGCTTCAGGGTATGCTGTCGGGGAGGGTAGGTAGGGAGTTCTCCAATGTATGGTAAGTCTTCTGAGGTATGGGTGGACCGAGGTTGGTTAGGGGAGGGGTTTGAGGTGGGTGGGACCAATGTTGGTAGGGGAGGATTTTTGAGGTGGTGGGACAGATGTTGGTAGGAGGGGGTGCTGAGGTGGGCTTGGGACCAGGTTGGGAGGGTTGAGGGTTACATGGGTGGAGAGGGTGGGGACCGAGGTCGGTAGGGTTGAGGGTTGCTGAGGTGGAGGTGGACCGAGGTTGGTAGGGTTGAGGATTACTGAAGTTGGGAGGGTTGAGGGTTTAAGGTGGGGTGGGGCCTGAGGTTGGGTAGGGTTGAGGGTTACTGAGGTGGGGTGGGACCGAGGTTGGGAGGGGAGGGTTCTGAGGTGGAGGTGGGACCGAGGTGGGAGGGAGGGGCTACTGAGGTGGGGTGGGACCGAGTTTGGGAGGGAGGGCTACTGAGGTGGGGGTGGGACCATGTTGGGAGGGAGGGGCTACTGAGGTGGGGGTGGGACCAATGTTGGGAGGGAGGGGCTACTGAAGTGGGGGTGGGACCGAGGTTGGGATTCGCATATTCTTTTATATTTTCTTCATGTAGGTTCGTTTGTCAGTTGCCAGTGTACTCACCTAGTTGTGGTTGCAGGGGTCGAGACATGCTCCTGGCCCGCTCTTCACTGGCCGCTACTGTGTCCTCTCCTGTGCCATGAGCTTATCATCCCTCTTCTTAAAGTGTGTGTGTGTGTACTCACCTATTTGTGGTTGCAGGGGTCGATTCATAGCTCCTGGCCCCGCCTCTTCACTGATTGCTACTAGGTCCTCTCTCTCCCTGCTCCATGAGCTTTATCAAACCTCGTCTTAAAACTATGTATGGTTCCTGCCTCCACTACGTCACTTTCTAGGCTATTCCACTTCCTGACAACTCTATGACTGAAGAAATACTTCCTAACATCCCTTTGACTCATAGGAGTCTTCAACTTCCAACTGTGACCCCTTGTTTATGTGTCCTCTCTCTGGAACATCTTGTCTCTGTCCACCTTATCTATTCCTCGCAGTATTTTATATGTCGTTATCATGTCTCCCCTAACCCTCCTGTCCTCTAGTGTCGTCAGGCCGATTTCCCTTAACCTTTCTTCGTAGGACAATCCCCTTAGCTCTGGGACTAGTCTTGTTGCAAACCTTTGCACTTTCTCTAATTTCTTGACGTGCTTGACCAGGTGTGGGTTCCAAACTGGTGCTGCATACTCCAGTATGGGCCTGACGTATATGGTGTACAGAGTCTTGAATGATTCCTTAGTGAGGTATTGGAATGCTATTCTTAGGTTTGCCAGCCGCCCGTATGCTGCAGCAGTTATCTGATTGATGTGTGCCTCAGGAGATGTGCTTCGGTATTATACTCACCCCAAGACCTTTTTCTTGAGTGAGGTTTGCAGTCTTTGGCCACCTAGACTATACTCTGTCTGCGGTTTTCTTTGCCCTTCCCCGATCTTCATGACTTTACATTTGGCATTGTTAAATTCAAGGAGCCAGTTACTGGACCAGGCTTGTAGCCTGTCCAGGTCTCTTTGTAGTCCTGCCTGATCCTCGACTGTGTGTGTGTGTGTGTGTTTGTGTATACTCACCTAATTGTGGTTGCAGGGGGTTGAGACTCAGCTCCTCATCTTCCATTTGTGAATGTGTGTGTGTGTGTGTTTACTCACCTAGTTGTGATTGCAGGGGTCAAGTCACAGCTCCTGGCCTCCGCCTCTTCACTGGTCGCTACTAGGTCACTCTTCTTGCTCCATGAGCTTTATCGTACCTCTTCTTAAAGCTATGTATGGATCCTGCCTCCACTACATCAATTTCCAGACTATTCCACTTCCTGACAACTCTGTGACTGAAGAAATACTTCCTAACATCCCTATAATTCATTTGAGTCTTCAACTTCCAATTGTGACCCCTTGTTGCTGTGTCCCATCTCTGGAACATCCTGTCTCTGTCCACCTTGTCAATTCCTCTCGGTATTTTATGTCGTTATCATATCCCCCCTTCCTCTCCTGTCCTCCAGTGTGTGTGTTAGTGTGTTGTGTGTGTGTGTGTGTGTGTGTGTGTGTTTACTCACCTAATTGCGGTTGCAGGTGTCGGTTCACAGCTCCTGGCCTCGCCTTTTCACTGGTCGCTACTAGGTCACTCTTCCTGCTCCATGAGCTTTATCATACTTTTTCTTAAATCTATGTATGGATACTGCCTCCACCACCTCACTTTCCAACTATTCCACTCCTGACAACTGTGTGTATGTGTAGCAGTGCTTCGTGGTTGTGGTGATTGCAGCAGTGTTTAATGTTGGTTGTGATTGCAGCAGTGCTGGTGGTGGTGGTTGCAGCAGTGCTTGGTAGTGCAGATCACAGCCACTGAGGTGGTTTACGAGACAGCCCCGCCACCACAGCTCACCCCGGGCATGTTTGGGTATAAGCTTGATGTTTTATGTATCACCTGGTGATTACAAGTACTTCCCTGGCTGTGTACGCACCTGTAACAAGCTGCTGCTGCTGCTGCTGTTGCTATCACTACCACAGAGTTAGCGTGTACCAAGCAGGTTTCCGCTCCGCTGAACAGCAGGAGGGTGCCGGGGATTGGAAGCCAGGATCATCTAATCAGTGGGCTGTTGTAGGGTCAATCTTTCAGTAGATTGATGGATGATTAGTCAGTGTCGGACAGCAGGAGCTTCGCGGACACCCGCAATAAATTATCAGCCTGATTAGCTGCCCGATTAGCCAGTAACCTGCTAGCTCCAATGCGTTTCCGGGGATTAACGCGTCGCGGTCCGTTCCCGGGCTAGTTGAGAGTCTGGTGGTGGAGGTTCCGTGTTGCGTGTGATGCCATTCGTCTCAGTCAGGCTATGGTGCCTACGCGTGCTGCTAGCACCAATAGCTTGGGAAGGGGGGCAGTGACGCCCATCAACAAATAGTCACGTAGGGAGTACTGTACAAATGTGTCTTTAATACTTTATAAGCATAAGATATTCTAGTTTGATTAGTTAAGATATGTAATAGTTTACCCTTGATGCCTGGTAATAGTTTGCCCTTGATACATGATAATATAAAAGTTTGCCCTTGATACATGATAATATAAAAGTTTGCCCTTGATACATAATTTGTCCTTGATGGTAGAGAGTAGCCACCCAGGGAGATACTACCGTCTTGTCGTACTAATGAAATGCAAAGCTTCCGTTTACATTCAGTATACACTCGCCTTCACTTTCCTTCTCGTTAATGTCTTTCTGTTTGGGTTATTTATCGTCTTGGTATACTGTACGCATACTTGTGCGTGCCTTTTGGTATATATATACATTCCTTGGTGTATGCATTCTTTTAACATATCCAACATCGTCTTGATGTGTTGTATGTATTCTTATACATTTACACTCCTCTTGGTATACTGTACTGTATTCTTATGCATTTACAGTATCGTTGTTTGTGTGTAGACTCAGAATATTTCAGAGTGAAGGAACTCACTATTTAAGATAGAATATTTAAGAGACAGAGTGAAAGAACTCATTCTGGCGGGTGTTGGAGCAGATCACGCCGGAGTCGCTCAGGGTATTTTATCTGCATAAAAGTTGGTCTGGTGGGGATTAAGTTACTAACGATCAAAGTTGAGAAGCGAGTTTCCGAGGTGACTTCACCTGCAGGGGAAGACGAGTAGGGAAGGCAGGCTGTCGGACGGATAAATGAGCTGAGAGACAGTACAGGCGCGAGGAAGTGAAAGGTGATGCTCTGGAGACAGGGCAATTAGCGGCGAGACAGTAGAGTCGAGGCAGTGCAAGATGACGCTGTGGAGACGGTCATGAGACAGATAAATGATGAGAAAAAATTCCGGGAAAGGTTCAGGCGATGTGACAGCAAGGAAAAGTGTGCCCTGGGAAACAGTGAAGAGACGAGCCAAATGGGAGAGTCAGTCAGGGATGCCAGTCCTCGGAGATCTACCGGAAGGTCGTTCCTGCTCTGTCTTTGATCAGGCCTCCTGGTGGATCAGGGCTTGATCAACTAGGCTGTTACTGCTGGCCTCACGTAATCCAACGTACGAACCACAGCCCGGCTGATCAGACACTGACTTCAGATATCCGCCCAGCGCCCTCTTGAAGGCAGCCAGGGATCTATTGGTAATTTCCCTTATGTCTGGTGGGAGGCTGTTGAACAGTCTTGTGATGGCTTTGTTAGCCTGTGAGGGTGCTACCAACAACAGCGTGGTTGACTTGACAAGCCTAGTCTCAAGTTGTGCTGCAAAATTGGTTGGCACATGAAGGGGGCGGGATGGGGGGAGGGTTTGAAAACCTATGAACCACAAGTCTGGCTAAGGCTGCATGGCACATATTTACCACCTAACCTAAAATAGGAATTGAAGTAAACTCTCAGTATATACACTCCTGTAGTTTACCTGTAGTCGTTTCCGGAAAAAAAGGACAAGCATCTTGATGTGTCCCAAAACAAGAAGACTGAGCGACCCCGGGACAAACTTGTGAGGGACTCTAGAACAAGCACAGGTTACCTACCCGCCGGTGTTGTTATAACGCCTCAACCAACTTTACACTTGTTTCCCCTCACCTTTGATATGAATGTATATTTCAAAACTAATAACGTGTATGGTAAGCATTTGAAAAATAATCTTTTTGAAAATAATTATTCGAAAAATTATTTGCAAAGCATAATATTTTATCAGAATTGTTCAGAGCTTTGTGGGGAGGGGAAGCCCTTTTGTGTTGTGTTTTTGTGTACTCGTCTATATGTAGTTGCAGGGGTCGATTCACAGCTTCTGGCCCCGCCTCTTCGCTAGTTGCTGCTAGGTCACACTCCTCGCTCCAAGAGCCTTATCATACCTCTTCTTAAAGCTGTGTATGGATCCTGCCTCCACTACTTCACTTTCCAGAGTGTCCCACTTCTTGACAACTCTAAGGCTAAAGAAATACTTCCTAACATCCCTATGACTCATCTGAGTTTTCAACTTCTAGATGTTCCCTTGTTCCTGTGTCCTATCTCTGAAACATTTATGTCGTTATCATGTCCTCTCTATCCCTCCTGTCCTCCAGTATCGTCAGGTTGATTTCCCTGAATCTCTCCTTGAAGGGCATACCTCTCAGCTCCGGGACTAGTCCTGTTGCAAACCTTTGCACTTTGTGTGTGTGTGTGTGTGTAGGGGGGGGAGGGTTACTTCACCCCTTATCACCTTGAATTCGATCCTGTCCTTAGGGATGATACACCACCTGGTGCATCACCCCCAAGAGCCCTGTACCAGCATAAAGACACTTCCCTTGAAAAAAAGATACACAAATCCCCCGCACATAGGAGACAGTAACTAGTTAATGGTCCAAGTCAGAGCGAAACGTCGTCATAAATTTGAGTCTCGTGTGTACGAGGTATAAATGTATTGTTCCAGTCACGGTATTGTGCTTTTCATTCTTTAAGGGAAGATGGTAAGGATGTCAGCAATGGAGTTACTCACCAAGTTATCGTCAGTGTCTTCAACTAAGATCATCAACAACCTCAGGGATATTTTCAGGTGTCAACGTCCCCGCCTCTCGGTCCCAGACCAGGTCTGCTGGATCAAGGCCTGATCAACGAAGTAACTCATTCGTTCGTTTATTCGTCAGGAAGAGAGTGCTGACACTCGTCGTAATGCCCCGTCAGAAAGATGTAACACTAGAGGTACGTGGACAGTGTTATCGGAGAGGGGGGCGATTGGTTTCATGTCTCTGGCTTGGTATGGATGATTGCCGTCTTGCAGTCATGGTGCTGTAGAACCTATGGTGAGGGGGACGCGGCAAGTCTCGTAGCCCTTGTAGCCCTAACTTCTCACATCATAAAAATCTTCGAAAGAGTGATAAGACGGCAGATTACAAATTTCATGGACCAGAACAACCAGCATAAACCGAACCAGCATGGTTTTAGAGCAGGACGATCATGTCTGTCACAGCTGCTGAACCATATTGACAGAATTACGGAGGCGTTGGAAGACGACCAAAACGCAGATGTGATTTACACAGATTTTGCAAAGGCGTTTGACAAATGCGATCATAGAGTGATAGCGCACAAAATGAGGGCCATGGGCATTACGGGAAAGGTAGGCAGATGGATTTTCGGGTTCCTAACACACAGAACACAAAAAGTAGTAGTAAACAGAGCAATATCCAGCATCAGAAAGGTCAAAAAGCTCAGTGCCCTAAGGCACTGTCCTGGCACCTCTGCTGTTTCTCATCCTCATAGCAGACAAGATAAAAACACCCGTCACACTTTTGTATCATCAGGGTTTTCCAGTGGACAGTGGAGAACAACATGACGTTCAATGGTGATAAGTTTCAGCTGCTTAGGTATGGGAAGAATGAAGAACTCAAAAGGAACACTATATACAAAACTCAAGAGGGTCACCAAATAGAACGATGGGAACACGTAAAGGACCTGGGAATAATTATGTCAGCTGACCTTTCTTTTAAAGACCATATTAAGACAAAGATCACGACAGCCAGGAGGATGACTGGGTGGGTATTGAGACCTTTCAAAACAAGGGAAATAATGCCGATGGTGACACTCTTCAAATCGCTAGCGCTCCCTCATTTAGAATATTGCCCAGTGCTGACGGCCCCGTTCAAAGCAGAAGAAATATCAGAGCTGGAACAAATACAGAGATCGTTTACTGCTCACATTGAGCCAGTGAAACATCTAAATTACTGGGAACGCCTTTAAGTCTTGAACATGTACTCATTGGAACGGAGGAGAGAGAGATACATGATAATATGTACTTGGAAAGTATTCGAGGGCCTGGTCCCAAATCTGCACACTGCCATAACAACATACTGGAGTGAGAGATATGGGAGGAAGTTTAAAATAAACCCAGTGAGGAGCAGTGGTGCGGTGGGCACAATAAGGAAACACTGTATCAACATCCGGGGTCCCAGACTATTCAACATCTTACCAGAAGATATCAGAAACACGGCTGGAACCAGTGTAGAAGCCTTCAAGAGGAAACTGGACAAGTATTTTCACCAGGGGCCAGATCAACCAGGCTGTGACGAATATGTGGGGCAGCGGGCTTCCAGCAGCAACAGCCTGGTTGACCAGGCAAGCACCAGACGAGCCTGGCCCATGGCCGGGCTCCGAGAGTAGTGAAACTCTCGAAACTCTTCAAAGGTAAAGGTATATCAAAGGTGTTGTGTGAGAGCAGTGGTGTAGCTGTTAGCTACTCCACTCTTTGTCGCCCTTCAGGCGGCACTCAATGACGAAAGGTTACTCAGAAAAGTAATTAGTTGCCGCATGTCTTCCGAAATCTTGACGTAAAAGACTGGCGACGCATCGCGTCTAATGTAGATAATGCAACTGTCAGGAGTAGCGACGCATCTCGTCTGACGTAGACAATACGACACTGTGTCAGGAGTCGCGCTGTGCTCTATAACTTTTCCGATTTTCACGTTAATGGCGAAAAATGCAGTGGAAATATGAAGTCAGGTGAAGTTTGGCGAAGTTATAATGTGTTAGGGTCGTCCAGTGACACCCAGATGGTAGTGGTATTTGGCAGCTGGTTTGGGGACTGACGGCAGCTGGTATTATGCTGGTATTATTGCATTCCTTTGCCTCTGTGTTGTCACTTGTTGCTGACATCGAGGCTTCCAGTGAACTTCGATGATCCCAGGAGCCGTCAGCAGGATGGCTGAGCCGTATCACTGTGCTCACTACCACCGTCCTCGCTACCACCATCCTCGCTACCACTATCCTCACTACCACTATCCTCACTACCACCATCCTCACTACCACCGTCCTCGCTACCACCGTCCTCGCTACCACTATCCTCGCTACCACCGTCCTCGCTACCACTATCCTCGCTACCACCATCCTGGCTACCACTATCCTCGCTACCACCTTTCTCGCTACCTCCATCCTCGCTAGCATCGTCCTCGCTACCACCATCCTCGCTACCACTATCCTCACTACCACCTTTCTCGCTACCACCATCCTCGCTAGCATCGTCCTCGCTACCACCATCCTCGCTACCACTATCCTCGCTACCACTATCCTCACTACCACCATCCTCGCTACCACCATCCTCTCCTACCCCTTCCTTTCTCTCTCTTCCTCCACCCTTCTTTTTCTCTGCTCCTTCCCTCTCCCCAATCCCCCAGATTGGCATTAGTCGTTCAAGAGCCGTTCATCACCACGCTGTAAATTACAAGCCAGGTGTGTAAATTACAACTCAGGTGTTTACAAGAGCACAATAGATTTGGGACCTCCGTGTTATCGAGTGATAATTCATGGCGTTAATGTGATCATAAGATCACCAGAGGTCTTGTTGGTTGCTTGCTCTCTTGCGTTAATGGCGGATCGTTTGTGTGTGTACGTCTGAGAGAGTGCCGGGGTAACTTTATGATTGATGGAAGTCTAAGAAATTAGCATGAGAGGCGGTTACATGATGGCCGCAGGTATTCAGCAGGTGTGAGACTATGGTGGAATATGTCGTGTCCCTGCTTGTTGTGTCCCTGCTTGTACTGTCCCTGTTACCCTGTTCCTTCTTGCTCTGTTACTGCTTGTCCTGTTTCTGCTTGTCCTGTTCCTGCTTGCTCTGTTTCTGCTTGCTCTGTTCCTGCTTGTCCTGTCCCTGCCCGTCCTGTCCCTGCCCCACCCAACCTGCTTCAGCCGGAACACTTCTGTTGCATACTATCCCGTACCAATTTGTCTTGCCGTGCCCCGCCCCGCTCTTTCTGGCCCCAGCCTGCCCCGCCACGTTCTCCCGTGCTCTGGCTTGCCTAGCCCCGGCCTGCCCAGTTCAGTAATGTTAAAAAAAAAAGCACTTTTAGCCGGAGTGTGTTATTATCTGGTTATATAAATTGGCTTGTTATTAGCGTGATTGTGGGCGCTCAAGTCTTGACTAGACCAGACCTGTCTGTGTACCAGACTAGGCTACCCCGGGGCAGGTCATCACCAAGGATCACGTCAGACCAGGAACGAATGAGACAAGAGCAAGAACCCAAAGACACAGGTTTTCAAGAAGCCGGACAAGGGGATGACATGTTGTATTCTTGTATTCTCTGAGGAAAATGACCAATTTTGCTGTACATTAACATCAGCTTTACTGCCTTTATATAATGAAGCACGTAGATTACTTAGAGCGTTTAAAGCCCCTCGAACTGTACTCCTGGGAATGTAAGAGAGAAGGATGAATAATAATTTACGAGAGAGAGATAACTCAGTAGGCTTAAGAGGACCGAGAGTTTACATGCTTATATAAGGGGAATTACTAACATATACCGAACTGTCTTCAAGAGGAACCAATATAAGTTTGTCAGTTCAGTTCGTCATCGGCTGGTGTGAGGTGCTCATGTTGACCGGTATGAGGTGCACATGTTGACCGGTGTGAGGTGCACATGTTGACCAGCGTGAGGCTATCATCAGTACTGTCCCTGACCGGGCTTCTCCGGTGCTCGACTGATCGACCAGGTGATAAAATATACACAAGCTTTCGGCGACTGACAAGTATTGAATATTTTATTCCAGAATTTCAGTAGGTGGGTAAATATATTTTGCTCACTGTGTATAAAAGTATCTGCATTTCAATCTCTTATAATAATGATAATGATAATAATAATAATAATAACAATAATCTTTATTTCTACACGTACATGTGCAATGTATACAGGCCTAGCTGACATCATAACATACTATATAGAAAGCCCTCTTGTTTTGCAGAGCATTTCGGGCAAATTAGGTCACTTTTGTCCCAGGATGCGACCCACACCAGTCGACTAACATCCAGGTACCTATTTTACTGATAGGTCAACATGGACAGCAGGTGTCTTAAGGAAACACGTCCTAATGTTTTCACCCGTACCGGGGATCGAACCAGGGACCTCAGTGTGTGAGCTGAGTGTGCTAGCAATCGAGTTACGGGACACCTGTGACTGGTTTCGAGGGTTTATCTGCTTTCACAGCAAACACACAGTTGTTTGCCTCTTTAATCCAGCTGTTGCTGGCCCCCTGAATCATAATAATCACAGCCTGGTTGATCTGTATCCTAAAATATTCGATAATCTGCAATTTTTTTTTTATTTTTCGTCGAGGTATGTGTAGATGCAGTGATATAAGATAAAATTTTGTCTTATCACTTAGAGAGGGCAAAAGGTCTATCTACCCCCCTCCCCCCCTCGTCATACGAGTCTTGCTGGAAAATAGTGGAGGGTTGGGGAGCCGAATGCAGCCGCCCTTCGTTCCTCGTGTAAGAAGTTTAATAATACTCTGCCAGAAGTTTAATAATTCCGCTGTGAGAAATGTTGAATTGCAGAAGGTGCCTCGTGTTTCTGGCGACACTGCTGCCCTGGTGTGAGGCCGCGAATATGCATTATTCGACACCTCCCTCCTCCCCTTCACTCATATTTTTTTCCCTCTCTCTTTCTCTCTCATGAATTAATCGTATTCACCCCCTCTACTAGATTTTCGTGGAGGCACTCTGTTCCCACTTCTTTATTCTCATTTCTTTCTACACCTTTCTTCCTTGCCATTGCTCTTGCATATTGTACGTTTGAGAGAGAGAGAATGGGGTTCGGAATCGACGGATGATGCGAGTCTGGTCTGTATAATCCAAGGATAAGATCTAAATATATTAACCTATCAAAGATAGAATAGGGGAAACATATTTGAAAAAATATATAGAAAAAAATGATAAAGAAAGCAGTGTATACAAATTATTAAATAAAAGCACAGAAACGTTAAGAAAACATCGGCTTAAACATTCAAAAGTCTACTATACAGATATTTAATTAGTAAAAATTTTAGGTATGGGATGGTATGTGAGGGCACTACAGTACGCGCTGGATAGAGGGTATTACATTCCAACGTATCCAGATTGATGTGAATACCCGAGGTCAAGTTACCAGGTATCGTAGTATTGCTGGAGAATGTCTTGTTACAGAATGTCTTCATACGAAAGGTTTATTTACGTGATTCTTTTTCCACAGGAAAATTGTGTAGCACCTCCATACTTAGAAAATCTAAAATAAAAAGCCTTTGCGTGTGGTGAAACGTCGCCCAAGTAAAGTTTGCAATTGCTACTCGTGTGTCTTTATCAGTTGCAACTTACCTGTATTCCCATACTAAATATTACAATGTGAAGTGAGAATTTCACAACATCAGGAAAGTCACAGAGAGTGTAAGAAGTATGTCTGCCTCTACCTGCTAGCAGAGATCACATGGATGCCTCTACCTGCTAGCAGAGATCACATGGATGCCTTTACCTGCTAGCAGAGATCATATGGATGCCTCTACCTGCTAGCAGAGATCACATGTATGCCTCTACCTGCTAGCAGAGATCACATGGATGCCTCTACCTGCTAGCAGAGATCACATGGATGTCTCTACCTGCTAGCAGAGATCACATGGATGCCTTTACCTGCTAGCAGAGATCACATGGATGCCTCTACCTGCTAGCAGAGATCACATGGATGCCTCTACCTGCTAACAGAGATCACATGGATGCCTCTACCTGCTAGCAGAGATCACATGGATGCTCTAACTGCTAGCAGAGATCACATGGAGCCTCTACTGCTAGCAGAGATCACATGGATGCCTCTACCTGCTAGCAGAGATCACATGGATGCCTCTAACTGCTAGCAGAGATCACATGGATGCCTCTACCTGCTAGCAGAGATCACATGGATGCCTCTAACTGCTAGCAGAGATCACATGGATGCCTCTAACTGCTAGCAGAGATCACATGGATGCCTCTAACTGCTAGCAGAGATCACATGGATGCCTCTACCTGCTAGCAGAGATCACATGGATGCCTCTAACTTCTAGCAGAGATCACATGGATGCCTCTACCTGCTAGCAGAGATCACATGGATGCCTCTAACTGCTAGCAGAGATCACATGGATGCCTCTACCTGCTAGCAGAGATCACATGGATGCCTCTACCTGCTAGAAGAGATCACATGGATATGTCTACCTACTAGCAGAGACGACATGGATGCCTCTACCTACTAGCAGAGATCACATGGATGCCTCTACCTGCTAGCAGATCACATGGATGCCTCTACCTGCTAGCAGAGATCACATGGATGCCTCTAACTGCTAGCAGAGATCACATGGATGCCACTTCCTGCTAGCAGAGATCACATGGATGCCACTTCCTGCTAGCAGAGATCACATGGATGCCACTTCCTGCTAGCAGAGATCACATGGATGCCTCTTTCTGCTAGCAGAGATCACATGGATGCCTCTTCCTGCTAGCAAAGACCACATGGATGCCTCTACCTGCTAGCAAAGACTATATGAGCATGCTTTTGTCAACTAGCACAGCTTTTAACATCTGTTTAACAGTTATTATTACCAAAATTGCATCTCTCTCTCTCTCTCTCTCTCTCTCTCTCTCTCTCTCTCTCTCTCTCTCTCTCTCTCGCACGCGCGCGCAGACTTTTTCTTCAGAGTCTTCGATTCTCTTCTCAATATTCCTTGTCATCTGTCCCCCAAATATCTCTTTTTTTCCTCTTCTGTCCTCCAGTTTTCCCTCAAGTTCCCCTTCCTTGCCTGCTGTGTCTCCCAGATTCATCTCTTCCTCTCGCTAAGTCTTGACATTCGTATTCCATCACCAACTCTCTCCTAACACTGTTTAACCTTGCCGACTTGAACCAACCCGTGTTGCAATTTTTCTCACCACCTCCTGTGGCTCTGATTGGTCCGCTTTTTTTTTTTATCGAGTCACCAACTTGTGGCTCTGATTGGTTCTTTTTTTTCACGCCACCAATTCCTGTGGCTCTGATTGGTTCTTTTTTTTACGCACTACTAACTTTAAGTTTTCATTAGTTCCATTTTATGCCATAGCGGAAGCTGCAGCAGCTCTACCAACAGGAGCAGTAGAAGCAGAGGCAACAATAATAATAGCAGAATCAGTTACAGCAGTAGTAGTACTAGTGGTATTAGCAACAGCAGCAGCATCCGTAATAGCAGATGCAACAGTAGTAGTAACAGCAGCAGTGGTAATTAGTAATAGTTGCATTAGTAACATCATCAACAGTAGTATTATGTGTAGTTAGAAATATACAGTATTCATTGTGCTCTTAATTTTCCAGCTCACATTGCTAACTTGCTTTATGTTTTCTACAGGTAAGGTCCCGGAGCTGGAGTCTACGAAGTGAACGTGAGTGTGTATTTGTGTTTATCTACATCTACTTCCTTTTAGTATCCCCTTACCGTACATATTACCTGTAACCGGTTTCGAGAGGAGTTCTACAGTTACATCCTAAGACAAGAGCTTTCACTGTTGAATGCGTGATGAACCAGGCTGTTGTTCCTCGCAGCCCGCAGTTTCTGGTTACGGGGATGCTTGCCCAGCTCAGTGAAGGCTTCAGAGACTGGTCCGGGAGTTAATCACTGCAACCAAAACTAGATGACAGCTGGGCTCTTAAGAATAGAGGAGCAGCAGCCTGGTTGGTCAGGCAAGCACCAGACAAGCCTGACCTAGGGCCGGGCTTCCGGAATAGAGAAAAACTCGCGAAGCTCATCAAAGGTATACCTTTGATATACCTTTGAAGAGTTTCGAGAGTATCTACTCTCTGAGCCCGGCCATGGGCCAGGCTCGTCTGGTGCTTGCCTGGTCAACCAGGCTGTTGCTGCTGGAGGCCCGCTGCCCCACATATCCATCACAGCCTGGTTGATCTGGCACCTGGTGAAGATATTTGTCCAGTTTCCTCTTGAAGGCTTCTACACTGGTTCCAGCCGTGTTTCGGATATCTTCTGGTAAGATGTTGAATAGTCTGGGACCCCGGATGTTAATACAGTGCTCCCGTATTGTCCCCACCGCACCCCTGCTCCTCACTGGGTTTATTTTACACTTTCTCCCATATCACTCCAGTATGTTGTTATGGCAGTGTGCAGATTTGGGACCAGGCCCTCAAGTACTTTCCATGTATATATTATCATGTATCTCTCTCTCCTCCGCTCCAATGAGTACATGTTCAAGACTTGAAGGCGTTCCCAATAATTTAGATGTTTCAATGGCTCAATGTGAGCCGTAAACGATCTCTGGATTTGTTCCAGCTCTGCTATTTCTCCTGCCCTGAACGGGGCCGTCAGCACTGAGCAGTATTCTAAGTGAGGGAGCACTAGCGATTTGAATAGTGTCACCATCGGCATTATTTCCCTTGTTTTGAAAGTTCTCAATACCCACCCCGTCATCTTCCTGGCTGTTGTGATCTTTGTCTTGTTATGGTCTTTAAACGACAGATCAGCAGACATAATTATTCCCAAGTCCTTTACGTGTTCCTTTCGTTCTATGTGGTGACCCTCTTGCGTTTTGTATATAGTGTTCCTTTTGAGTTCTTCATTTTTTCCATACCTAAGCAGCTGAAACTTATCACCATTGAACGTCATGTTGTTCTCCACTGCCCATTGGAAGACCTTGCTTATGTCCTCCTGTAATTTTTCAGTGTCCTCTACCGTAGTGACTTTCATGCTTATTTTAATGTCATCTGCAAATGATGATACAAAAGTGTGCTGGGTGTTTTTATCTATCAGAGGTAAAGGTATATATCTCAGTAAACAGTGTGAGAGAACAGGCAGCAGATTTCATGCTTATCAATATGTCTCTTTAAACTTTATTTGGTATCCATCATTTTTTTTTTTTTTTTTTTTTTTTTTTAATTTTTTTTTACCAATTCTTAGTGGTTTTATTTTGATTATTTGTCTCCCTTTTAGTATTTCTTCATTTGTTTTTACTGGTTTTTTTCGAAAAGTCTTCCAAGAATATATGAACATTAAGCCCGAGTATATTTCTAAAATGTATTTGATAAATTAACTTTCATATTTCTTAAAAAAAAAATTACTCTTTGCAGACACGGTTTGCTAGTTTGATGACAACAGTGAGTTTTAGCTCCTGGGAATGTGTTCAGTTATTCTTCATATAACTGAAGGAGGTTCTTGACCCCTCACACCTTGTTGTCACGTCTTCCATAAACAGGTGTTGACACGTCTCCAACAAGCAGGTGTTGTCACGTTTTTCACAAGCAGGTGTTGTCATGTGTGTCATCAGCAGGTGTTGTCACATGTCACCAGTAAGTGTTGTCACGTGTCACCAGCAGGTGTTGTCACGTGTGTCACTGCTGGTTCCTTCAAGGCTTGATCGAATCTGATTGCCTCCCCTTCTCCAGGTGTTTGGTGACCTCTGCGGGTTGAAAGTAATGGTTAAAACTGTTGGTTGATGCTTTGGAGGACAGGCTGGAACAACCAAACATCCTCTCAGAGGAATGTACACATTAGTTTGTTGAATGTTTTGCATTCTGCCAGGATTAACTTGACCTTTCATGACTTTACCTTTGATGGCTCTCTGCCAGGATTAACTTTATCTTTGATGGCACCAGACAAACCTGGCCCTGGGCCAGGTAAACCAGGCTGTTGCTTCTAACGGATTAAGGTCTTTTCTGTCACGTGAACGAGCACCTAAAATGACAGGTAACTCATACAGACTTCTGCTTTCATTCAGTATACACTTATCCTTAAGATGTTGCGTGTTTCTCTTCTTCGTTTACAATTTAAGAGGTTTGGTCTGAGTGCCACGAGGGTGTGCCAGGAGCAGATACAACAGACATCAGAGGTCGTGTTGACTTGAGTACTAAAAGCACTGAGAATATACCCTTAAGGAGGGAAGCCATATATCTCATAATATATGCATGGCGTATACTCCAATGCCAGGTACCTAATCTGAATACTCACATACCAACTTATTCGAGTGAGAGATGTGGATGTGCTTATTTGTTATTCAAGGGCAGGCGTTAAATGCTGGAGCTTAACGTTGAAATATTAAGAAATATCCTCACTATTTTATCCAAAGAAAATGTTACTCTTCCTCCATGGAGTGTACCTGTTTCCAGGATTTTACCTCGTGGCTCTGAGGCCCGACTTGATGGCTGGTCAAACAGGCTGTCGCTGCTTGTGGTCCGTAGGCCAACATGACTATTACAACCTAATAGTCTCTCACTTTACGTAATCCTTACGCCTTATAAGGGCAGCACAGTTTTTGGTACTGGAGAAAAATGTAAAATAAAGTCAGTGAAAAGTAGAGATATCTTAATTAAACACAGTTGTAGATTAGTCCACGACTCTACAGCCATCTACCAGAAAATGTATTAAGGTGAAAAATGTTTAAAAGAGAACTCTCATGAACTAGGTTGTGCTAGTTCTGAGCTGCAGGTAGCAATAGTCTAACTAATCAGATAGTCATTAAGCCTGGTCACAAGCCGGAGTAGGAAAGTAACGCGAAATCGGTCACAGGTATGTCATAGGTTATCACTCAGGAGGCCTGATTTGGGACCGGGCGCGGGGGCGGTGACCTCTGAAGCTGAATCAAGTACAGTCATGAAAGCCTCTGGACAACATAGAGCAGATGTTACACGGGAGGGAGCAAGTGTAAAATTTGCCACTGCTGGGAAATACAAGTGAAATGCAGAATTCTTAAATATTTCCAGTTGTCGTCTCCCTCCTCCCCGGCCTTCCCACCCCCATCCTTCAAATGCCCTCCTTCCCAGCCCCTCCTTCCCACCCCCATCCTTCAAATGCCCTCCTTCCCAGCCCCTCCTTCCCACCCCCATCCTTCAAATCCCCTCCTTCCCAGCCCCTCCTTCCCACCCCCATCCTTCAAATCCCCTCCTTCCCAGCCCTCCTTCCCACCCCCATCCTTCAAATCCCCTCCTTCCCAGCCCCTCCTTCCCAGCCCCTCCTTCCCAGCCCCTCCTTCCGGCACCACTATTTTTAACTTTTAATGAAACTTTTGGCAAAGTTTCCCGTGGACTTTATCCAGGGAGTGTTGAAAAGTGCCCCGCCTTCCAGTTCCTCCCTACCCCTCCTGTGTCCCCTTCATACCCTCCCTTGCTCCCTTTCCTGTCTCCTCATACCCTCTCTTGCTACCTCTCCTGTCAACTCATACCCTCCCTTGATCCCTCTCCTATCACTTCATACCCTCCCTTGCTCCCTCTCCTGTCACTTCATACCCTCCCTTGATCCCTCTCCTGTCACTTCATACCCTCCCTTGCTCCCTCTCCTGTCACTTCATACCCTCCCTTGATCCCTCTCCTGTCACTTCATACCCTCCCTTGCTCCCTCTCCTGTCACTTCATACCCTCCCTTGATCCCTCTCCTGTCACTTTTGATACCCTCCTTTTATCAACTGTGTCATCTTATGTTCTCCCTCAACAGTCACCTCATGCCATCTTTAAACTGTGTCTCCTCATATTGAGGAGGAATATATGTGTGTATACTGCTAATTAATGTCAGTTTATTGACTTAGAGGCTGTTAGTTGCAACACAAAACTGTCCAAAAATGTCAAAAATTTGTTGAACACTTTACAGGGGATTGTAAAGAAAACAGGTATACTGGACACTTGACTTACCAGTGTGATTGATGTAGTTGTTGACACCTTGTCCCTGGTTCATTACCAGGCTGAATGGTCCGGCGGACTTGACCACTGGATGGTGTTAGGGACTGACGCAAGGGTCAATACACGACTAGTCGATATGACTCAGGAAATCGTAATTAGACGATTGCAAACAGACCACGTTACGGGTCGGGTTAGAACCCATGGCGTAATCCACTCCAGGTCAGTGGCTTACGCACAACGGCCTGGAGTTTTACGACTCACTTGCCATGAGTTCTAACCCCACCCGTACTCTAGTTAGTCGATATGACACTTTGATAAGCTCCAGAGCTTAATTACTTCACTTGCCCTATACCAACACCGTATATAACAGTCAGGTTCCTACCTGCTTTGCACAGATTATTGATTGTATTCTGTTTACTGAACAAGGTAAGGAGAAACGGGATTTACCTGACCTCCAGGTGTATTGATTATACATTAGAGCTTTAACGGATTTGGCTCTTGTTGAGGTCAAAACGGGATGACCATTAACTTATGTCCCGTTAAATGATGAGCTGTGTCCATGTCTGAACGTCATCAATAATTGTAGTCGACACTCACTTAGCACAAGCGACGGTAATGTCCTCGATATCTCAGGTCACTCTTGGAGTGTGAGTTCTGGCTTAAGTTCAGAAAGTCCACTGATCACTTAAATGGTTCTCGCTACTTAGTGACCCCAGAGAGTCCTTAAAGCACATGGTAAATAGAGGTACTGGGTCTTCTTTCAGCAATACGTTAAGGGAGTGGTACTAAATTAATCAAGCGCCCTAGTTGAGGAATTCCGAATCTCATGGTGTTTCTCTTGTTCCTGGCACAAGAGTGATCCCAGGAATTCAAACACAGCTCGGCCTACACAGGCCAGCTGGCCCTGGAGCATTGTCGATATCTACTTGCAATAATGAGAGCTAGTAAAGCACTCTCAATATGTCATAATATTAGTCACTATGATATTCATAAAGCCCATTAATATTTTGAGGTGTAACAAATAGGTCTCATTTTCTTAGATTTTTAAGGCAATCCTGCCAGGCAGGTGTGAACATGGCATATGGCACTCTGGTATGGAACGAAGGAACTATTTTACTACCCTTTACTCCCCTACTGGCAGAGACGAGAGGTATAACGGTCACAGGACTCTTTGGTCACAAACATTCGATAGAGGATACCAGTACAGAGGAATTAAAAAAAATCCCTCATAATCATATCCTGTCTTCCCTTCCTTCCTCAGTTCTCTTGTTTTCCAAGCTTATTCGCTCCAGTTCTTGTGACATCTCTTTCAATTTCCCTCCTTTTTAAGGATCTTCAATGCTTCTTTTTCCGAGCTCCTATTATTTTATTCCCTGTCTTTCCTTCCCTTAGCCCCTGCAAGCTCTTACCCCCAGTATTACCAACCTCAGATATTTAAACATGATGAACAATATAATACTTTATATAAAGTATAAAAGAGGAGCTTCACAGTGTAACATCAACCCCACAGTGAGGCTGCCCTACACTTGCTTCCTTTTCTCTCTCATCTCCCCTTCCATCCTCTTCTCTCTCTCCTCTTGTATTTTCTCCCCCTCCCTCATCTCTCTCCTTCCCTTGTTCTCTCTTTCCTTTGTCCTCTCCTTCCCTTGTTTTCTTGCTCCATTCATTTAATCATCTTTTTTGATTGCCTTATCAGACAACCAATTGGTGGTTGTATCCTGCAGGCAAAAGTAGCCCTGGCAGTGCAGCTGCTCTGGTATTTGCAAGAAACTGTCAAGTTTCCACTTTATCTCTCAACTCTCCCGTGTTACAAGATGGCAGTGACACGAAGTGTTCCAGACACCATGAACACTGTTTTAGTCTATTGTGTTCCAAGTTTTCATAAGGAATTATTTCAGGCTGTAGAATTAGAACCAGTTGTAAATTATGATGCATCTTTCTCTTTTGCATTCGAATGAATGTTGTTTAAAATTTGAAGGCCTTTCCCGAAAGTTACCTGAAGGCTGCCGCAACTGTGTTAGTGGATGCAAGCCCTGCAAGTGAAAGAGAGAGTTAGCCTTTTAGCTGTGAGTGCGCACCACTCGGATGACTTTTCCTAACAGTTGCCAACTTTGCGACTGACACAGGTCTAGTCCTGCAGGCCCTTTGTATTTTAGTGGCTGTCCGCCTTGCTGCTCCAATGTTATGCGTGTGACTAGTTTTCGTGTTTAGCAATCATTGCTGGTTAAGCATTTTCTTGTGAACTAATACCGGTTTCGCTAATCTTAAATTGGGCACCTAGTTTATACAAGTATTATTGACATTATTTAAAGGTTATCGAAAGAAAAAAAAAATATTGTGAATGTCGCCTTGATGCATGTAGATGCTAGTCGCTGCTGACACTGTTACCGAGAGTGAACAGGAATCCCTTACTCTATACCTTTCAAAATTTAGATTCTCAGACTTAATATTGCTGCTCTTGCTGCTGCTGTTGATCCCGCTACTGATCTGTCTTTTAAAGAAAATAACAAGACAAAGATCACAACAGCCAGGAAGATGACGGGGTGGGTATTGAGAACTTTCAAAACAAGGGAAATAATGCCGATGGTGACACTCTTCAAATCGCTAGTGCTCCCTCACTTAGAATACTGCTCAGTGCTGACGGCCCCGTTCAGGGCAGGAGAAATAGCAGAGCTGGAACAAATTCAGAGATCGTTTACGGCTCACATTGAGCCATTGAAACATCTAAATTATTGGGAACGCCTTCAAGTCTTGAACATGTACTCATTGGAGCGGAGGAGAGAGAGATACATGATAATATATACTTTGAAAGTACTTGAGGGCCTGGTCCCAAATCTGCACACTGCCATAACAACATACTGGAGTGAGATATATGGGAGAAAGTGTAAAATAAACCCAGTGAGGAGCAGGGGTGCGGTGGGGACAATACGGGAGCACTGTATTAACATCCGGGGTCCCAGACTATTCAACATCTTACCAGAAGATATCCGAAACACGGCTGGAACCAGTGTAGAAGCCTTCAAGAGGAAACTGGACAAATATCTTCACCAGGTGCCAGATCAACCAGGCTGTGACGGATATGTGGGGCAGCGGGCCTCCAGCAGCAACAGCCTGGTTGACCAGGCAAGCACCAGACGAGCCTGACCCATGGCCGGGCTCAGAGAGTAGATACTCTCGAAACTCTTCAAAGGTATAAGGCCCTCGCCGTGTGAAGCGAGAGCTTTAGCCACCAGACCACCAGAGCTGTAGCTGTGGATGGTGTTTCTGTTGCCTCTTGTTGCCACTGCTGTTGGTGCTGCTACTGCTGCAGCAGTCGTCGTAGCTGGTACTAAGGTTGTCTCCCTAAAATTAGAATATCGCAGTGCTTTGAGATTGCTGTTCAATTCTGGCCAAACAAGCCAGAGTTCAACCCAATCAGTGAGTATTGGGAGTGGCTTGGCACTCTTCCTTGATTCCAGATGATTGTGTATCGTAAGCACCTGAGGTACTGCCTGACCTTGATACCACCTGTTAGTATATTGGAAGTGCCAGAGGGTAGCACCTCGCACCTTTTTTGATATAAGCTGCTGGTGGATTGGGAGTTCTAGATCAACCTGGTTAATCAGGCACTTGTTACAGTCTCCATCTTTAAAACCCTCTACCTCTAGTCCGACAATATTTTTTATTTGCTGGTGGATGGTTGAAGAGTCTTGTACCACTGATATTGATACTCTTGAGACCATCGTTGTTACACCGGCCTGGGGATAGGCTTTTCTGTTGATGGTCTCCATAGCAAGTTTGTTGCTTTTAGGGAAAAGAAAAAAAATGAAATAGAGAGAGAGAGAGAGAGAGAGAGAGAGAGAGAGAGAGAGAGAGAGAGAGAGAGAGAGAGAGGAGAGAGAGAGAGAGAGAGAGAGAGAAGGGCTTTCTGTTAGCCTTTGTTTGAGTTAATATTGTTAGTGGTGTATTTATTAGTTAGTTGACTGATCAACTGGGTTTATTATATCTTCCTCCTGTACGTCCTCGTCGTCTGAGGGGGATGCCAAGAGAATATACTGTCTTGGTAATACACCTGACATACCTGTGAGCCAGGGATGAAGCTTCTGGAAGGCTGATGCAGTAACTCTCTCTCTCTCTCTCTCTCTCTACTTGTGTTAATCGGTGCCTTTTCCCTTTTTTTTCTCACCGAACCTCTTTCTCCGTGCATCTCTCCCTGCCTCTCTTCCTGTGTTTCTCTCACTGTGCCTCTTTTTCCCTGCCTCTCTCACTGTGCCTCTTTTCCCCTGCCTCTCTCACTGTGCGTCTCTTCCCCTGCCTCTCACTTTGCGTCTCTTCCCCTGCCTCTCACTGTGCGTCTCTTCCCCTGCCTCTCACTGTGCGTCTCTTCCCCTGCCTCTCACTGTGCCTCTCTCTTCCCCTGCCTCTCTACTCCCAGGTAATAAAAACACGGAACAGTATCATTTCCCATTTTTCGTCTGTATCTTAACTTTGCCGCGATAAACACGGCCGCAAGTTGGCCTATTTTTCCAGTGGAAACTTTTGCGAATTTCGCGAGGTGGCGAGACTTGACTTCCCGGCGTAAACAAGCCAGGCATCGCCGTATTGCTCATTAAGTGAGTTTTCCACTTCTTTGTAATGGAGTTTCTGGCGTATAGCAAGTCTGGGGGTCACAAGTTAATGAGAATTATGACGACCAGTGGCAGGTCTAGCGACACTTGCGGCAAGTCAAGCGGCGCCTGCCGCAGGTCTAGCGACACTTGCGGCAAGTCAAGGGGCGCCTGCCGCAGGTCTAGCGGCACTTGCGGCAGGTTAGAGCTTAGTATAAGCATAATATTGAGAAAGATTCTTCTTTGTTGAGGTTCCCGAAAGCAACCCCGAACGCAAGGGTAATGAGTGACGAGAGATCTGTTGACTTTAACCTGGCCACCACCTGCTACCCCCTTACTTGGCCACTACCCCGCCGCCCCTTGACCGCCACCTACTACCCCTTACCTGGCCACCACCTTTGGCCCCTTAATTGGCCAGGTAAGGGACGGTCGGGTGTAATGAGGCAAACTGAGTGTCCTCGAACTAGCTGTGTGTGTTTTGTAAACACCGCTGGCTGTGGTGGTAGTTGTGATAGTGGTTGTACGATGGTGGTAGTTGTAGGGTGGTGGTAGTGGTAGTGCGATAGTTCTATCCTCACCTCACCTATTTGTACATTACAGGGGTTGAGTCTCAGTTCCTGGCCCTGCCTGTTTACCTGCCGCTTGCTGGGATTATTACTGTCGTACCTATTCTTAAACCTATGTATAGTTCACTCCTTCACTACTACTTCGTCCAGGTCTTTTTACTTTCTGAATTCCCTCCCCCTGAGGCTGAAGAAATGATTACTAACATCTCTGTAATATATCTGTCTGACTTACACCTGTGCCCTCGTGTGCATGTTTCCCGCCACTCGAACAGTTTGTCCCTTTCTACCCTATCAAAACCTCTTGGGTATTTTCTACAGTATGTCATTATCGTGTCTCCGCTGGTTCTCCTGGCCTCTGTTGTTGCTAGATTCAGTTCCTTTAGATCCCTCTTCACAGCTAATATTTCTCAACCCTGGGATTAGTCTCGTTGCACTACTCAGCACTTATTCCAGTTTCTTGATATGTATAATCTGGTGTGGGTTCCATACTGGTAGTCCTGGATGTCAATCTTCAGGCGGGAGCACAACCACCTCTGACTGCCACCACACTTCAGAGGTGTTGTTCCTCTGGCACTACGCTCGGTTCTCTGTACCCGAGTGTATTTCAGTATTATTGTTAGTGTGGTAGTGGTGGTTGAGTGATGGTGGTGGTTGAGTGATGGTGGTAGTGGTGGTTGAGTGATGGTGGTAGTGGTGGTTGAGTGATGGTGGTAGTGGTGGTTGAGTGATGGTGGTGGTGGTAGTGGTGGTTGAGTGATGTTGATGGTAGTGGTGGTTGAGTGATGGTGGTGGTAGTGGTGGTTGAGTGATGGTGGTGGTAGTGGTGGTTGAGTGATGGTGGTGGTAGTGGTGGTTGAGTGATGGTGGTGGTAGTGGTGGTTGAGTGAGTGTTGGTAGTGGTGGACGAGTGATGTTGGTGGTAGTAGTGGTCGAGTGATGTTGGTGGTAGTGGTGGTTGAGTGATGGTGGTGGTAGTGGGTGGTTGAGTGATGGTGGTGGTTGGTTGATGATGGTGGTGGTGGTGGTGGTTGAGTGATGGTGGTGGTAGTGGTGGTTGAGTGATGGTGGTGGTAGTGGTGGTTGAGTGATGGTGGTGGTAGTGGTGGTTGAGTGAGTGTTGGTAGTGGTGGACGAGTGATGTTGGTGGTAGTAGTGGTCGAGTGATGTTGGTGGTAGTGGTGGTTGAGTGATGGTGGTGGTAGTGGTGGTTGAGTGATGGTGGTGGTTGAGTGATGGTGGTGGTGGTGGTGGTTGAGTGATGGTGGTGGTAGTGGTGGTTGAGTGATGGTGGTGGTTGAGTGATGGTGGTGGTGGTGGTGGTTGAGTGATGGTGGTGGTAGTGGTGGTTGAGTGATGTTGGTGGTAGTGGTGGTTGAGTGATGGTGGTGGTAGTGGTGGTTGAGTGATGGTGGTGGTTGAGTGATGGTGGTGGTGGTGGTGGTTGAGTGATGGTGGTGGTAGTGGTGGTTGAGTGATGGTGGTGGTAGTGGTGGTTGAGTGATGGTGTCATGTTGGTACAACTGCCTCTGCTACTGCTGCAAATACAGTGGCTTTACTGCAGCAGCTGTTGCCGCGGGTGCCGTTGTCAGGACTTCTGCTATCATTGTTGCTATTCCTGCTGCTGTCGTTGCCTCATCTATCTCCTGTTGCTGTTCCTGCTACTACTGTAGCCGTTTCTGCTGTTGCTGTTATTGCCGCTGCTTTTCTGTAAGTCTGGGACTGCTGTGAGGTGGGTTGGTTGGCAGGTCTTGGAGTCAGGCGAGTGCAAGTCTACTCACCTTCATGAGGGAAATTAATTATAACTTTGGGAAAAAGAAAAGTAATTGGTGGATGCGGGAGGAGCTGTGTGTTAATCCTTGACTTTACCGGGAGCAGCAGGAGTGGCAGGCGCTGCAGCAGATGTTGTCCTCCATCTGCAGCAGCCGGAGTGGCAGGCACTGCAGCAGATATCCTCCACACCTGGAGCGGCAGGTATGGAAGATGTGTGTGTACTTTACTTATTGTTAATTAATGCTAGTCTATTTACCCAGAGCCTGCCGGTCTCTCCACCAGCTTTGTCAAGTAAACAACCCTCCATAGTGGCTATCAGAAATACCCAGGTAGCCAGCAGCAACAACATAGTTGACCAGACAAGCACCAGACTTCGGGACTAGAAAATATATCATAGGTAGTCCTTCAGGTACAGAGTGTGGTGTTATCTGCTACGTTCCATGGAGTACATATAGTTGTGTGTGTGTGTGTGTGTGTAAAATATAATCACATACTTATATATCCATAAAAACGAGGAAGACATAATCGCTGCCGTTCTTGTGTCCCGGTACAGAAAAATCTCTTCTTTATAGCTTATGCTTTTAGTCTATTAGTGCAGCTTGTAGCTTGCTATTATTAGTCGATGGAAATCCTCTCCTTCCCTTCCTTCTCGCTCCCCTCTCCCCATCCCTCCACACCTGCACCCTATAATGTCCCTTTAACTTCTTACAATTTCCAATTCAAGATGGTCAAGTCTCCTAAGACTGTCTCCCTACCCCTCTTTCCCTGCGTTACTGGCCAGCAGTAACGCACCTACGGTTCACAACATGCCAGAAACCACAAATGTAGAAGTCTCCAAGAGATAGTTAAAAATGTCATGTGAAGGCAGCTCACCAGTGAGGCTATGATGGCTTTATCTCCGGGCTTCAGGTAGAAGGTAATGTGAGAGGCGCGGTGGACACAGGCCAGACTGGTCCAGTAATACTCTCGGGACTAGTGATGTAGGTGTGCTTGAGAAGTTTACCTTGTTCCTGTAGCCAGGTTGATGATGTACACTCCTGGGAAGTATTAATATTGACTGACACACACACACACACACACACACACACACACACACACACACACACACACACATACACGGGAATATTAACATTCTGACATAAACACCCTCAAACATTAACATTCTTGCACTCGCACACCCTGAAGCATTAACATTCTGACGCTCGCACCCGTGAAACATTAACATTCTATCACACTCATACCCGTGTAACATTAACATTCGGACACACACCCTGAAACATTAACATTTTGACGCACTCACACACCCTAAAACATTAACATTTGACACTTATACCCTAAAACATTAACATTCTGACACACACCCTAGAACATTAACAGTGTGACAGAGACTTACACTCGTGAAGCTAACACCCAGACAGACACATAACAAGGCAACACGGGATTTGTCTAAAAGGTTTCTCATCTTTGCTGGTAAAAGCATTGCACAGTTGCAGTCATAGTGTTGTTATTGTTTTCATTGATTGCGCTAATTGCCTCTCTATTTTTAGTCTGGTTTATTAGCTGTTTTAAATGTCGGGACCCCTGGATAAGCTTGCATCTGTATATTGAAAGTTTGTGTTGGTTTATTTTCCGGTTTTGTTATCTAGGGTTATCCTCGTCGTTATCTAAGGTTATCCTTGTCGTTATCTAAGGTTATCCTCGTCGTTATCTAAGGTTATCTTCGTCGTTACCCAGCATTGGTAAATCATAAGAGGACACAGGATTATTTAAGGGTCAGTCATTTAGATCATTTCCAAAAAAAATAAAAAGCAGGAGAAATATTTTAAAAATTAGTGACTATCTTTAGACTTCTACTCTACACTAAGGGCAATATTTCGGGATAGAAATGTATATTCAAGTCACTTGTTCTCTCAAGGCTGGAGTACTGCTGTAGTTTTTAACAGCGCCGTTCAAGGTACGTGAAATTACAGTTCTGGAGAATGTGCAGAGAACCTTCACTGCTCTTGTAGATTCAATTAAGCACCAAAATTATTGGCAACATTTGATGTCTCTCGATCTGTACTCATTGGAACGTAGGAGAGAAAGGTGCATTATAATGCACACACTGAATATTTTGGAAGGGTTGGTCCCAAAACTGCCTCGGATAGATCGTTCCCCATTAAAGAGGCTTGATAGATAATGAAAAATACCACAGTGAAAAGCAGTGTGCAGTGAGTACAATAAAGGAAAACTCAATAAGTGTGAAGGGACCAGGACTCTTCAACGTTCTTCCTTCACATATAAGGGGGATTGCCAACAAACTTCTGCCTGATCAGCCGGGCTGTGGTACTTACACTTAATGCGGAAAGCACCAACAACCTGGTTGGCCTGCTCATCACCGGGAAGCCTGGTTTGGGACCGGGTCGCGGTCTCAGACCAGGCTATCCTATCTGAATGAAGGGTCCACTTCAGGTGGACCCTTCATTCAGATATTTAGTAAATCACTATCTTACCTTTGTTTTCAAAAAGTAACAAAAAAAATGTTCAGCAAGGTTGTACTGCCTGCTTGGCACTGCCTGCTTGGGACTGCCTGCTTGGCACTGCCTGCTTGGCACTGCCTGCTTGGGACTACCAGCCACTACCTCCAACACCCTGATTGAGTTGGTCATCAACAGGATTGAGGAACCCCGGAGTTCTTGCCAGTTAGACTAAAACAATAACTTTGTGGCTGGTCGTAAATGTGTAGGTTTTTAGCCAACACTGTAATGTTTGTGTTCAGCTAGGGGAAATATATTCTGTAATGTTAATTCGATGAAGACAAAGAGAGAGAGGTTGGTAATCTGAATTTGATTAAGATATTTCTTCGCGACCTTATACTTCAATAGCAGGTATGGAAGCTTTTGTTCCAGACCACTTGAATCCACGCTTTCTAAATTATCTTGCTATTAATCCCATTAAATTTCATTGGAATGGAGGCCCCAGGATCCAGGTATCAAATTCCTGTTTTAATAAGTGGGGAAACTGCATTTAGGCAATTCCAAACGGCAGTTGTGTATGCCATCAAGCGAGAGCAGCAATGGTGAGTAGTCTCTCCGCTAAGCATAGGACATTGAGAACACATTATCTCAGGAGTTTTATCTCTGGTATTCCCAGTGTTCATCTAAGGCAGATCGTAAAGCGGAGTAGTAGCTGGAGTTGAGCGTGGGACGGGAGTTGACCGTGACCGTGGCCTGACTCGTCTGCACCTGCGCTCTTCACTAAGTGCCCAACACTGCCCAACCACTGAGTCAAGTACACCAGCGTTGTGCTACCATAGGACCAGTGGTCTCTTCTGTTATGTACCACCATAAGACCAGTGGTCTCTTCTGTTATGTACCACCATATGACCAGTGGTCTCTTCTGTTATGTACCACCATAGGACCAGTGGTCTCTTCTGTTATGTACCACCATAAGACCAGTGGTCTCTTCTGTTATGTACCACCATAGGACCAGTGGTCTCTTCTGTTATGTACCACCATAGGACCAGCAGTCTCTGTTGCCGTGTGCCACGATAGGAGCAACGGTCTGCTGTCGTGTATTGCAGTAACACCAACGGTTACTTCACTTTTAATTGTGCTGTGAGACCCCAGTGTACTGCGTCACACGATTCCTTCACAACTTTCACACCCCGTGTACAGTAGTAGTAGTAGTGGTTACCTGCAGTTGCTTCCGGAGGTCACGGTCCTAGACCAGGTGGTGGTAACCGGCCTTTACACCTGCAGTCTCTTGGACACACTTCACTTCTTTCCTCTGGTGAGACGCTTCCTCCGGCAGATGGATCGGTGACCACCGGTGACTTCTAATTGAGCGACGGGTACCCGAGGTGTGCTGGACCTTGCTGACTGCTGCTCTCAATAACACGGTCCACAGAAGACACCGCTGGCATCCCCTGCAAGATACAACTCAGCACGACTCTAATGGTATGAAAATTTTCTGGTTCCTGAAGTATGACCTGGCGGAGGAGGATGGTAAGAGAACTAGAAGACGAAGAAGAAGAATGAGAAGGTGGAGACGGCAAAGAAAATGACAGTAACATAGATAGTTTTAGGGCTATTAAATACCTGTGGGTTATTAACCCTTGATTGCCCAGCAGAGTCAAATAGTTTGGCCTATTTCCATTGTGGTGCTTATCGAGGATGCTAATCACAGCAGCCACCCAGTTACTGGGGTACCTGTTTTCTCTTCAGCGGTTGTAAGGAGACTCACTCATACGTCTCTTGTTTTCAGGAAATCGAACCTTATCCCTGTCAGTTGTGAATTGGTTGGAAGATAAAGTATCGACACACAGTGATAAATAAAGACACAGTTTCGCTTAAAGGTACTAAGAAAATACTCAGTGCGAAACGGTCGAGTTAGAAGTAGATCACATAGGACTGTGACGACGCTTTCCGAGGCATGACAGTTTGAGTCTAACAAGCTGGAGTAGTTTTGAAGGTAGAGAGGAGGAGGCTGAGGCCGCCTGGGGCATTTGTAGTCTGGCTGGGCGAGTCAGAGGGTAGTAGAAGCACGTTAATATGTTGAGCGACCCGCATGGCTGACTCTCTCTCCACTTCTTGTTTATTTTTGTTCAGTTTTTTCTTTCTTTCATCTTGGTCGAGGATAATACCCTCTCAAGGTTATAGCTTAGTCCTGTCGCGTTAGTACTAGTTGTGCTCTAGCTGTTGTATGAGTCCTGTCGCTTTGGTACTAGATGTTGTTAGCAGTTATGACAGTCCTGTCGCGGTAGTACTAGCTGTGGTCTAGCAGTTGGGTGTATCCTGTTGTGCTGATCCTGGTCCTAGTTATGTCTAGCTCTTCCCTTCTCTTGAGAGACATTCCTCACTGGTCCCAGCGACTTCGGTCTGGCTTGCGTGTACCTGCGACGTGTCGGAATTGTATCCTAGAGAGTGTGGGTTGGCAGGTGATTCCAGGCCGTATCTAAGCTCTCTACTAATGTGTCAGTACACTGAGCATCATGCTTTTAATCTGACCGAATTCAACAGTGGAATTTGTTCATATATATGTGTGATTTGAAGTTATTAGAACATGACTAATATGGCGTAACTCAGATATGTAGTCACCATTTACTGTCCTAACATGAATATTATGACATGACTGATATGTACTTGTATGGATGCACAGAAGACCTAGGGATTGGGCCCTGAAAGGGTTAACAAGAGTATATCTAGGCATATATTTACAATTTCTGCCTCGTATATTACAGGCAAATTATGGACAGAGAACATTGACCGTGGAAATAACATCTTCGTAGAACACTTTCATTCCCCGATGTATAGATTTAAATGCTGCTGGTTCACGGCTCCCCGTTTTCTGTTACATCGCCAGGACGAACTTATTAATTAATAAGGCAGTTTTGCGTTTGTTATAATTGGTTTATTTTGGTTAATTCACGTTAATATAACCGAAAATAGCTGGTTAAATTAATAAAATAAAGAGAAGAACGTCTCTTAGGAGAGGATGAGGTGTGTGAGGTTGTAGAAACAAGACGCATATGCATAATCAAGACTTTAAAGGAGACGTTTCGACACTAGTGACGGTATGATTTCGAATCAAAATAGGATTTTGGCGAAACTTCTACTTCAGTAAATGTCTTGATAGTGCATACGTCTTATTCACATAATCTGTCACCACTTTTACTAGACTTTTGATATGAAAAAAATAAACTTTGTTTTCAATTGATGCTGCTTATTTAAACTTGGTGTGACCATATTTATTTGTGTTGTGTTGCTTTTTGTGTGTTAATTTTATCCTTTATATATATATATATATATATATATATATATATATATATATATATATATATATAAGATGGGGTCCACCTCTGGTACAAATTGTGGGTCCCATAGCCTCGGAGAAGTGGATAAAAAGGCTTCAAGAAAGAATATTTGGATTTCTTCCTGATGCCATTTGAATATTCCACTTCCCCTACCACCCCACCAATATATATATATATATTTTTTTTTTTTTTTTCAACAAGTCGGCCGTCTCCCACCGAGGCAGGGTGACCCAAAAAGAAAGAAAATCCCCAAAAAGAAAATACTTTCATCATCATTCAACACTTTCACCACACTCATACATAATCACTGTTTTTGCAGAGGAGCTCAGATACGACAGCTGAGAAAAGTCCCTCCCAGCTGTCACTATCTCAGACCCCTCCTTTAAAGTGCAGGCATTGTACTTCCCATTTCCAGGACTCAAGTCCAAATAAATCAATTAACTGGTTTCCCTGAATCCCTTCACAAAATGTTACCCTGCTCACACTCCAACAGATCGTCATGTCCCAAAACCATTCGTCTCCATTCACTCCTATCTAACACGCTCACACATGCTTGCTGGAAGTCCAAGCCCTCGCCCACAAAACCTCCTTTACCCCTTCCCTCCAACCTTTTCTAGGACGACCCCTACCCCGCCTTCCTTCCCTACAGATTTATACGCTCTCCAAGTCATTCTACTTTGATCCATTCTCTCTAAATGACCAAACCACCTCAACAACCCCTCTTCAGCCCTCTGACAAATACTTTTAGTAACTCCACACCTTCTCCTAATTTCCACATTCCGAATTTTCTGCATAATATTTACACCACACATTGCCCTTAGACAGGACATCTCCACTGCCTCCAGCCTCCTCCTCGCTGCAGCATTTGCAACCCATGCTTCACACCCATATAAGAGTGTTGGTACCACTATACTTTCGTACATTCCCTTCTTTGCCTCCATGGATAACGTTTTTTGTCTCCACAGATACCTCAATGCACCACTCACCTTTTTTCCTTCATCAATTCTATGGTTAACCTCATCCTTCATAAACCCATCCGCTGACACGTCAACTCCCAAATATCTGAAAACATTTACTTTTTCCATAATCCCTCTCTCCAATGTGATATCCAATTTTTCTTTATTTAAATCGTTTGATACCCTCATCACCTTACTCTTATCTATGTTCACTTTTAACTTTCTACCTTTACACACTCTCCCAAACTCGTCCACTAACCTCTGCAACTTTTCTTTAGAATCTCCCATAAGCACAGTATCATCAGCAAAAAGTAACTGTGTCAACTCCCATTTTGCATTTAATTCTCCATAATATAATCCCACCCCTCTCCCCAACACCCTAGCATTTACTTCTTTTACAACCCCATCTATAAATATATTAAACAACCATGGTGACATTACACATCCCTGTCTAAGACCTACTTTTACCGGGAAGTAATCTTCCTCTCTCCTACACACCCTAACCTGAGCCTCACTATCCTCATAAAAACTCTTTACAGCCTTCAGTAACTTACTACCTATTCCATACACTTGCAACATTTGCCACATTGCTCCCCTATCCACTCTATCATATGCCTTTTCTAAATCCATAAATGCAATAAAAACTTCTCTACCTTTATCTAAATACTGTTCACATATATTCTTCACTGTAAACACTTGATCTATACATCCCCTACCCACTCTAAAGCCTCCTTGCTCATCTGCAATCCTACTCTCTGTCTTACCTCTAATTCTTTCAATAATAACCCTGCCATACACTTTACCTGGTATACTCAGTAAACTTATTCCCCTATAATTTTTACACTCTCTTTTATCCCCCTTCCCTTTATATAAAGGAACTATACATGCTCTCTGCCAATCCCTAGGTACCTTCCCCTCTTTCATACATTTATTAAACAAAAATACCAACCACTCCAGCACTATATCCCCCCCTGCTTTTAACATTTCTGTCATGATTCCGTCAATTCCAGCTGCTTTACCCCCTTTCATTCTACGTAATGCCTCACGCACCTCCCCCACACTCACATCCTGATCTTCTTCACTCCTAAACGATGTTGTACCTCCCTGGCCAGTACATGAAATTACCGCCTCCCTTTTTTCATCAACATTTAAAAGTTCCTCAAAATATTCCCGCCATCTACCCAATACCTCCAGCTCCCCATATACTAACTCCCCTACTCTGTTTTTAACTGACAAATCCATTCGTTCCCTAGGCTTTCTTACCTTGTTTATCTCACTCCAAAATTTCTTCTAGTTTTCAGCAAAATTTCTTGACAGAGCCTCTCCCATTCTTTCATCCGCTTTTCTTTTGCACTCTCTCACCACTCTCTTCACCTTTCTTTTACTCTCCATATACTCTGCTCTTCTATTAACACTTCTGTTTTGTAAAAACCTCTCATAAGCTACCTTTTTCTCTTTTATCACACCCTTTACTTCTTCATTCCACCACTCACTCTTCTTTCCTCCTGCACCCACCCTCCTATAGCCACAAACTTCTGCCCCACATTCTAATACTGCATTTTTAAAACTATCCCAACTCTCTTCAACCCCCCCACTACTCCTACTTGCACTAGCCCACCTTTCTGCCAATAGTTGCTTATATCTCACCCTAACTTCCTCCTCCCTTAGTTTATACACTTTTACCTCTCTCTTACTTGCTGTTGCCATTTTCTTTTTGTCCCATCTACTGTAGCTACAACCAAATAATGATCTGATATATCCGTTGCCCCTCTATAAACATGTACATCCTGAAGCCTACTCATCAACCTTTTATCCACCAATACATAATCCAACAAACTACTTTCCTTACGTGCTATATCATACCTTGTATATTTATTTATCCTCTTTTCATAAAATATGTATTACTTATTACCAAACCTCTTTCTACACATAGCTCAATTAATGGTTCCCCATTTACATTTACCCTGGCACCCCAAATTTACCTACTACTCCATCCACAACATTTTTACCCACTTTAGCATTAAGATCCCCAACCACAATTACTCTCTCACTTGGCTCAAAACTCCCCACACACTCACTCAACATTTCCCAAAATATCTCTCTCTCCTCTACACTTCTCTCTTCTCCAGGTGCATAAACACTTACTATAACCCACTTTTCACATCCAATCTTTATTTTACTCCACATAATCCTTGAATTTATACATTTATATTCCTTCTTTACCTGCCATAACTGATTATTCAACATTATTGCCACTCCTTCTTTAGCTCTAACTCTATTTGAAACCCCTGATCTAATCCCATTTATTTCTCCCCACTGAAACTCTCCTACCCCCTTCAGCTTTGTCTCACTTAAAGCCAGGACATCCAGCTTCTTTTCATTCATAACATCTACAATCATCTCTTTCTTATCATTCGCACAACATCCACGCACATTCAAACATCCCACTTTGACGGTTTTCTTCTTTTTCTTTTAGTAAGCTATACATGAAAAGGGGTTACTAGCCCATTGTTACAGCATTTTAGTTGACTTTTACAACACGCATGGCTTACGGAGGAAAGATTCTTATTCCACTTCCCCATGGATATGAAAGGAAAAGCAATAAGAACAAGAACTATTAAGTTAAAATCAAAGAAAACTCAGATGAGTGTGTATACATAAACGTGTACATGTTTGTGTAGCGTGACCTAAGTGTAAGTAGAAGTAGCAAGACATACCTGAAATCTTGCATGTTTATGAGACAGAAAAAGACACCAGCAATCCTACCATCATGTAAAACAGTTTCAGGTTTCTGTTTCACAGTCACCTGGCAGGATGGTAGTACCTCCCTGGGGGTTGCTGTCTACCAACCTACTACCTATATATATATATATATATATATATATATATATATATATATATATATATATATATATATATATATATATATATATATATATATATATATATATATATATTATTAGCTGTTAGTGGTGAGTGACCTCCACTGTCAAAGAGCTCTGTAAATGCCACTACTGTCTGTGGGCACTAACGTACGTGTACTAGTACCCAGCGTGAGGTGTTGGTGAGTGCCGGCCTCTCCTGTCTTGGTCTTGAAGGTGACCCAAAGATGCCGATGGACCTCCAAGCCATTTCTTGGCACATTTTTTTTTTACCCCTGGTTGGTTCCTGCCTTGATTACCTCCACTTTACTTACAGATTGGAGGAATTTCCTGAGTTGTGAGTCTGTTGGGCATTCTCTGACCCCGGGTGTTGTTGGTTAAGGGCGAGGCAAGACAGCAGGTAAGGAGAGGGGCAAGAGAGGAAGCAGGTAGGGGCAAAACAGTAAGCAGGGAAGGGCAAAACAGTAAGCCGGGAGGGGCAAGACAGCATACAATAATGAAGAAAGTTAGCGAGTTGACAGGAGAAAACCGAGAAGAGAAAGGTGAGAGGACAAAAGGAAAAGGTGGGAGAGAGAAAAAGGAGGAAGGGACAGGTTAAAAAAGAAGAAAAAAAAGTCAAAAGAATGGACTGGACAGAAAAAAAAGAAAAGGAGAGAAGAGGCAGGAAGGATAATGTAGGAAAAAAGTCAAGATTAGTGATAGTAGACGCAAAAGGAATACGAGATATCAAGAGGTGGTGGTACGAGGCAAGAGGAAGAGTGCAGATGAAGGAGGAGGAAGAGGAGAGGAGGGCGGCAAGAAGAGTACCGCAAGCCGGGACATGAGTGGTCAGGTTAAAGTCAGTCAGACGGAAAATTTGGAAATGTTCAGTGATTAAACGGAGAAATTGAGGCGGTAATTGGCACTCGTAATTGGCTCAGGGAAATGGGTAGCGATGGACTTTAATGGGTCTAGCCCCCTGGTAATGAATAATGTCATGCGCTTTAATAGCTCT
Organism: Cherax destructor; assembly: GCA_009830355.1. Classification (NCBI taxonomy): domain Eukaryota; kingdom Metazoa; phylum Arthropoda; class Malacostraca; order Decapoda; family Parastacidae; genus Cherax; species Cherax destructor. The sequence continues at coordinate 552,629 of WNWK01000124.1, forward strand.
AACGCATTTTAAGGCACAAAATGGGGGTGACTCAGTATCTTTAGACTTTGATTTTAAGTCATTTTGGAAAACATGAAGAGACGTTGATGGTGTTTGTGTACAGAGGACTTGCAGTATTCACCAGGACTGAGTACTGACACGGGCCTTAATCTACAATATTCACCAGGACTGAGTACTGACACGGGCCTTAATCTACAATATTCACCAGGACTGAGTACTGACACGGGCCTTAATCTACAATATTCACCAGGACTGAGTACTGACACGGGCCTTAATCTACAATATTCACCAGGACTGAGTACTGACACTGGCCTTAATCTACAATATTCACCAGGACTGAGTATTGACACGGGCCTTAATCTACAATATTCACCAGGACTGAGTACTGACACGGGCCTTAATCTACAATATTCACCAGGACTGAGTACTGACACGGGCCTTAATCTACAATATTCACCAGGACTGAGTACTGACACTGGCCTTAATCTACAATATTCACCAGGACTGAGTTCTGACACGGGCCTTAATCTACAATATTCACCAGGACTGAGTACTGACACGGGTCTTAATCTACAATATTCACCAGGACTGAGTACTGACACGGGCCTTAATCTACAATATTCACCAGGACTGAGTACTGACACGGGCCTTAATCTACAATATTCACCAGGACAGAGTACTGACACGGGCCTTAATCTACAATATTCACCAGGACTGAGTATTGACACGGGCCTTAATCTACAATATTCACCAGGACTGAGTTCTGACACGGGCCTTAATCTACAATATTCACCAGGACTGAGTTCTGACACGGGCCTTAATCTACAATATTCACCAGGACAGAGTACTGACACGGGCCTTAATCTACAATATTCACCAGGACTGAGTATTGACACGGGCCTTAATCTACAATATTCACCAGGACTGAGTTCTGACACGGGCCTTAATCTACAATATTCACCAGGACTGAGTTCTGACACGGGCCTTAATCTACAATATTCACCAGGACTGAGTACTGACACGGGCCTTAATCTACAATATTCACCAGGACTGAGTTCTGACACAGGTAGGTACAATATTCGCTGCTTGATCCGCTTGATCGGCAGTTTAAGCCGAATCGCAGAGTTTGGCCTATTTAGCAAGGGTTCACTTTGCCGAATTAGCAGAATGAACATTTGTTTTTGCCATAAGTCAGTGGAAATCGATCATAGCACAACTAAAAAAAAATGTATATCATAGATATAGTAGAATTTAGCTTAAAAATTGTGTTAGTTTTAGGGAGGTTAGGTGAGGTTTCTAAGTTTGGTCAAAAATAAAAATCCTATCATTGTTAATGAAAACAATTAGTTAGGCAATACTCATCAGGGTAACTAGGGATCCCAGGGCAGCTAGTTTTCGATTCCAGCGACTCAGCACTGTTGTTGAGAGGGGTAATGCATGCTGTATTTTGGGCACGCGCCCCAGCTCTGGGGAGCTGGATGAGATTTTCGCATTATAATCAGTGACAAACACGTAACAATATGTACTAAACATGTATCTCTCACACCTCATGTACTATATATCAATAACTACAGTGCACTAGCCAGGGGTCGAACCCATGATGCTTTGGCCCGCCTCATGATGAGGGAAAACACATGACGCTCTAGTCCACTGAACCACACAATCCTTAAGAGTAGCTCATCCAGTAGGAGTGAATGTTGTACTCGTTACCCAAGGACGTGGTGTGGACTTATATATATATATATATATATATATATATATATATATATATATATATATATATATATATATATATATATATATATATATGTATATATATATATATATATATATATATATATATATATATATATATATATATATATATATATATATATATATATATATATATATTGCTGGAACAAGCGTAAAAGTCTTTAAGAGGAAATTGGATTACTAGCTTCAAGTGCCAGACTAACCAGGCTATGATGGCTATGTGGGCCAGCAGGCTGACATTAACAACAGTCTGGTTGAACAGGCAGTCACTAGGAAAGCCTGGCCCCAGGTCGGCCACGAGGGCAGAAAACCCCTGGATACTGATCACAGGTATTTCAACGACGGTAGATCTCTTCATCCAACATTTGAATACTTCCAGCAGCGCTGGAGTTCCTTTCACATTTGCATAGCAAATGTCTTAAGGTGTTAGTCGAACCAGTGACTAACACTTAGTTTTACTGCTTTGGAAGCACGGGTGCACATACAGCCTGGAAGTCGAGCCACTAACCCTTTGGTTGTGAGCCGAAGGTTTTGACCAGCAATCTGCAGGTCACCCCGGAGAGTTGGCCAATGAGTAGGGAAGACAGGAGGTAAAGAGGGAGAATAAAGGTAAGGGAGAGTAAAGGAGGGGGAGCCCTGGGACTAAGCTTAGACAATGAAACAAGTGAAGCGTAACTCTTACTACCTCACTCGAGTCCAGTTCAACCCCTTCCCTTCCTTCGCTCCCTCCCTCCCCTCATCTACCTCCCTCCTCTCATCTACCTCTTCTCCCTCCCTCCCTCCCTTCTACTATATTTTAATACTGAATTATCTACTAATGTATGTTTGTATGTATGTATGTATGTATGTATGTATATATATATATATATATATATATATATATATATATATATATATATATATATATATATATATATATTATTGTAACCACGAACGAGTGGTATTGATCAATAACAACACTGCGACTAGCCAAGGACTCGAACCCGCCTCATGGTGAGCGAAAACACATGACGCTCTAACCCACAGGACCATGTAATCCTAGGATTGCGTGGTCCTGTAGGTTAGAGCTTTCCTGTCATCATGCATTGCATCCAGAGGGCTTGTAGCAGCGATTCTCCCTGAACATCTTAGGGACAAGATTGGAGTCCATGACCCAAAGTTGGTTGAATGAGCCAGGATCTGGGATAATCTAACGGGCTCTGAAACCAGACCTGCTCCCCCAACAACTACAAACAGTCGCACTGGGATGGCCCAATGGTAGAGAATATAGCCTCAACAATTCTTCAGAGTGTGTCAGGGAAGGATAGAGCCTGCCTCCTGGCAGTGAGAGCTCCTCGTGCAGGGGACTTTCTGTTGCCTGTTCCCAACTCCAGCCTTGGCACATGCCTCGACCCACAGACCATCCGCATTGAAGCAGCAGACCGATTCGGGTACCATGGTCTTGTGTGTCGTAATTCCAAGGAAGAGATTGAAAGACATGAAGAGGTTAATAACATTATCAAGAGAGGCCTCACACCAGTCGGATGCCCAGCAGTAAGGAAGCCACCCCAACTATGCAGATCTGATGGCAGCCAAAAGCGTCTAGATGGTATCACCCTTCAAGCCTGGACAGACGGCAAGCAGGTGGTGTGGGACTACACATGTGCATCTTCCTTGGCTGATACCTGTCTCCAATACACCAGGGAGGAAGGAGGGGCAGCTGCCACTTTCAGGGAGTCCCAAAAGTCGAGAAAATATGGAGAACTTTCCCATCATTATATGTTTGTTCCCATAGGCTCGGAGATCCTTGGCTCATGGGGAAAAAGTGCATCTAGGTTCCTCACGGAGCTAGGCAAAAGACTCAACAGGGTAACTAGGGATCCCAGGGCAGCTAGTTTTCTGTTCCAGTGACTCAGCGCTGCTGTTCAGAGGGTTAATGCATGCTGTATTCTGGGCACGCGCCCCAGCTCTGAGGAGCTGGATGAGATTTTCGCATTATAATCAGTGACAAACACGGAACAATATGTACTAGACATGTATCTCTCACACCTCATGTACTGTATATTCCATCTTTATATCAACAATGTATCTCTTAAATCATTTGTACCATATTATGTAATAAAATATACCTATTGGTAAAAAGAAAGAATGAAAAGATGGGGTGGTAGGGGAAGTGGAATAGTATTTATATATATATATATATATATATATATATATATATATATATATATATATATATATATATATATATATATAATCATTTACCAAACTGCGGCAGGCCAGCATTCGACCCCACGAACATTGTCCCGCCTAGCCTAGGTTAGGCTCATATTGTTTGTAGGATCGATGGCTTAGATGGTAGGGTAACATGTACAATGTTTGGCCTCTTGAGGCGGGACAGTGTTCGTGGGGTCGAATCCTCGCCTGCCCCAGTTTGGTAAATGATTCAGAACCACTTGTTGCGTGGTTTCATTGCTCTATATATATATATATATATATATATATATATATATATATATATATATATATATATATATATATATACCCCTCAGCTCTCTGGGGTTATTGAGATGGTTTGGACATATAGAGAGGATGGAACAAAATAGAATGACTTCGAGAGTGTATAAATCTGTAGCGGAGGGAAGGCAGGTAGGGGTCGGCCTAGAAAAGGTTGGAGGGACGAGGTAAAGGAGGTTTTATGTGCGAGGTTCTTGGACTTCCAGCAAGCGTGCGTGAGCGTGTTAGGAGCGAATGGAGACAAATGGGTTTTTGGACTTGACGTGCTGTTGGAGTGTAGGCATAGTAACATTTATGTATCATGTGGGGTTCTTGGAGATAAAAGGTAGTCAAGAGAAACTCACGGATGGATGGTGACAGATATATTGAGTAAGCGAGGAGAGATATACCCAGCCACCTGTATCGCCTAGGCCTACCTCCAGGATCACAGAGTGGGCGCTTGGGGAAGCGTCCTACATGTGCGACGCGTGACGTCAGAGATGACGTCACACGTAGCTATGCTAGGGATCTTAAATATAAATATAGCTGGTACTACACACATATGATATATGTGACATATGAAGGGTTTCAGGGAAGCCGGCAGGCCGGACTTGATTCCTGGAGATGGGAAGTATAGTGCCGGCACTCTGAAGGAGGGGTGTTAATGTTGCAGTTTTGTAGCTGTAGTGTAAGCACTCCTCTGGCAAGACAGTAATGGAGTGAATGACGATGAAAGTTTTTCTTTGTCAGGCCACCCTGCCTTGGTGGGAAACGGCCTATGTATTAATAAAAAAATAATAATGAAATATATATATACGTATATGTATATACATACATATTTTGTGTGTGTGTTTAGATAATATATACCTGGAAAGTACTTGAGGGCCTGGTCCCAAATCTGCACACTGCCATAACAACATACTGGAGTGAGAGATATGGGAGGAAGTGTAAAATAAACCCAGTGAGGAGCAGGGGTGCGGTGGGGACAATACGGGAGCACTGTATTAACATCCGGGGTCCCAGACTATTCAACATCTTACCAGAAGATATCCGAAACATGGCTGGGACCAGTGTAGAAGCTTTCAAGAGGAAACTGGACAAGTATCTTCATCGGGTGCCAGATCAACCAGGCTGTGACGGATATGTGGGGAAGTGGGCCTCCAGCAGCAACAGCCTGGTTGACCAGGCAAGCACCAGACGAGCCTGGCCCATGGCCGGGCTCAGAGAGTAGATACTCTCGAAACTCTTCAAATGTATATCAAAGGTATCCCCCTCATTTGTTTTTCTTGACTTTTCCTGTTGTGTATAATTTCTCTCGCCGTCACTCAGGTCACCCAGGTCACTCAGGGATGACGGAGATATCTTCATAAATATTCAATTTCTTCTGTATATAGGATAGGTTATCTTGAGAGGTGGCAATTCCCAAGTGGTGATAACTCCAGCTATGCTGGTAGGAAATCTTTGAAGGTCTAATTGCTGATGAAGCCTTGCTGGAATGCTTGACGATATCCTCCTCATTGTTCCACTGAAGTCTCTCAGCTCAAGTTGACACAATTCAACACCTTCCATTCTGAGTGATGGAATATGACAAGGAAATATAAATTACCTTTCTCTCCCACTGTGTTACTATCATGTAGAATAGCACACTGCTGATATATCCAATTCCTTCCTCTATTTCCCTCCCGTTTTCCTTCCCTATACTCTCCCTTCCCCTCTCCTCCCTCTCCCTCCATCCCTCCCTCTGTTCCCTACGTTTTCTCTCATCTGCTCTCCCTATCATCTAATCATCTTGCTATACAATCTCCCCTATACTGTTTATTCTCATTAAGCATAAAGGGTGGAAAGCTTTTCAACACCCTTTCAGATATAAGAGAATTACCAGCAGCCTCCCAACCGTATTTAAGAGGGACTTCACTAGTTCCTCATCCTCTTGACACTGTTGTTGTCATTGGACTACTCCGTCATGATTTATCATGAGCCCCGGCTTGTAGGCTGAGGGGCTGATTACCTTACCTACTGTCTTCTGTGTTTAGTTCTGCAAAACTGGGGACTGATTACCACATCTACTGTGAATAGTTCTGCAAGGCTGGGGACTGATCACTTCATTTTGCTCACGTCGTATATTATCTCTATATGGAATTGCAGGAGCCACTGGCTGGCGGAAAGTCTTCAAATAAGGATACCCAGGTGTTGCCTCTGTCTACTTCCTCTAACATGGTCTTGTGAACTATTATTATATTACGTATTGTTGCTGTACCTTATACTAATATGTTATTTAATGTTTACGAAAGTACTGGCCTGGAATTTAAGGAGAAACACATAAGCCGGAAAATAAGCTTTTTAAGGTGAACAACGTTTGTGTGTCAGTAGAGCTGACAGAGGAATCTTTGTCTTCATACTTGTCACCAGTTCGGCATTTCATGTATCGTGGATTTTTTTTTTTTTTAAGAACCGTAAATGTTCCATTCAGTAGTGCGAAGTACTGTGGCCGCCTGGAAGCCCTCCATGGTGTATACCTGCAGTTTGATGTAAGTGTATGTTGAATGTGTATACGAAGTGGCTACTGTGGGGATATGATGTGGACACATTGCACATTTTTCGTACAAACATAGCGTATATTATTCCAGGTAAGGTTGTTTTAATGCACTCATTACATGGATGTGGGACAGTGCAAGGTATGGAGAGGCGGTCATGGTAGACGTCTGGGAGAGGGGGGGGTGGCAGACGCCAGAGAGAGGGAGAGCGTGGCAGACGTCAGGGAGAGGGGAGCGTGGCAGACGTCAGGGATGGGAAGAGGGCGTGGCAAAAGGGAGGATGCTACCGCCGGATGCTATTGTAATTTTTGTTGCTGCCGGATCTTGGTGCGTGAGAACCTTGATAGTAACGTGTTGGGACGTGACATTACGTGTGTTTACCATAGTCCCTCCCTCCCTACCCTTGCAACACTGTTGCACTCTACCTTCCCTCCCTACCTTTGCTACACTGTTGCACCCTACCTTCTCTCCCTACCCTTGCCACACTGTTACACCCTACCTTCCCTCCCTACCCTTGCCACACTGTTCCACCCTACCCTCCCTAAAAACAAGCGGCAGTATTTAAGTGTTTGATCATCCTCCTTGAACAAAAATCATCAATTTCTGATTTTTTTCAGTAGATTGAGGATCGGACACAACTCTCACCTACAGCTACATTTTTCCATGTGCTTCTGCTCCTCTCTGTGTGACTTGTGGTGTGCAGCTGACTGTGGAACACCACAAGTCAGCTGCTCACTGCTTCAGGCCTTTTTTTTTTTTTGCTTGCATTTTGTTTTCAAGTTCCCCAGGATTCCTGTAGGGATCTCTGGGAACTTTTAAGATAGTCTTTTGATATTGACATTGTAATGGATTTTTTTCAGCGAGGAGGAATATTTTAACTTAATAGGCTAGTATATATGTTAAGGTTCTGTTCGTACTAGTTGTTTTTAGTTTCGTTAATTTTTACCTTGGGTATTCTAGTGTGTTTTGGATTTATTTTTATTAGCCAAGAGGAGAGAGTGAGCCTCCAGGTCAAAGGTTCATCAGACCTGAGTCATTTACCCCGGCCATCTCCAACCCTCGGTCCTACCGCGTTCACCTACATTTTTTTCTGAATGATCTTACAAAACAACAAAATCCAAGTATTAGATTTTAGGTTTGGTTACTCGGATTTAACCAAGATTACTCAAAATTGATGTATAATTAATGGCCAGATAGAACGAAAGGAACACGTAAAGGACTTGGGAATAATTATGTCTGCTGATCTGTCGTTTAAAGACCATAACAAGACAAAGATCACAACAGCCAGGAAGATGACGGGGTGGGTATTGAGAACTTTCAAAACAAGGGAAATAATGCCGATGGTGACACTATTCAAATCGCTAGTGCTCCCTCACTTAGAATACTGCTCAGTGCTGACGGCCCCGTTCAGGGCAGGAGAAATAGCAGAGCTGGAACAAATCCAGAGATCGTTTACGGCTCACATTGAGCCATTGAAACATCTAAATTATTGGGAACGCCTTCAAGTCTTGAACATGTACTCATTGGAGCGGAGGAGAGAGAGATACATGATAATATATACATGGAAAGTACTTGAGGGCCTGGTCCCAAATCTGCACACTGCCATAACAACATACTGGAGTGAGAGATATGGGAGAAAGTGTAAAATAAATCCAGTGAGGAGCAGGGGTGCGGTGGGGACAATACGGAGCACTGTATTAACATCCGGGGTCCCAGACTATTCAACATCTTACCAGAAGATATCCGAAACACGGCTGGAACCAGTGTAGAAGCCTTCAAGAGGAAACTGGACAAATATCTTCACCAGGTGCCAGATCAACCAGGCTGTGATGGATATGTGGGGCAGCGGGCCTCCAGCAGCAACAGCCTGGTTGACCAGGCAAGCACCAGACGAGCCTGGCCCATGGCCGGGCTCAGAGAGTAGATACTCTCGAAACTCTTCAAAGGTATATCAAAGGTATCAAAGATACTGCATTGCATTAGGCGAGATTAACGTCTGGTAGACGGATATAATCCACAATTTGTTTAATTTCTTGAAAACAGTTCGCTTGTGCAGTGTGAGGACGCGCTGAGTGTGGTGCCGCTGTAGTGTCCTCACCGTCAACCTCTGTCCCTCCCTCCCCGTGTCCCCTCCTCCCCTACTTCCCCCCCCCCATGTCCTAGCTACACATGTCAGCGTAACTCGGCCGATAAGTTGCAGGAACAAGCCCGAGACTCTGCCTTTTGCTTCCCTTAATTGGCTTGCGGGGTCCTCTTGATTTCAATCTTTTTTATTTAGTGTCCGAATCTCAATTATTGGGCCTTGTCCACGGGCGATATTGGTGGCACTTGACAACATTGTTGGGGCAGCACCTAGGCTCCCCTGGGGGTGCCATTGTGCTCCTTCACCATGGCAACACTACACATACTTGTTACCCCAGAGTTATGGCCACCACACTCCAATAGTATAATTATTTTACACAGTATCTTGACACGGTATCAGCTGGTAACCCTCCAGGTAAACGCGCGCACTCACACGCACACACACACACACACACACACACACACACACACACACACACACACACACACACACACACACACATACACATTCCCTCTACCTCCTCCCTGGAGCTGCGACACTGTGTGTGGTACTTTCAGAATATGTAAGTCCTCCCTGCATCTGATGCGTCCTCTCTGCATCTGTTGCGTCCTCCCTGCATCTGATGCGTCCTCTCTGTATTTATTGCGTCCTCCCTCCATCTGTTGCGTCCTCCCTGCATCTGTTGCATCGTCCCTGCATCTGTTGCGTCCTCTGCATTTGTTGCTTCATCCCTGCATCTGTTGCGTCCTCCCTGCATCTGTTTCGTCCTCCCTGAATCTGCTTCTTCCTCCCTGCATCTGCTTCCTCCCTGCATCTGCTTCCGGGCGATACACTCAGAACTCATCAAATGAAAACCAGTATTTAAATTTTCCCAATTTCTTCCATAAAAAAAAAGTCTAATTTGAACCTACACGGGGCCAAAATCAATCCAAAAAATTTCTTTAAGATTGACCTGCATTTAGTTTTGGGGTTTGGGTATATAACACAATTTTTTTTACAATGGTCTTGATGGCACACTTATGTTACGGGCGCATGAAAGTAAATTATGCAGATTTAACCCGCGATAACTAAATAAAATCAGCCAGATCAAACAGGCTGTGATGGATATGTGGGTCGTTTGAAAACTGCGATCATGGGGTGATTGCACATAAAATGAGGGTCATATTCATAACTGGGAAGGTAGGCAGATGGATTTCCAGGTTTCTCACAAACAGAACACAAAGAGTAATAGTAAACATGGCAAAATCCAGCATTAACGAGGTAAAAAGTTCAGTACCCCAAGGCACTGTCCTGGTACCTCTGCTGGTTTCTATTCTCGTAGCAGACATAAAAACACCCACCACAACTTTATATCATTTTCAGGTGACCCCAATAAGCAGTGGAGAACAACATGACGTTCAATGGTGATAAGTTCCAGCTGCTTAAATATGAAAAGAAGGAAGAACTCAAAGGGATACTGTATACAACACTCAAGAGAACGAAAGGGTCGCTTGTAAGACTTGAGAGTAATTATGTCAGCTGATATTTTTTTCAAATAACACAATAAGGCAAATATCACGACAGCCAGGAAGATGACGGGGTGGATAGTGATAACTTTCAAAACAAGGTAAATAGTGCCACTGGTGACACTATTCAATTCGCTTGTGTTCTCTTATTTTGAATATTGCTCAGTGTTGACGGCCCCGTTCAAGGCAGAAGATATATCAGAGCTGGAACTGATACATTGATCGTTTACGTCCCGCATAGAGCCAGTAAAGCATTTAAATTACTGGGAACGCTTTAAATCCTAAATATGTACTCACTGGAGCGGAGGAGAGAGAGATGATTGATAATATATACCTGGAAAGTACTTGAGGGCTTTGTCCCAAATCTACATACTGCCATAGCAACGTACCAGAGTGAGACATATGGGAGGAAATGCAAAATAAACCCAGTGAAAAGCAGGGGTTTGGGGTGCGGTGGGCACTTATCAACATCCGTGGCCCAAAATTATTCAGCATCTTACCAGAGGATATCAGAAACACTCCTGGGACAAGTATAGAAGTCTTCAAGAAGAAACTGGACAAGTATCTTCACCAGGTGCCAGATCAACCAGGCTGTGATAGATACATGGGTCAGCGGGCCACCAGCAGCCAGTAGTTAAATGAATTTGGCTTTAGTTACAGTACAACAGTGTTGAAAATTTGCAGCCGATCGGATGAGGCATTCTTGTGTTATGAACAAAATAAAAAAGGAAAAATTGGAGGAAGGAATATGAAAAATTTTAGACATCGCCTTGAAGGTCCTATTTAGAGAAGTATAATAATAATAATAATAATAATAATAATATATTTTCTTAATAATAGGAGAGTGAAGGCTGGTGAAGAACATTAACAGAGAGGATGGTGCATGCGCTTTCCACTGGCGCTACAAAATAACATTGCCGGGCGCCTTAATCCAATCCCCACTGGGTTGAAAGCCGCGCTCTCGCTCCCTAATCCTTTTAAGGAGGTTCTGACTCCCTTATAAATCATTGTTGATCCTGATAAGAAGCGCGGAGATCACTGCTGCGGGATTCACCTCTGCTGTTTCTCATCCTCATAGCAGATGATAAAAACACCCGCACTTTAGTATCATCATTTGCAGATGACAACTTAAAATAAGCTGAAAGTCACTTTCTGTAGAGGACACTGAAAAGAGTACAGGAGGACATGAAGAAAGGTATCAATGGAGCATGTGGAGAAACAACAGATGACGTTCAATGGTGATAAGTTTCAGCTGCTTAGGTATGAATTAAATGTAAAACTCAAAAGGAACACTAGTACAAAGCACAACAAGAGGTCACCACATAGGAACGAAAGGAACACGTAAAGGACTTGGGAATAATTATGTCTGCTGATCTGTCGTTTTTTTTTTTTTTTTTTTTTTTTTTTTTTTTTTTTTTTTTTTTTTTTTTTTTTTTTTTTTTTTTTTTTTTTTTTTTTTTTTTTTTTTTTTTTTAAAAAAAAAAAAAAAAAAAAAAAAAAAAAAAAAAAAAAAAAAAAAAAAAAAAAAAAAAAAAAAAAAAAAAAAAAAAAAAAAAAAAAAAAAAAAAAAAAAAAAAAAAAAAAAAAAAAAAAAAAAAAAAAAAAAAAAAAAAAAAAAAAAAAAAAAAAAAATGGACAAATATCTTCACCAGGTGCCAGATCAACCAGGCTGTGATGGATATGTGGGCAGCGGGCCTCCAGCAGCAACAGCCTGGTTGACCAGGCAGCACCAGACGAGCCTGGCCCATGGCCGGGCTCAGAGAGTAGATACTCTCGAAACTCTTCAAAGGTACAAAGGTATAAAGGTATAGTAAAAGGTGTAGCAGTGCTCTTGCGTACACGAGTGTAAGAAGTTATCATACGCCGGGATGTTAGGAATGATATATGTGTAGCTGAGATAACACAAGACTCCTTATAAAAATGAAGCTTCTTGAAAAATGGTAGACGTTTCTTAGGAGAACTCCCGAAACAGAGCACAGGTAAATCACAGATGTTAACAGTGAAAGATATAGGTGAGTACAGATAGGAAGCGAATCTGTCTGGAGATCAACAGACGGAGGATCAAGCCTCCACCACGTCTTGCGCTGAGTGACTCACGTAGGTTTAGCGCTTTAACGTGAATTTTTATTATTATTGTTAACAATGAATGCTGTTTTGACTGACCTACGAAACAGCGAGCAACAAGGAGGTGCGAGAGGATGTGCAGGCAGCGGGAGGACAGGGAGGGCTTGACCTATATTAAGTTATCTTATTGCACGTGGGATGGGATAATGTTTTCAGTTACTAGAAGTGGGACAATATGTTTAGTTATTATAGTGTTTGAGAGTTACAATAATGCGGTCACACTCGATGTAGACATTACTTAATATTCATACAGAAGGGAAATACCAACAGATGGTTGCTGTTTTCAAGAGGAAACTTCATGGGTGCCGAAAGTCAGTTCCTGATCAGCCGGGCTGTGGTGCATTCGTTGGACCAGGTGCTGTCTGCCTTTTTCATTTTCTGTTCCATGAAAGCAAATATTTGTGATATTGGAGTAATAAGACTCTCGAAACTCACTATCAAAGGTATTAGTGTTAAGTCAGTTGCTGACCAGCCGGGCTGTGGCCAGCAGTAACAGCCTGGTTGGTCATGTCTTGATACACCAGGACCCCTGGTCTGGGACAGAGCCGCGAAGGCGTTGACTTCCGAAGACATCCTTCAGGTGTTCGTGGTATTAATGACTCTCGCGTAGTTTATAGAACTTGTTCTTAATGATCAGGGTTGTCAGCCAGGAGGCCTGGCTTGAGGTCGGGCCGCGAGCGATGATCCCTAGCACAGGTGAACACATATCCGTGGAACACAACTGGTGTAGTCTTGCATCTGAGACCTACCTACCCGGAGTCTACCTGGAGGGTATTCCGGGGATCAACAACCCCCCCCCGAGGTCCGGCCCACGACCAGGCCTCCCGGTGGATCAGGGCCTAATCAACTAGGCTGTTACTGCTGGTTACACGTAGTCCAACGTACGAACCGCAGCCCGACTAATCCACACTTTGGTGCGCTGGTGTGTGCAAAATTACACTTGAGAGTTACAAGAGGTATTTCACAGGTAAGGGTGGAAGCTAGGGCGAGGGGAATGGATGCAAGGTGGTGGTTATTTGTCCAGAATGTTTGGTAGGTAGTCAGGGTGGGAGAGGAAATGATATTCAGATGTGCATGGTGGGCATCCTGGGCACGTCCCTGATTGAGCCTTCCACCCTCCAGTCTCTCTCCTCTTACACACACACACACACCAGGGACCAGGAGCTGTGACTCGACCCTGCAGCCACATATAGGTGAGTACACACACCAGGACCAGCAGTGCTGATCGACCTTTGCAGCCACACTAGGTGGGCAGAAAGATCCCAGCCTGGTCTTGGGAGATCCTGGTCTTGGGAGATCCTGGTCTTGGGAATGGTCACAGGTAGAGAATTAACTCCCCCAGCGAGAGACAAGTTGGGAATATCAGCTCTAGTGCCTACACTAGGGTACTAGCAGCAGTGTGGGCGTCCCAACCAGTGGGCAGGTGGACACACCCCCTACACAGCTGTCCGCGCCCTGCTAGGAGGAACGCAAGGAGAAAAGTCCTAATGGGAAAGCTGGCATGATTTGGGAGCCTAACATGAAGACACGCAAACGGTCAGATTGTTGTGATGTGATTGTCCCTGTTGCCTGTTCTCCCCGTTGTGTACAACGCCGTGTCTCGCTTTGTTGAACATCCATTCCTGAACACTGCCACGGTGGCCTTGTACCTTGTCTTGCTGGCTTCCAGGAGGTCTCTCTCTCTCTCTCTCTCTCTCTCTCTCTCTCTCTCTCTCTCTCTCTCTCTCTCTCTCTCTCTCTCTCTCTCTCTCTCTCTCTCTCTCTCTCTCTCTCTCTCTCTCTCTCTCTCTCTCTCTCTCTCTCTCTCTCTCTCACACACACACACACACACACACACACACACACGGTGAGAGCCAGCTAGCATGCCTCAACCACCTCGTCTCTCAGTTCATTCCACTTAATGATCACTTTGAGACCAAGAAAAGTACTTCATAACATCTGCGCTGCTCAGTTGTGTCCTTAACTGGTGTCTGTAGCTCCTTGAGCATCTCACAGCCTTCCACCCCACACTTCCTCGTCTGTTGTACTTTGTACGTCATGATCATGTGCCTACCGCGCCTTCTTCTTTTCTACGGTTAGTTTGAGTTCCTTTCACGTGAGTGACACTTATGAATTTATCGAGACTTGATAACACCTAAAAATGATTGAAGGTTTGTTTTACATTACTTGTCTTTAGTCTCCCCCTTATAACAAAATATTATATATCAACAGTGTGCTGTTACCCTCTGTTCCATTTGATTAGTTTCGAGAGTTTTTCAATTCCCAGACCCCGGCCCTGGACCAGGCTCGTCTGGTGCCTGCCTGGTGAACCAGACTGTTGCTGCTGGTATCCCGCTGGCCCACATATACATCCTGGTTGATAGTGGAATTTCTTGCCCAGTTTCCTCTTGAAGACTTCTACGCGTGTCCCAGCAGTGTTTCTGATATCTTTAGTGTTCATGATATCTTCTGTACGATAGTTACAAAGGCTGTCTATGACTCCCTGTAACTAGCTGGCCCGGTGGCTAACGCGACGGTCTGGAGTTTTGAGACTCACTGATCGCGGGTTCTAACCCCATCCGTGGTATGGTTTGTTTCCAATCGTGTCATTACGATTTCGTGAGTCATAATGGTAGTAGAAGTACCGACAAAATGTTGGGTAAATGGCTACAGAGGCAACTAATGTGACATTTTATTGTGGCAGCGGTTCGTTCTCCAGGAGCTTTTGTCAAGCTGTTAACGGCTTGACAAAAGCTCCAGGAGAGCGAAACGCTGCAACACTAAACTGTCACATTAGTTGCATCTGTATCCATTTACCTAAGATATACCTTTGATGAGTTCCGAGAGATCTTCTGTTGCCGACATTGAGAAAGACTCTTCAGCATAATGAATCTTTATTTTGCGCCATGTAAAAGATATTTTTTTCCCGTTATTAACGTGTTTTAGAAGTTAGGTAGTGAACAGGAAGCTCCTATTTTGTGTAGTGAACAGGAAGCTCCTGTCTTGTGTAGTGAACAGGAAGCTCCTGTCTTGTGTAGTGAACAGGAAGCTCCTGTCTTGTGTAGTGATCAGGAAGCTCCTGTCTTGTATAGTGAACAGGAAGCTCCTGTCTTGTGTAGTGAACAGGAAGCTCCTGTCTTGTGTAGTGAACAGGAAGCTCCTGTCTTGTGTAGTGAACAGGAAGCTCCTGTCTTGTGTAGTGATCAGGAAGCTCCTGTCTTGAGTCGCACTCACCGTCGACACGCTTAGAATTTACAAACCTATTTTTCTTTTATTCGCATTTTTAGCTGCCACCTGTACTTCTTCGCCTCGCGTGAACGAATACATGTCTGTGATAATGCTTGCTCGTTCGTGCGTGTGCGTGTACGTGCTGACATACGTGCGGGTGTGGCGTGCAGGAGGGCAAGTTGGAGTGTGTTTGGAGGGCGTGCGGGCGGGGTTGCGGGTCGTGCTGGCTGCGGCAGGTATGCTGCACCAATAAGCTGCCACAAGTGTCAGTTTTACTCTGGCGTCGCTAATAATTAAACGTTATTTTTATTGGCTCTTTGTCGAACTGTTGACGACTCAAATTATTGTGTGGTTGATGTAGTGTTGGTGTGGGTGGAGGGCGGGATGTGTGGGTGGAACAGTTCTTGGTGTGGATTGGAGGGGAAACAATTCTTGGTGTGGGTGGAGGACAAGATGTGTGGGTGGAACAGTTCTTGGTGTGGATGGAAGACAGGATGTATGGGTGGAGCAGTTCATGGTGTAGGTGGAGGGTGTGGCGAGGAAGAACCTGACAGTATAGGGTGTGAGTGTAGGAGGAGTGTGTAGGTGTTGCAAAATGGCATTGTAGGTCAAAGGTGCTGGAGGAGGTGACAAATATATTCCCAGAACCGTTGTGGGACACCATCATGTTGAAGTGGAGGTGGTAGGGACCTAGCTGAGGTGGTGGTGGTGGTTGGGGTAGTGGTAGGGGTGAGGATGGTGGAAGAGATTACAATGTGCTGGGTGGTGTGGTAGTGGTGACCCGGGCCAGCGGTGTGGACCACAAGAACAAAAGCAGTCGTGTGGGGTCATGCGAGATAAGACCTGTGCCCTGCCCCCTGGCTGCCCCTCCAGGTCAAGCTGGGTGAAGAGGGGGCAGGTGACCACGCGGCACGGAAGGTTACCTTTGCAGGGTACAGGAGATCATCGCTCCCACAGCCCGGTTCCAGACCAAACCTCTCTTGTGTTGACGGCGTGATCAGTGAGGCTGTTTGTGCTCGTGACTATATCCCAGCTAAGCAAGAACTTGTCCAGCTCCTCCTCGAAAACTTCTTATGAACCTTTTGGAAATAACGTCAGGGTTGGTGCTTATTTTAAGGAAAATCACAAATAATGGAAAAGTTTGGTTACTTGTAGATTACCTGTAGTAGCTTCCAGGAGTAATCGCAGCAGCAGCAGCCGGTTCCTCCTCCTCTCTTTTCGTCCTTTTCCTCTTGATCGAGATTCACTAATTTACAGCCACACCTTTCTGAAACTTCCCCTCCTCTCCGCTTTCCCCCTGGGACTCAGTGGCGAGGTTGTCTCTGATGAGTGACCTGAGTGCTCTGCTTGTGTTGAGGCTGGTCTGAAGATTCAGCCAGAATTACTTGGCTGAGGGTACTTGCAATGTATATGGAAGTTGACGAGTAAGACATGTGCAACAATTGGGTATCCTTATTGTTGAAACGTTTCGCCTACACGGTAGGCTTCTTCAGTCATACAGATGAGAATGAACATACAGACAGCCGGAGTAATGGCGAGGTAAAGATGATGTGATCAGTTCATCAACTTTGAAGGAGTTCTTGAAGTGGTCAGTCCCTTAGTCTGAGTTCAGCGCCATAGTCTGGAACAATGTGAAGCTAATGCTTGAGAATAGACCTTATAAGCTGCGAAGGGTGAGATGCGGAAAGTCTCGAAGACGTCACAGGAGGCGGGACCCACTAGTAAAAACAAGAAAGTAAGAATTAAGGAGCACTACAGCAAGCTTGCTGGCCCATGCTAAGCAGGTTCCTCTCTTATTCAACACTTCTCACTCATAACTGGTGGTTGAACTATGAAGTGGAGGATGTTCTCTATAACTAGATACCGTTGTGTTGCTGTGTCAGAGAGGTATAATTACTAGTTTACAATACTGGTATTGTATACTGCCTTGTATATTGACTTGCACTCACTTGGTGCAGGAAGCAGCCAACATTATTTACCATTTACTAAAACTGAGTAGAGCATGTGGTGGGGTTTTGCTCCTCAGGAACCAATACAAGTGCCACCTAACGTAGGTCAGGAGAAATCAGTTAGCCTGGGCTGAGACCTGGATGGGACACTGACATGAGATCCTTAAGTGTTCCGTTGTAGTCACTGTCTTACATGAGTCTTAGTGGGAGACAAGAGATGAGTGTGTTGGTCGAGTGGTTGATGAAGGGATATGTAAATTGTAGATTGGAGGATGTGGAATGGTTGTTGGAGGGATGTGTGAAGTTGTGCGTGCAGGGAGGGGGGTTATGGAGAGGTTGTGGAGTAGTTGCAGGGAGTGAGTGTAGATGGGGATGAGAGTAGTAGAGAGGTTTGCACGCAAGGCGTCATAGGAAAAATAACCAGATTGTTACACTCCAGGTAAAAAGGATCCGTAATTAGAACTGAGGGAAGCACTCACAGGTGCGTCAGTTAAGCTTGCAAGCGATTATACGAATCTGACTCAGTTGGCACGAAGAACCAACCTTTCTCATTGTTGCTGCTGTTTCTCCTCCTCATATATCTTCTAACTTTCTGCTCATCCTTCTGCTCCTGCTCCTCCTCATCTTGCTCCTCCTCGTCTTGATCCTCCTCGTCTTGCTCCTCCTCGTCTTGATCCTCCTCGTCTTGCTCCTCCTCGTCTTGATCCTCCTCGTCTTGATCCTCCTCCTCCAATAACAGCCTCAACCACTAGCTTCCCACGCAGCCTTTTGCTGCACTAATTCCGTTATTTACATTACTAGCAGTAAGCCCAGGCAAAGGTTAATAGGATCACTAGGTGTCCTAAGTAGAAGTAGTCGTAACCAGCCGGGTAATAGGAACAGAATAATGGTGGGGGAGCAGGGCTACAATGAGGGTTAAAAGCCCTTTAGCCACTTAAAATGGCCTCCACGTGATGCTCTTCTTTATTCGAATTACTCTTCACTTTGACATAATGCCCCACCCCTATCCCCGTTCCATCTGTCCCTTTCTCCCTTACCTCTCCTGCCTCTCCACCTCCCCCACCCCTCCCTCACCGGCCAGAGAACAACTCGTCCGGATAAAAAAGGCGACATTTTCCTCATAGCAAACCGGCAAATGGGAAACACAAGATATTGGCATTAATGGCCTCTTGTATTTATATACCCAGCGTGTTGTGGAAGAATGCCCAGGGAATGTTGAAGGATCCCCAGGGAATGTTGAGGGATCCCCAGGGAATGTTGAAGGATCCCCAGGGAATGTAGAGGGATCCCCAGGGAATATGTTGAAGGTAAGCATGGTGTTTGTGTGTCCTTGTGTTCCTGGGGGTGTTGCAGGCACGCTGCTTGTGTTCCTGGGACTGTTAAAGGCTTGCTGCTTGTGTTCCTGGTGCTGTTTTCGTGGGAGTATCGCAGGCACGGTAGTTGTGTTGACAGTTCACTCTTCATGGTGGCGAAGGGCTCTTGATTCAGTTAATTGGAGCTATTCACTCCTTGCTTGGGTCCAACCTAATTTCCTCTCAATCCTCAGGCACTGTGTGACTCTTACAGTTTTGATTCCTCCCTTGGAAAATAACAATAACAATAATAATAAACAAACTGGTGTTTTTCATTTTTTGAAGAGGAATGATGGTGTTCAGTGAATTGCTGTCTGATGTATCTTGATGTGCTAGTGTGTCTTGGGGTACTGGTTAGTATGTGTGTATTCACTTAATTGTACTCACCTAATTGTGGTTGCAGGGGTCGAGACTTAGCTCTTGGCCCCGCCTCTTCACTGACCGCTACTAGGTCCTCTCCCTGCTCCATGAGCTTTATCATACCTCGTCTTAAAGCTGTGTGTGTGTGTGTGTGTGTGTACTCTTATATGTGGTTGCAGGGGTCGAATTACAGCTCCTGGTTCCCGCCTCTTCGCTGGTCGCTACTAGTTCCGCTTTCCTGGCTTCAAGAGCCTTGTTGCACCTCTTCTTAAAGGTATGTATGGATCCCGCCTCTACCACGTCACTCTCCAGATTGTTCTACTTCCTGAGTACTCTAGGGCTGAAGAAATACTTCCTAACATTCCTATGATTCATCTGAGTTTTTCAACTTGCAGTTGTGCTCCCTCTAGTTCCTGTGTCCCATCTCTGAAACATACCGTCCCTGTTCATCTTGTCAAGTCCTCTCAGTATTGTGTACGTCTTTATCATGTTCCCGCTATCCTTCCTTTCCTCCTGTGTCATCAGTTGAGTTCCCTTAACCTCTCCTCACAGGACATACCACTTAGCTCCGGGACTAGTGGTGTTGCAAGCCTTTGTGCTTTCTCCAATTTCTTGATATGCTTTACCAACTGTGGGCTCCATACTGGTGCTTCGTACTCCAATATGAGCCTGACGCACACGGTGTACAGTGTCGTGAATAACTCCTTACTTAGATGTTGAAAATCTATTCTTAGATTTGCCAGATGCGCATTTGTCGCAGTATTTATTTGGTTGATGTGCGTCACAGGGGATATGCTCGGTATGATACTCACCCCAAGGTCCTTCTCCTTGAGTGAGGTTTGCAACCTTTTTACCCCCCCTCCCCCCGAGCTTGTACTCAGCTGTCTTCTTTGTCCCTCCCCAAGCTTCATGATTTTGCACTTGGGGTTAAACTCTAGGTGCTATTTGTCGGACCTGCATGTGTATGTGTGTGTGTGTGTGTGTGTGTGTGTGTGTGTGTGTGTGTGTGTGTGTGTGTGTGTGTGTGTGTGTGTGTGTGTGACCCAACAATTAATATTTGCACCAAGAACTCATTACAGTTGTGACCGGGTGTGGACTAGTGAATTGCTCATTACTTTATAATTTGTTCATGATTGTAACCATGTATAAACGTAAGTAAGTAAATTTACTTACATGATTCATTACCTTTGTAACTTGCTCAGCTATCAAAACTTTGGGGCCCAGTCCCTGGACCCATTATGTACCTCTGTAATCTTTTGACTACCGCCCACAGGATGGGTATGGGGTGCATAATAAAGATATTAAACTAACTAACTAATGTTTTCCAGCCGTACCAGTGTAAGGAAACACGCCCAATGTTTTTACCCTTGGCGGGAATCAAACCCGGACACTCACCGTGTGAAACGAGAGCTTTTGCCACCAGGCCACGGGGTTATGACCAGTGTTGTGCTATTATCACCACTACTGTTATCACCACTACTGTTACCACCACTACTGGTATCACCATTACTGTTATCACCACTACTACCTGGAGTCTACCTGGAGAGAATTCCAGGGGTCAACGCCCCCGCGGCCCGGTCCGTGACCAGGCCTCTTGTTGGACCAGAGCCTGATCAACCAGGCTGTTACTGCTGGCCGCACGCAGTCCAACGTACGAACCACAGCCCGGCTGATCAGGTACCGACTTGAGGTGCCTGTCCAGTGCCTGCTTGAAGACAGCCAGGGGCTTGTTGGTAATCCCCCTGATGTATGCTGGGAGGCAGTTGAACAATCTTGGGCCCCTCACACTTATTGTGTTGTCCCTCAACGTGCTAGTGGCACCCCTGCTCTTCATTGGGGGAATGTTACATCGCCTGCCGAGTCTTTTGCTTTCGTAGGGAGTGATTTTTGTGTGCAAGTTTGGTACTAAGCCCTCGAGAATTTTCCATGTGTATATAATAATGTATCTCTCCCGCCTGCGTTCTAGAGAGTACAGGTTTAGGAACTTCAAGCGTTCCCAGTAGTTGAGGTGGTTTATCGCACTTATGCGTGCCGTGAAGGTTCTCTGCACATTTTCAAGGTCAGCAATTTCACCCGCCTTGAAAGGTGCAGTTAGTGTGCAGCAATACTGTTACCATCATTGTCACCACTCGTTACCACCACTACTGTTACCACCATTATCACCACTTCTGTTAACATCATTGTCACCACTCCTGTTACCACCACTACTGTTGCCATCATTATCACCACTACTGTTACCATCATTATCACTGCTATCACCACTACTGTTACTATCATTATCACTGCTATCACCACTACTGTTACCATCATTATCACTGCTATCACCACTACTGTTACCATCATTATCACTGCTATCACCACTACTGTTACCATCATTATCACTGTTATCACCACTACTGTTACCATCATTATCACTGCTATCACCACTACTGTTACCATCATTATCACTGCTATCACCACTACTGTTACCATCATTATCACTGCTATCACCACTATTGTTACCATCATTATCACTGCTATCACCACTACTGTTACCATCATTATCACTGCTATCACCACTACTGTTACCATCATTATCACTGCTATCACCACTACTGTTACCATCATTATCACTGCTATCACCACTACTGTTACCACCATTATCACCACTACTGTTACCATTATCACTGCTATCACCACTACTGTTACACCATTACCACCACTACTGTTACCACCATTACCACCACTACTGTTACCACCATTACCACCACTACTGTTACCACCATTATCACCACTACTGTTACCACCATTATCACCACTACTGTTACCACCATTATCACCACTAATACTAGTTTTACTATTACCATCACTACTAGTTTCACCATTATCACTACTACCATTAACCTACTAATTATTTCACCATTACTTTTACCACTATTATCACCACTACTTTTAACACCATTATTACCAGTACTTTTATCACCATCACTACTAGTGTAAATATCCTTATCGTCACTATTTTTATCAATTATCGCTATTAACATTATCATTATCACTACTAGTGTAAATAGTGTAAACATCCTTATCATCACTATTTTTATCACAATTATCACTATCAACATTACCGTCTTTAGTAGTGTAAACATCCTTATCACTATTTTTATCACAATTATCACTATCAACACTAACGTCATCACTCATTCTGCTATAAGTGTCTTAAGTCTTCATACTAGCGAACTCAAAGTAACATGTAACATTCTTCCTTTAGTATTTCACAGAAGGCAACTATGGCTAAAAGACCTCGACTTTCTGTGGAGACACTGTGGGAGGAGAAATTAAAGATCCTCGGGTCGGGGACCTATGGTGATGTAGCACTCATCACCTGGAAGGGACGACCAGCTGCTCTGAAAAGAGCCAGATCGGAAAAAGATTACGAATCCGTGGAGTCTGAGATCAAGATTCTGTAGAGCCTGAAGGAAAAGGGAGGAGCTCCTAAGGTCCTGCGATCTTTTTCAGATCCTCCCGGGTTCGTAATGGAATACAAAGGAGATTTCTGCTTAAAAGATATTATACAGGATTCAAGCTACAACCTTTTGGACATCATCTATAAAACTGGATGCCAGTTACAACAGCTTCATGATGCCAAAATTATTCACAATGATCTGAAAGCAAACAATATAATGATTGAAACTGCTCCCGACGATATAAAAGTGAGTATCATTGATTATGGACTGGCGTGCAGGATCGGGAAGAAAACTGAAATGGCTGGAAATCCTAGTAAATTTCCATGGTACGCTCCGGAAACTTTTGAAGATAATAACCCAAGCACTACAGCTTGCGATGTATTTTCATACGGCGCGTTGGTAAGGAACTTATTGGTGGCCCAACCTGCATTAACAAAGATGATTAAACGCACTCCCGGATTATCATCAAAGCTACGATCAACAGTTAACCCTGACCCCAAAATGCGTCCATCACTCCCTGATCTACTACAACAAATGCTCAAGTGTCTGAACTCTCCCATAAACAAGACGGTCACGGGTCAACGTTCCCTAAAACGTAAGCGGGATCCATCGCCAGAATGTGCGTGCCAGAGTACAAAAAAATACAAACGTGAACGATATGATCTTCGACGGAGGAGGACTTCGGTGTCTGGAAAAGAGAAAAGACAATGAGGTGAAGGTGGAGACGTACGTCAGCTGATCTAATTACTGTGTCAAGTGGCAGTCGAGAAGATACTGGGCGAGAAGGGTTTAACTGTAGTCCCTCGGATTGGTCAAATCCTTGTGCAATTGAAATTGAAGGAAGCCGTGGTAGAATTGAAAAGCGGGAAGAAGCAGGAAGCAAGAGAAGTATTGAAGAGTTCGGTAAAAGCAGCAGTAACAGAATCTGTTGAAAGACAGACTACAAATGACCCAGAACAAAATGACGAGATTCATCCTGGACCTGGGACCAAGATAGCACGTAGGCCAGGATGAATTACAACTGGATATGCTGAATATTGGAGACAGAGTAAAGCAAATGAAGTTGTATCATGTTTAAAAAATTGCTCAAAAGCTGTGTCCAGGCTGCGAAGTTCTTTTTTATTATTATTTTTTAGTAAAAAAACTCTGAAAATTCTTTGTTTATTTCTTACCCAAGAGTCTTTAATTTTTTATTATTAATTTTTCCATTATATTTTGTTCAGGTGGAAGGCGTTCCCCTGACATTTATACATCGTTAGTAAGGCCTCAATATAGAATAGGTGAGTACAAATAGGAAGCACGTCTGTCGCGCGCTCAGCAGACGGAGGATCAAGCCTCCACCACCTCTTGCGCTGAATGACCCATATGGGTTTAGCGCTTAACATGAATTAAACAAACAAACAGTAAGGCCTCACCTAAATTACGCAGCTCAGTTCTGGTCTCCATATTACAGAATGGATATTAATTCGTTAGAAAACATTCAGCGTAGAATGACTAAATTAATACATAGCATTAGAAATCTTCCGTAAGAAGACATGATCGAGGTATACAAGTAGAAAATGGGCATTAACAAAGGGGATATAAATAAGGTCTTGAGGATATCTCTCCAAGAGAGAACCCGCAATAATGGATTCAAGTTGGATAAGTTTAGATTTAGAAAGGATATAGGAAAGTATTGGTTTGGAAATAGGGTAGTTGATGAGTGGAACAGTCTGCCTAGTAGGGTTATTGAAGCTAGGATTTTGGGTAGTTTCAAATTTAGGTTGGATAAATTCATGAGTGAGAGGGGTTGGATTTGAGTGGGACTCGCACATGAAGTAAATATAATTATCTAAAAGGACACAAATGCAACTAATGTGACATTTTATTGTGTTCATCAAAGGTAAAGGCTGTGACATATGTCGTGTAAGTGTCTTCAAGAATTTGTTGCTGTGGTTTCTGAAAACACCTTTTGAATTAGCTGTCTCCAATATTTCGGCCTAGTCTGGGACCGGGATGCGGGGGTGTTGTTGACGAACACGTACCTGGAGTATACCTGGAGGGTTTTCCGGGGGTCAGCTTCCCCCATGGCCTGGTCCATAACCAGGCTTCGTGGTGGATCAGGACCTGATCAACTGGCCGGTATGTTGTGTGGCATTTTCGCCCCCTCCCCCCTCTGTGAACGATATTTAGTTTTTCTTCCAAGCTGTACTCCGTCTCTGGTCTTCTCTCTCCCTTTTCTTATTTCATATGACGCTAGACTTGTTTGGGTTAAAATCAAGAATTACATATTTTACCACCCTTGATTCCTTTCCAGGTCTCGCTGCAGCTTGTTTTTTTTCTTTGTTTTATTTTTCTTATCCTTTCCATATTTCCTTTTTTTTTTGTTTCTCCATTCCTTTAGTATTACATCCAGACCTTTTATTTATCACCAGTGTCTCTCCTTTCTCCTCCTTACCTAGCTTTATTCACCACTACTTTTCTCCTCCCTATCTTTCTTTCCTCCTTCCAGTCACAACCATCATAATATAGCCAGTCATACGTATCATAATATAGTCAGTGACAGAAGCTATAATATAGCACCATGTAGTGAAGATATATAGTACACTCGTCAATATTGTTGTGTATAGCTTGTATTGTGGCCTCCCAGGAGGCTCGTCTCCGCCTCTCCTGCTGGTGTAAGCCTCTGCAGTCTCGCTTTAAGCTTGCATATCTCAATTGAAGCCATTACCATTTCAGTCCATATCGAGTCTGGTACCTTGTTGCTTGGCTGCCGTTACCACCTTTCTGAGTCTGGGACCGTGTGGCTTGGCTGCAGTCACCACCTTACGGATTTGGTACCTTGTGGTATTTACGCTGATGGCTTCCCTAACTCAGACAGTGGGAGGGAGGGAAGTGCTGTTATTGTAAACCGGCCTCATGGTACTATAATACAGAGGTGTATTAGAATTAATAACTGGTCTGCCACCTTGTGGAATCTACGACCGCTCACAGTGTAATTGTAGCTGACTCTTGTTTCCTTGGTACTTGCTCTAAATAGCCTGCTTCTGTATGAAGCTAGGCACAGATATACACAAATTATTAAGAAAGGATTTACATTTATGCTTTTGTGGATTCCCTCTCACAGATGGACCTCCAGAAGCATGACATAATTGATAAATCAGCTAAACAATGGAAATATAAACACTTAAGCAGTATAATGTGATCCTTTATTGACAACGTTTCGACCCACGCAGTGGGCTTTATCAAGTCACAAACAGATAAAGCCCACTGCGTGAGCGAAACGGTGTCAATAAAGGATCACATTATACTGCTTTAGTGTTTATATTTCCATTGTGTCGGTATTTTATACCATTTATTTCCAGCTAAACAAGCATTAAATAAAAAGAATCTTGAGTATAACTTTGATTTTTTCAAACAAATTTACGAAACATTGCCAGAAAGGAACTAGTAAACGAACTAGGCTGAGTATCTCTGGCAGTACGGTTTATATGGAGATGTCAGTGACAGAATGCGCAGTGTGTGGACAGAGACAGGGCCATGCACTGGAGCATCATATCTTAGTGTCCAAACATCCAACCTTTCAAAGACCCTTGAAGAAAATGCAAACTACAAAATGACTAATATTCCTTCCTAGTAATGTAACAAAGTTGCGTGGGGTCTGACAAAGACCCATCGTGTACAGTAAACTAACCGCTCAAGCTCCACGACTAACACTGAGATCTCAGTATGTGTTAAAGGGACCACGACTCTTCAGTAGCCACCCTTCATGCATAAGGATCACCAACAAACTCCCAGCTTACTTCAAGAGGGAACTCGACAGATTTCTCAAAACAGTTATTGATCAACCAAGTTGTAGTGCACACGTTGGACTGCTTGCTGGCGGCGGTCACTAAGAGCTTGATCGATCATGCCAGCAATCAGGTCTGGGACCGGGCCTCGGGGGCGATGATCTCTGGAAACAACTTCATATAACTAGTGGTTATTCCTTAAGGTTTAAGGGAATCACCGTCACCTACCAAGGCTGACAGACTGATCACCTCACAACTTCTAGCTCTACCCTCTCCAGGGTTATATTCTCCTGTATATGACTGAATAAGCTTGTTGTGCAGGTTAAACCTTTCGGTAATAAAGATACCTAAGCGCTGAACGTGTTTTATTTTCCATAACCCTATAAAAAATTGCACATCAAATAAGCAAATTAATAAAAGATGATCGTGATACGTCTGGGAACAAGGTGGCCGAAAAAGACATCAAAATGTGAAGGTTTATCACTGTAGATGGGAGAATGTGATGGATGGAGGCACAAGACAAGCCTGGTCAGAGACGGGCTGCGGGAGTACGAAAACTCTGGAAGTCGGTCAGAGATATACCATCCTTGAAGGGTTGGAAGGTGTGAGCACACAACAGTGTTCCAGACGTGACACCAAGAGCTTGTAACTCATGTTGAAGGAAGTTTGTTCTGTTAAAACTCGTCTGTCATAATTTATGTTTTACGCTGTGAGTAGGAAAGGTGGGAGGGAGAGGTTTTTATGGGGTGGGGTGGTGGGTGTTGATGGAGCGGGTGGGGGGAGGGAAGGTTTGATCTTCAGGGTAAGTGAACTTTGAGAACATAAGTCATTAATTAACCACAAAAAAACGTGTCTAGACCCAGACTCTTAGTAAACGTTTTAAATTACGAAGAACAGAAGAACAGCAGAGAAGAGTTCTGGCCAAGTGTTCCACGGTGGGTGAAGATAAGAGGTGGTTGAGAGCTGCTCAGGCGGTAATGATAACACGACTCCTCGACGGTTTCTCCGCCCTGCTGGATATTAAGGCCAGCTCAGAATTACCACTAAATTCTTAATACAAAAAAAGGGAACAGAGAAAGAGCTCGGTGACCCACAAAATCCAGCCCAGCTGGCCGAGTCAAAATTACCATCAAGTCTTTAATACAAAGGTAAACTCGTTGCCTGTCAAAGGTATATTAAGTGTATAAAGGTAAGGCTTATATAAAGGTGCAGAGAGCAAGATAGATAACCCAAGAATCTGGGCCCAATTGGCCCAGTCAAAACTATTTAATCTTTAATGCAAAGGAAAACAGAGAAGATGATCAATAACCCAAGAAATCGAGCCAAGTCAAAATTGCCATTTAATCATTATTACAAAGGAAAACTGAGAACGGGATCGGTGACCCAAGAAACAGAGCCCAACCCAGGAGCGTGAGGTACGAAGCGTTGAGGGTGTCGGTGGGTGGGTGTGTGTGGCGGGTCAGCACTTCGTGGGGGTAGCCAAGCATAGCCAAATGAAAGACTAGGCTAGGGGGGGGGAGGTATCCACGCTACCACCACAACCTCCTTTCACCAAGCCTCCAAGATCCCTGAACCGTGGTATGTTGACGTTGCTCACAGTGCAATGTGGGGCTCCGTCACTGTCTCGTCTGGGGGTAGTGCGGCTGTGTTGACAAGGAGAATGATGCTGGTAATGAAGATAGTGTATTAATAAGGATGGTCATAATACACATGCTGAAATGCATTACAAACATGTCTAAAAAAGCTGGATATATAGTTCGTATCCTTATTTTGAAAGTATAATCAGTGCATTATGGAAGTAGATACAGAAATTTCTGATCCAAAGGCTGAGAGCAAACAAGACAATTAGTCTCAGGCAGAATATAAAGCTCAGCACCGTAAGGCACAATCCTGACATCTACATGCTTTCTTGTTGAAGGAGGACAACTTTCAGTTAGTACTTCACGGAAGAAGAATTGATGAAATAAAAATAAGATCGAAGTACAAGACTCAGTACAACCTAAGTCAAATGTAAGAGACCTGCGAGTTATAATGTCAGAAGATATCACCTTCAAGGAGCACGACAGTGTTGTTATCTCATCTACAAGAAAAATATAGGGTGGATAACTAGAACCTTCAAAACAACAGATGCCAAGCCAGTGATGATACTCTTCAGGTCACTAGATCTCACTAAACTGGAATATTGCTAAGTACTAACGGCCTCCTTTAAGGCAGGCGAAATTGCGGAGGTGAAAAGTTTACAGAAAACCTTCACAGCTTGTATAAACTCAGTCAAGCACCTAAATTACTGGTAGCTATTGAAATCCCTGGAACTGCACGCCTTAAACGTAGGCCATAAAGATACAGCATAATATACATCAGGAAGATACTTTAGGGATTGGTCCCAAACCACCCCTTTGGGACCGGGCCACAGGGGCGGTGACCCCTGGAAGCGACTTCAGGTAGACTCTATAGTAGATATAGACTAAAGCATGAGAGCATCACTGTTGCCTAATTAAAAGATAATGCACAACTGCTGTCAGATATCAGCAGGAAGGAACTACAGGTTAGGGACTACAGGAAGGAACCAGGTCCCCTGGTTACTACAGGTAACCAGGGGACCTGAAAAAAAACTGGTGTTCAGCAGTGGCAAATTCCAACAGTTTCCATAGGAAAAGAACGAAGAACAAGTACAGGATACAAAACAGTGAAATCTTTTTAGCAGACGGCATAAACACCCAAAAAAGCTGTTTAATGTAAATGTTAGGTTATGTAAAGCAAATGCAGTCGAGACCAGTAAAATTACACAGTAAATAATAACTTAGAAAAAACAAGACAAGATGGCAAGTGATGGCACCCAACAGTGAACTCAGGCACTTGAAACTTCCCTAGTTGATGACTCTTTATGAAATACTGGACGATATCTTCCTTGTCTTGCGCAAGTCTCCCAGTTTAGGCTGACAGATTTTTAGCACGGCTGGAACCAGTGTAGAAGCCTTCAAGAGGAAACTGGACAAATATCTTCACCAGGTGCCAGATCAACCAGGCTGTGATGGATATGTGGGGCAGCGGGCCTCCAGCAGCAACAGCCTGGTTGACCAGGCAAGCACCAGACGAGCCTGGCCCATGGCCGGGCTCAGAGAGTAGATACTCTCGAAACTCTTCAAAGGTATATCAAAGGTAAAGGTGACCCATCCTGGACCAGGTCATGGAGACGGTGTGTGACCCATCCTGTGTGATGGACCAGGTCATGGAGACGGTGTGTGACCCATCCTGTGTGATGGACCAGGTCATGGAGACGGTGTGTGACCCATCCTGTGTGATGGACCAGGTCATGGAGACGGTGTGTGACCCATCCTGTGTGATGGACCAGGTCATGGAGACGGTGTGTGACCCATCCTGTGTGATGGACCAGGTCATGGAGACGGTGTGTGACCCATCCTGTGTGATGGACCAGGTCATGGAGACGGTGTGTGACCCATCCTGTGTGATGGACCAGGTCATGGAGACGGTGTGTGACCCATCCTGTGTGATGGACCAGGTCATGGAGACGGTGTGTGACCCATCCTGTGTGATGGACCAGGTCATGGAGACGGTGTGTGACCCATCCTGTGTGATGGACCAGGTCATGGAGACGGTGTGTGACCCATCCTGTGTGATGGACCAGGTCATGGAGACGGTGTGTGACCCATCCTGTGTGATGGACCATGTCATGGAGACGGTGTGTGACCCATCCTGTGTGATGGACCAGGTCATGGAGACGGTGTGTGACCCATCCTGTGTGATGGACCAGGTCATGGAGACGGTGTGTGACCCATCCTGTGTGATGGACCAGGTCATGGAGACGTAGCTAGGTTTGTTTCCACAATGTAACTGTCATAAAGAATATTGTAGCAGCACACTGCTGATATATCCAAGTTTGCTAAATAAAATAAAAAAAAATTCCCTTCCCCACATACACGATCTTCCACCCCTTCCCCACATACACGATCTTCCACCCCTTCCCCACATACACGATCTTCCACCCCTTCCCCACATACACGATCTTCCACCCCTTCCCCACATACACGATCTTCCACCCCTTCCCCACATACACGATCTTCCACCCCTTCCCACATACACGATCTTCCACCCCTTCCCCACATACACGATCTTCCACCCCTTCCCCACATACACGATCTTCCACCCCTTCCCCACATACACGATCTTCCACC
Organism: Cherax destructor; assembly: GCA_009830355.1. Taxonomy (NCBI): domain Eukaryota; kingdom Metazoa; phylum Arthropoda; class Malacostraca; order Decapoda; family Parastacidae; genus Cherax; species Cherax destructor. The sequence continues at coordinate 583,379 of WNWK01000124.1, forward strand.
CTTCCCCACATACACGATCTTCCACCCTTCCCCACATACACGATCTTCCACCCCTTCCCCACATACACGATCTTCCACCCCTTCACCACATACACGATCTTCCACCCCTTCCTCACATACACGATCTTCCACCCCTTACCCACATACACGATCTTCCACCCCTTACCCACATACACGATCTTCCACCCCTTCCCCATATACACGATCTTCCACCCCTTACCCACATACACGATCTTCCACCCCTTAACCACATACACGATCTTCCACCCCTTCCCCACATGCATGATCTTCCACCCCTTACCCACATACACGATCTTCCACCCCTTCCCCACACACGATCTTCCACCCCTTCCCCACATACACGATCTTCCACCCCTTCCCCACATGCATGATCTTCCACCCCTTACCCACATACACGATCTTCCACCCCTTCCCCACACACGATCTTCCACCCCTTCCCCACATACACGATCTTCCACCCCTTTCCCATATACATGAACCTCCCCACACACCTAGATATACCTGGAGGTATGTTAGTTTTTCCTTCAGATATTGTTGCAGCTATTGTCCTGCTCCCGGGAATTTTTTTTTTTTTCCTTCTCTTGTGAATGCTTTTTGAGTGATATATTACTCTTGATGCTAGAGGATAATTAAGAGGGTTGATTCAAGGATATATTGTTCTCTTTCATGGGTAAGACCGTGAGATGAAGTTTCTCGTGTCGACCCCCGGTGAGGAGGGTGCGTCGTGTGTGTGTGTACTCACCTAGTTGTGGTTGCAGGGGTCGAGTCACAGCTCCTCTGTATGTGTGTGTGTACTCAGTTATGCTTGCTAGGGATTTTTTTTGTGCATGTACTCTTTCTCTTATCGTCTCTACTTAACCAGTATGCTTGTCAGCCAAACTGGTCTGTTATTCAGCTGCCATTTTTCATTTTTCTTTTGTATATTGGGATCACTTTTGTAATTTTAAAGTGTCATGGCAGTAGCTCTCTCTCTCTCTCTCTCTCTCTCTCTATCTCTCTCTCTCTCTCTCTCTCTCTCTCTCTCTCTCTCTCTCTCTCTCTCTCTCTCTCTCTCTCTCCTTTCTTCCCCCTTCCCCCCGTTATTATACCTCTCCGTTCCACGTTGACTTCATCACCTCCGGCACACGTACGGGTTTTTATGTCCTCCAGTCTGTACAGCCAGTTTTCACCTGCATATTCTCACTTCCTTCTTACCTTGTCGTCACACCCTGCTTCCTGCCGCCGGTCGCCTTTCTAAATCTAATTTAAGGGGTTAGGCTCCTCGCCGTGTTAAATTGCAGCCTGCACGGACCCTCGCATCAAACACTTCTATGACAACTAATATCTGACGCTTGGATGTACAGGGGTAATTCCCTTAAGTATGGGATGTAAAGAAACAATATCCATAACCAGTTTTTATTATGACAGTGTTTCGCTCAGGTTAATGAATAAGACATGTGCAACATCAGGGTTGAGCTTTATCATGACTTGATAAAGCGTTGTCTCATTAACCGGAGCAAAGATCACAAAGTGAGGCCGGTCTGTACTCTTGAAGGGACTCATTAACAGTACCATGTGCAAGAAAAATCGCAGCGGATTGAAGTTCAGGTAATGAAAATCTTACACTGCCTCGACAACCTTGCATATCCGGCCCCAAACATCATCCTACTCACTGATTTCAATTAAAGGCCCATAAATTGTATGAATGTTGCGCTGTGGGCACAGAGAACATTGTATCAACATCTGTAGTCCCAGATTGTTCACCGGTTTACCGGAAGATATCAGAAACGCTGCTGGGACAAGTGTATGTCTTCAAGAGGAAACTGGACACGTAACTCCAAGTGCGAAATCAACCAGGCTGTGATGGATAAGTGAGCCAGCGGGCCGCAAGCATCAACAGACAAGAAGCCTGGCACAGCCTAGGGGTTGGTTTGAAATGAGCTGAGGTAGGGTAACAGTTCTTAGCCTATAAAATTGATGTGTAAAAAGAAATGTAAGTTAGGAAGAGAGCGATGCGCTATCTACAGACGCAGGCGAAGAAGCGTGGACTTTCTCCAAAATATATTAAATGCTGGTTAGAGTTAGAGGGAACCTCTAGCTAACTGGAAGCTTCACTCAGTGCCCAGGAGAAATGTGAAATAGTTAGTAGTAGTAATCGTTATTAACGAAATTAAAAGAAACCCAGAAATATGTTTTCTTTGTAAAAATTCAGTGTAAAACAGCTGTTTCTTGTATACTCAGCAAAGAGAGTTAGAACTCTTACGGAGTACAACAAAGAAATTACCAGGATACTGAGTACAGACTGTGTGGTCACTGAGTCGTAAAACACTTGGGTGACATCACACATGAATGTTACATGAGTGTAACATCAGACTGTGCCAACATTTCTGATATAACCCTAACCTCACTTGATTTTGAAAAGCCATCGAAAGCATACCCATGTCACGGTATATAACAGCCTATGTAACGATAGCTCTGACGTTACACATCAGAAATCTTTGAAAAAACGGAACGAAAGTAGAAGTTTTCCAGAGGAAACTGGACAGACAGTTCCATGGAGCGGCTGATCAGCTGGGTTATGATGGCTATATGGGTCTGCGGGGCGCTAGCACTAATGGCCTGATGGACCAGGCACCAGGGAAACCTGGCCCCAGGCACACATGTATGTGTTATGAATTAAGACTTCGAAATAATAACATTTACACAAGAAAGGTAAGCATAGCAGGACACTCTTGACGCTGGAAGCTGCTGGAACACTTACGCTCCAGAAGTTACACAGAATATCGACATTTAATGTACACAGACCTTGAAAAAGCTTTCGACGTAGTATGATCTTGATATAATAGTACATAAAGTGAGCAAAAAAAAATGACTCTGGACAGGCTTAGATCTTCAATTTTTTTTATCAGACATGACTCAAACAATAATAGTTAAGTAAAATTATAAATTTCTATAGCGAGAAAATCTGCTCAAAGCGCTGTACTCTTCCAGTAGACTGACGCAAATCATCGCTCTCGTCGCTTACAGCTCATCATAAATATTTATAAATTTATACGAATTACATTTATCCAGTACACAGCAAACCTCTGAGCTGATGTAAGACATGTATTGCAATGGCTCTTAAAACTAATATATTCCAAGATATATCTGACGTGGAAAACTTAGTTACTCCAGAATATAGCTGGTCGTGGTTCGCTGAATCATCGCCCCTGTGGTTCGCTGGATCACTGCCCTCGTGGTTCGCTGGATCACCGCCCCCGTGGTTCGCTGGATCACCGTCCCCGTGGTTCGCTGGATCACCGCCCCCGTGGTTCGTTGGATCACCGCCCCCGTGGTTCGCTATATCATCGCCCCCGTGGACCGCTCTCAATCAACACTGAGCCCACTTTCAGCTTCTTCCAGTAGCTAACTGTATTCGCTTAGGTCACGTGCCGCGCTTCGTGACCCAGGGTACATGTTACGTTGACCCAGGTTACAAACCTTGAGTCGCGTTGTACTGCATGAACCAGTCGGAGTGTATTTTGTTCCCAAGGTTACCATCCATTGTGTCCAAGGTCACTATTCTTACCGTTACACTTATTGTGTGAAGCCATCTTATAGAGAAGCTTGTAGTGGAACAACGTTTCGCTTTGTAGAGCCTTATTTAATCAAGTGACTTGATGCAACCTGACTTGGTAAAGCTCTGCACAGAGCGAAACATTGTCCTAATAAAAAAATGCGTCATTACGCTATTATTGTGGGCAGTACGCCATCTTGCACTGCCCAGACCATAACTCAGTCTTGCAGTAATGTGTGGGACGTTATAGTGATAAGGTCCAGCCACGACTCGACTCCCAGTACACCCTCCGTGATGTCACAAGGACCTGGACACGGTTTTTATTCCACATTCATTAAAAACCACTGATATTGACCTAATTCACAAAGGTGGCAGAAAATCAATTGCATAAACTATAAACCAATAGTGCTAACTTCACACATTATCAAAATTTTGAATGGCTCCTAAGAAACAAAAATTGCCAATCACATGCAGTCATCTGTTAAATTATTACGACGTGATCTTGAATGCACTGGATGACAAGTTAAATGCTGATATAGTGTACACTGATTTTGCAAAAGCGTTCGACAAGTGTGACCATGGTGTGATTGTGCACAGAATGCGTGGAAAAGTAATGACCGGAAAAGTGACCAGAAGCATATTTAACTTCTTAGCAAACAGAACCCAGATAATAGTAATAAATAGAGTGAAGTTAGAGATTGCCAGAGTGAAAAGGTCTGTTCCTCAAGACATAACTTGCCCCACTTCTGTTTTTTTGTTATTATGTCTGACATTGAGGATAACCTCAGACAACTATATTATGTTTAACGAGGACTGTAACGGAGTACAGGACAAACTCAACTTATTCAGTAGATGGAAAGTACCATGTGCGAGACTTGTAAGTAATGTCAGTAAAGTTCACCTTCAAGGATCACAACAGTGTTGCCATTGTTACAGCAAGGGAAATGATAGATTGGATAACAAGCTTTCAAGACAACGATGTTACTCTTTAGGTCACTTGTTCTCTGCAGCCTTGAATAATGCTGTATACTAACGACCTCCTTCAAGGCAGACCAGATTGCTGAGCTGGAAAACGTACAATTTTTTTTTTACTGGACATACACAGTCAGTCAAGCATCTGAACTACTGAGAACCCTTGAAGTACTTTAATTTAAACTGTATTCCTTGAAACGGTGGCGAGAAAGGTGCATCATAATTTACACCTGGAAAATCCTGGCGGGACTGGTCCCAAACCTCAACACTGAAATCACTCCGTATGATATAAAAGACCCCAATAAAAGCAGGAGTTCGATGAGTAAACTAACAAAGAACTCGTTGAGTGCCAGGGGTCCCCGACTCTTCAATGCCCTCCATGCATATGGGAAATTACCAATAAAATTTTAGCTGTCTTCAAGAAAGAACTTGACAAGTTCATTAAATTAGTTCTTGACCTGCCTGGCTGTGGTTCACACATTGGACTTCGTGCGGCCAGTAGTAGCAACCTGATTGATCAAGTCTTGATCCACCAGGATGCCTAGTCTGGGACCGGGGCGTTGATCCCCGGAAGCATCCTTCAGCCTCCTTCAATTGGCATCTCTACACATGGTGAAGATGTGCGCTGCTTCGTCAGACAGCCTGGTGCCCCGTGTTGGTCCTGAGGGCGGGCGCTGGCCGTCACGGTGACCCCCACCCCACGCCTCCGTTTGTGGGGGTGGTGGAGGGCTAGGGGTGTGGGCGGATGGGGGTGAAGGAAGGAGGAGTGAAACACGTCGTGATAGTAGGGGAGGAGGAGGAGGAGGAGGGGGAAAATAAGGAGGGTAACCTACATGTTCAGAGGTCCGTGGTGGCACGCATCACGAATCGCCCGCCCTTCCAGCCGTTCACACGCCGTGCCTATTTCCTCTCGTCTGTCCCTATTCCCTTCGTTCCTTTCTTCCTTCCTTTCCTTACCTTACCTTTCCTTCTCCTCCCTTCCTCTCTCCCTCCCTTCCGTACTGCTGATTTATCCAATTTTGCAAAAAACAAAAACAAAAAAAAAGTCCCTTCCCAAATTCTTTCTCTCCTTCCCTCCCTCAATATTTTCTTCATCTCCTCCCTGATTATTTCTTTCCCCCCTTCTCTCTCTCTCTCCATCCATTTGTCCCCCCTCCCCCAAGTCTCTCCCTCCCCCCGACACGCTTGCTTGCTTGCATGGTACGCCTGTCCAAGCTTTCTTGGCTGATCTGAAAGGTTGGCTTGATAGCCGGGCTGCTGGAATGCGTGTGCAGTAGGGGGTAGGGCGTCTCTAGTAAGGGTGGGGTCATTTAGGACAGGGGGGAACCACCTCGCGACCTTATTTAATATTCAGGTAATAGTGCAGCGCATAATCATTGGTACGTCAGCTCATGCATACGTACTGACCCCTGTTTACATTCACATTACCGGAGTTAGCAAATAGCAACGTCCACGACAGACATAACTTTTCCGTAGCAGCTGGGAATATAAAATAGATGTTCAATAGGAGACGTTGCTGGATGATATTAGACAGTGACCGGCTTTAAGTGGTCTTTGGAAAGCGGATCGAAGACGGCAGTTGATAATGAAAACGGGCAGTCTTCCCCACCAGCCTCGCCCACCAAGTCAGCCTCCAAAATTTTCCAGTTTCTCGTAACTGCCCACGACCCTATTTTGCTTGTTTATTTTTTTTTCTCGCTGTGATTGACGCTGCATTGGCTTTTCTTGCGCCAAGTTCATTTCCCTGTTATTTTTTGCCGCAGTTTTTGCACGGTTCTGGAAGCTGGGATTATTCAAGGCGTGTACTCACGTCTTTGTATTTACAGGGACGATTCAAAGTTCTTGGCCCAGGATTTTTTTTCACTATTATCGACTTTTTAACACTATATATATATAGTGGTTGGCATTCGGTCGAGCCTCCCCTCCCTCATTCAGAGAGTGATCCTTGCGGGTGCCACCGTTACCATATCTGAAAACTTCCCTCATTTTCTCCTGTTGCTGCCCTCACATTGCCAGCTGATGACGCACTAAGTGTGAAAGTACTTGACCTAAAATTTCCACCCGTGGCTTGTCTTCATTAATCCTGTCTCTATTGTTTTGTATATATATATATATATATATATATATACTATAATTAAAGATACACTTTAGTCCAAGGGGCCTTATCAACTATAGTTCCTTGATAATGTGAGCAGTCACGAAAGCGCTTGGAATTCTTCTAATTTTTCATAGTGGTTGTCTTGCATATTTTAATATCACCTGTTTACTGTGATCTTTTTGCATATATATATATATATATATATATATATATTATATATATATATATATATATATATATATATATATATATATATGGCCTCCCCGGAATGATCTACAGGTAAAAGTAGGCGTGCAGTGGTCACAATAAGGGAACACTTTATCAACATCCTTGGCCCCAGATTATTAACTTGTTACTATAAGATATCAGAAACTGCTGGGACAAGTGTAGACGTCTTCAAGAGGAAACTGGACAAATGTCTTCACCAGGTGCTGGATCAGCCAGGCTGTAATGGATATGTGGATTGACCAGGCAAGCACCAGACGAGCCTGGCCCATGGCCGGGTTACGGGAGTAGGAAAAACTCTCGGAACTCATCAAATGTAAAGGTAAGAGAGACTGGCTTTACCCCCTTTCTTGAAACTGGGCATTTTGTTTGTCAACAAGTAGGTACGTAGGCTACCACATGCAGTAGGTGGATGTTGTAGGTTTTCGTGGCGCCTGAGTGTGGATTCCAGACGTGTAGATTAAGTAATGTTTGTTGGGCCGTGATGTAGTGAAGGGGGCGTGATGTAGTGAAGGGGCGTGATGTAGTGAAGGGGGCGTGATGTAGTGAAGGGGGCGTGATGTAGTGAAGGGGGCGTGATGGTGTGTATCAGTAAGGACACTAACTGCCTCCCGTCCTCGCTGATAGTGAGCACATTTGTACTCAAGCTACCACCTTCCTTAAACCTAAATGCATGAGTGCAATTTGGAGAGTGCACTCTCCAGATTGTTGTCGTTCTCTCTCTCTCTCTCTCTCTCTCTCTCTCTCTCTCTCTCTCTCTCTACTCTCAGGCTCGCTGAATCTTGCCTAGTTTTCATATTTTTAATGAACATTATAAATGAGATGTTTTGTGTCCGCAAATTAAAAAAAAATAAGGAAGAGATTACTGTTGATTACTGCTCTTTGAGTCTCCCAGAGGTAAGTGGAGGTTCACTCCCAGTACCTCGGTAGTTTGGTCGAGTACCGGTTCTCGAGTCCTTCAGACGTAACTAGAGGGCCACCCCTAGAACCTCCCTCAAAGTGGAGGACCACTTCTAGAACCTCAGCACTCCTTGAATCCTTCAGACTTACACAAATAACCCGCACATAGGACGGGAGCAAACGACGATGTTTCGGTCCGACTTGGACCATTTACAAAGTCTCAGTGTGACTTTGTAAATGGTCCAAGTCGGACCGAAACGTCGTGGTAAGCTCCCCTCTCCTATGTGCGGGTTATTTGTGTATTGTTTCAGTCATGGTGTTGTGACTTTTTGTTATTTATGGACCTTCAGTCTTAACTGGAGAACCACTTGTAGAACCTCAGTACTTGTTGGAATTTTTTAATCCCTGCATGTTAAAATATTCTAGAGGTAGTGTAATATCCAGGCTGTGATGGATATGTGGGGCAGCGGGCCTCCAGCAGCGACAGCCTGGTTGACCACGCAAGCACCAGACGAGCCTCGCCCATGGCTGGGCTCCGAGAGTAGTGAAACTCTCGAAACTCTTCAAAGGTATCCCTCTCTCCCTGTCTAGAGTGTGTTTGATTATTATCTCAACTTTGCCAAGGGGAAGGGAGGATATAACTGCCATTTCCCACCATACTGTAGTTGCATGTCTACATTTGCCTCAGAACTTTGACGAATGTCATGGTGACTGACATTCAGAGAAGGTTGAGAGTGATTAATTAACCCTCGCCTCTACCAGCCATCTGGTAACAGTGCCCCAGGGCAGAGCCAGCATCTGTAGGCCAGGTTGTTCGACTCCCCTGGGAGGCTACAGTCTCGTGTTCACACCCAGAAAGGGTACAACTCTAGCTGACAGTGTTTCCTCGATCAGGGAACTTGATTAATCTAATATTGCTGTCTGAATGTATCAGGTGAGGTAATTACTCTCTAGAGCGGCCCAGTCCTTGACCAGGCATCCCTGGTTGATCAGATCCACCGGGAGGCCTGGTCAAGGACTGGTCCACGGGGTCGTTGACCCCTGAAACACCCTCCGGGTAGGTAGAGCTGGTCAGAGTGTCATCTTAGTATATACCTTTACCTTTGGTATACCTTTAATGAGTTTAGATTTTTTTCGCTCCCAGAGCTCGATCTTGAGCCAGGCTCTCATCTGGTTCTTGCCTGGTCAACGAGGCTGTTACTGCTGGCTGCCCGCCGACCCACATATCTGTCACAGAACCTGGTAACTCCTTAAATGGAGGGGCACCCTTCAGAAATTTAGTATTCCTTCAATGCCTCAGATCTTAGTGACTGCCTCTGGTCATGTGTGGCACTAAGTCAGACGGAAGTGACTGCCTCTGGTCATGTGTTGCACTGACTCAGACGGAAGTGACTGTCTCTGGTCATGTGTTGCACTGACTCAGACGGAAGTGACTCTCTGGTCATGTGTTGCACTGACTCAGACGGAAGTGACTGTCTCTGGTCATGTGTTGCACTGACTCAGACGGAAGTGACTGTCTCTGGTCATGTGTTGCACTGACTCAGACGGAAGTGACTGCCTCTGGTCATGTGTTGCACTGACTCAGACGGAAGTGACTGTCTCTGGTCATGTGTTGCACTGACTCAGACGGAAGTGACTGTCTCTGGTCATGTGTTGCACTGACTCAGACGGAAGTGACTGCCTCTGGTCATGTGTTGCACTGACTCAGACAGAAATGACTGCCTCTGGTCATGCGTGGCACTGACTCAGACGGAAGGGACTGCCTCCAGTCATGTGTGGCACTGACTTCGACGGAAATGACGGCCTCCAGTCATGTGTTGCACTGACTTCAGATGGAAGTGACTGCCTCTGGTCATGTGTTGCACTGACTCAGACGGAAGTGACTGCCTCTGGTCATGTGTTGCACTGACTCAGACGGAAGTGACTGTCTCTGGTCATGTGTTGCACTGACTCAGACGGAAGTGACTGCCTCTGGTCATGTGTTGCACTGACTCAGACGGAAGTGACTGCCTCTGGTCATGTGTTGCACTGACTCAGACGGAAGTGACTGCCTCTGGTCATGTGTTGCACCGACTCAAACGGAAGTGACTGCCTCTGGTCATGCGTGGCACTGACTCAGACGGAAATGACTGCCTCTGGTCATGCGTGGCACTGATTCAGACGGAAGGGACTGCCTCTAGTCGTGCGTGACACTGACTCAGATAGAAGTGACTGCCTCTGGTCATCCGTTGCACTGTAATCGTGTGCAAATTACCGTACCTTTAACTATATTATTATTGTAATAATATGTTTTTAACCTGTAAAGACATAATGTCGCCATTTCCTACACATTAAAGAAACATCGATATATCTCTCTCTCTTGGCTTTCGTGTATTAGAGAGCATGGAAGATCAAAAGAGAGCTAGAGCTGTGCCGAGATTGAGCAAGGCTTCTAGTAGCTTTCTCATTCTTGGGAGGTGGTAGACGCGAGAAACAACAGCTGCTTTGCATCTTAAGTAGTCATGTCAGTAGAGTTTCTTACCCGTCCCACCGCTCCTTCCGCTGGCTACTAGATTCTCCTCCACAAAATCTGTGCACTGCAGCGATGCTCCGGCAAGGAAGAGGCTTCATATTAAGCTATATTGTTAAGCTAACATCCTGTAACATGGCGGCTCAGATATACGATTATCTTCGCAATGAAATTGGGATTTAGACCATGTAAGAATTCTGGTAAATATATATATATATATATATATATATATATATATATATATATATATATATATATATATATATATATATATATATATATATATAATGTGTGTGTGTAATGTATATATAACACTAACACAGTAAATGGTAAAACAGGAGACTTCCTTCCGACTCCCTGTGAAGTGACTGTTATATGACTGTTATTGCCACTAGGCTGGTCTAGGAGCGGCTGTTTTATAAACCCAAAAACAGAACGTTCCCGGAACACCAGGCGTATATTGTAGACATATATTAGAACGTAATTTGGTATGTATTACAACATGAAAATGTATATATTATAACATAACTAAAGTATATTACGGCATTTATAAGCATAACTACGGGTATATTACACCGTAACTAGGAATATAAACTAGGAGTATAGTGCCGTATAAAGTAACCAGAAATATGTAATTAGGGATATGTTAGTGTATTACGTAGGGAAGAATACAACTATTCTTTCGGTTAAGTTTGTGGTTGCCTTAGTACTCACTAAGTTGTACTCGTCGATTTGTGTGCGAGTGGAGACACTGCTCTTCTGACACTGCTCCTCTGACACTGCTCCTCTGACACTGCTCCTCTGACACTGCTTCTGACTCCGCCTAGTGGGTTTGTTTGGCTTTGTAGTACTTCCTGTCGCGCGCTCAGCAGACGGAGGATCAAGCCTCCACCACCTCTTGCGCTGAATGACCCATATGGGTTTAGCGCTTAACATGAATTAAACAAACAAACAGTACTTCCTGTTTAAGATGTGAGTTGAGGGAACCTCCTCCACCTCCTGGTCTGGATTGTTCTACTTTTGAATAACCCTGAGGCTCTTGATTACCAATTTTGGGCCAAAGATCATCGGGACTCCTCAGATCTGATAAGCTCATTTGCTTGACTTACTGCAGGAGGGTGATAACTCGCGGAGCGAGAGGAACAGGTTGTCAGTTGTTAGTTTATAAGTTAGGCAAAGCCCCTGACACGAGTGTATGTCATAAGATGAGCCGCACAGTAGTACTGGTTCTACGGTGAAGACGCGTGAAGGTGAGGTAGCCCATGGTTGTACGTCAGGCCACGGTAGCAGCAACTTTACGTATACATTTGATGAGTTTCTAGAGTTTTTCTACTCCCGGAGCCCAGCCTTGGGCCAGGCTTGTCTGGTGCTCCCTTGATCAAGCAGGCTGTTGCTGGTGGTGGTGCGCTGACCCACATATTCATCACAGCCTAGTTGATCTGGCACCTGGTGAAGATACTTGAAGACTTCTATACTTGTCCCAGCAGTGTTTTTGATATCTTCTGGTAAGACGTTGAAGAGTCTGCGACCACGGACGTTGATACAATGGTTCTTTGTTGTGCCCACGGGGCCCCTGCTTCTCACTGGGTTTATTTTGCACTTCCTCCCATATCTCTCGCAGATTTGGGACCAGACCCTCAAGTACTTTCCTCTCCAGTGAGTACATATTTAGGACTTTAAGATGTTCCCAGTAAAAGAGTAGAAGTAAACAGAGCAAAATCCAAAATCAGCGAGGTAAAATAGCTCAGTACTCTGAGAAACTATCCTGGCACCTCTGCTGTTTCTTATCCTCATAGCAGACATAGATAAAAACACCTGTCACAGTTTAGTATCATCATTTGCCTATGACATTAAAATAAGCATGAAAGTCATTTCGGTAGAAGACAATGAAAAATTGCAGGTAGATATAAGAGTTTTCCAGTGGGCAGTGGAGAACATGTTCAGTTCTAACTGCTTAGGTATGGAAAGAATAAAGAACTCAAAATGGACACTGTATATAGAACTCAATAAGATCGTCAAATAAAACGAAAGGAATCATGGAAGACCTGGGAGTAATTATGTCAGCTGTACTTTCTTTCAAAGAACACAATAAGACCAGTATCACGACAGCCAGGAAGATGAAGGGGTGGATAATGCGAACTTTCAGAACTAGGGAAATTGTGCCAGTGGTGACATTTTTCAAATCGCTTGTGCTCTCTTATTTGGATTATTGTTCATTGTTGACGGTCCCACTCTGAGTAAGAGAAAAATCAGACCTCGAATAAATACATAGATCGTTTACGACTCGCATATAGAGCCAATAAAGCATTTAAATTACCCACTGGCTAACCAGTGCTGGATTCCTTGGGCTGAGTGAGAGTTTACCTCAAATGAACACGGATTTGTGGTCAACACTTCTTAATGGCTGCTTACGCCTGTTGTCTCATAGAATTTTCTCTAGACCTTTTTTTTATAGGTTTTGTTTTAAGCCGCTTTAACGGTGTCGTGTGGGTCATTACGTTGTTCGTTTATAACGAGTTTTACATTCACACACACACACTGTACACCGTGTACGTCAGGCCCATACTGGAGTATGCAGCACCAGTTTGGAACCTACACCTGGTCAACGTCAAGAAATTAGAGAAAGTGCAAAGGTTTTCAACAAGACTAGTCCCAGAGCTAAGGGGAATGTCCTACGAAGAAAGGTTAAGGGAAATCGGCCTGACAACACTGGATTAGAGGAGGGTTAGGGAAGACATGATAACGACATACAAAATACTGCGAGGAATAGATAGGGTGGACAGAGACAGGATGTTCAGTGATGGGACACAAAAACAAGGGGTCACAATTGGAAGTTGAAGACTCAGATGAGTCAGAGGAATGTTAGGAAGTATTTCTTCAGTCACAGTGTCGTCAGGAAGTGGAATAATCTGGCAAGTGAGGTAGTGGAGGCAGGAACCATACATAGCTTTAAGACGAGGTATGATAAAGCTCATGGAGCAGGGAGAGAGAGGACCTAGTAGCGATCCGTGAAGAGGCGGGGCCAGGAGCTGAGTCTCGACCCATGCAACCACAAATAGGTTGAGTTAGTACACACACACACATATGCTTAAGAGTTCGCAAATGGATGAAATTATTTACAAACATTATCTCTGTCTCCTCAGGAGGATTCGAACCTGCAAACTCGGCATCAGAGTCTGGCGTTGTGAATAAAGTACTGTTTACTCTGATGCCGTTTTGCAGGTTCGAATCATGCTGTGGACTGAGAGATGTTTGTGTGTGTGTATATATATATATGTATGTATATATATATATATATATATATATATATATGTGTGTGTGTGTGTATAATGTCGTGCCGATTAGTTAAAACTTGCTATTTTGGCTTAAATAGCAAAGCTCTTCTTGCCATATAAGACAAGCGAAAATTTGTGTATGCAATAATTTCGCAAAAATCATTCTGAACCTAACGAAAAAAACATATTTCATTGTGTTTGTTTATTATTAAATTATTGTAAACGTATCTAAAATATATTTAGTTGGGTTAGGCTAAATTAAATTGCGCTTGTTATAATAAGGTTTGGTAAGTTTTCAAAGTTTCTCTTGGTACAAAATTATAAATTTTTACATTAACATAAATGAAAAAAATATATCTTTAAACGTATAAGAGAAAATTTTAAAAAGGACTTAATTTTAAATGAGTTCTTGCTAATTGACCAGTTTTACCTAATCGGCACGACATATATATATATATATATATATATATATATATATATATATATATATATATATATATATATATATATATATATATAACACATCGGCCGTTTCCCACCGAGGCAGGGTAACCCAGAAACAAAGAAAAACCCAAAAAGAAAGAAAAATACTTTCAGCATCATTCAACACTTTCACCTCACTCATACATAATCACTGTTTTTGCAGAGGCGCTCAGATACGACAGTTTAGATGTCCCTCCAAACTGCCAATATCCCAAACCCCTCCTTTAAAGTGCAGGCATTGTACTTCCCATTTCCAGGACTCAAGTCCGGCTAACCGGTTTCCCTGAATCCCTTCACAAAATATTATCCTGCTCACACTCCAACAGCTCGTCAGATCCCAAAAACCATTCGTCTTCATTCACTCCTATCTAACACGCTCACGCATGCTAGGTAGTAGGTTGGTAGACAGCAACCACCCAGGGAGGTACTACCGTCCTGCCAAGTGAGTGTAAAACGAAAGCCTGTAATTGTTTTACATGATGGTAGGATTGCTGGTGTCTTTTTTTTGTCTCATTAACATGCAAGATTTCAGGTACGTCTTGCTACTTCTACTTACACTTAGGTCACACTACACATTCATGTACAAGCATATATATACACACCCCTTTGGGTTTTCTTCTATTTTCTTATTAGTTCTTGTTCTTGTTTATTTTCTCTTATCTTCATGGGGAAGTGGAACAGAATTCTTCCTCCGTAAGTCATGCGTGTCGTAAGAGTCGACTAAAATGCCGGGAGCAAGGGGCTAGTAACCCCTTCTCCTGTATATATTACTAAATTTAAAAGGAGAAACTTTCGTTTTTCCTTTTGGGCCACCCCGCCTCGGTGGGATACGGCCGGTTTGTTGAAAGAAGAATTTATATATATATATATATATATATATATATATATATATATAGGATGGGGTCCACCTCTGGTGTCAATTGTGGGACCCATAGCCTCGGAGAAGTGGATAAAAAGATTTCAAGGAAGAATATTTAGATTTCTTTCTGAAGCCATTTGAATATTCCACTTCCCCTACCACCCCATCTTTTTTTTACAAACTTTATTTCAAGACAAAATACAATGGGGAGTAAAACAACTATATATATATATATATATATATATATATATATATATATATATATATATATATATATATACACACACAAACATAATTACCGTGTAACATTTTAATGGAAAGAGGTTCTACACTTTTAGTGTTGGTATGTTTAAACTTTTTTTTGTGGGTGTGGGTGTGTGTGTGTGTGTGTGTGCGTATTTTTACCAGTTGCATTTTCCAGGCAATTCCCTTAACGACTAGACGAATGAACATGACATTGGTTGTTGGAGGGCCCGGGGGTCCGACTGGGCACGAATATTGCAGCTACCCTGATGGTGACGCAGTTTTGGACGAGGCAGGAGGGGCCGGCAGTCCGGGGAAGGAAGTAAATGGTGTGTATGAGAGAGAGAGAGAGAGAGAGAGAGAGAGAGAGAGAGAGAGAGAGAGAGAGAGAGAACTGGTTGGATGAAGGCATTGAAGTTTTAAAGCAATTAAAGTGGGGATGCAGGCAATAATTGGCAGGATAAGAATTTAGAGAAACAGGAGCAAGTATGTAGCAGATGAGGCAGGAAACATCGCAGCATGTATATTACGGAAAAAAAAATAGATTTCGCCTTGGTAGGCATTTAAAGTAAACATTAATCCTCACAGGAATATTTACCCTTAAAAGGCGTGACAGTATTGAAGGGAGGTGTCGAGCGGATATAGATGTTCGACCCCCCTTCAAATGTTTGTAGACATTATTATTATTATGCTGCTTTCATTCACCTAAATCTCTTAAGGAAATAAGGATTTTCAATATACTGCTATGGTGGATCTTTTGATCTTGATCAAGGAGACGCGGAACTTTAATGGTAGTTGGTGTATAGCTCCTTGTTAGCCTTACTTGGGTGACTTTCCTCAAAGGCTTCAAAGACCTCGTGAGTGCCTTTGACAATGGTAGTGGTGCTGGTGCACTCGACACCCGCCTTGCCCACAAGCCCCGCCTAAATCAACACATTGGCTCAGTGCTGGCTCAGATGAAAGGCTTACAGAACTTAGTTCAGAACTTAGCCAGACAGACTTCCTTCAAGTTTGAGGATGATTCAAATAGAAGTTACTCGCTAAATGAAAGTAATTAAAAGTTTGTTCCTTAGAAGAGAGTCCGTGGCATTCCACCATGAAGGGTCACCTGTTTACCCCATGTAGTTGTTGTGTTGATGCTGCAGCTTTACACGGGTCATTTAGTGGAGTCATTATAGGGGAAACAAAATTAGCTCTCAGAATTGGACGGTAAAATATGCTTGTAAGACAATCAGGGAACGGGCAGGATTCGAACCCATGGCAAGTCAATCCTAAAACGAACAGGCCAGTATTCTAACTACTGTACCATGTTGGCATAATAAAGAGTCATCTAAGTGGGTATATTTCTATACATTTCGAAGTAGTATAACATAGTCCTTACTCTGAGGTGACAGAAGTAATAGTATGGAGCTGTGTACTCATGAAGGCGAGTTTGCAGGGATCTGGTCATAGCTTCTGATCTTATCTTTTAACTACAATTAACTTTACTGATTCCTGGCTTCTAGTACCTTGTTGTACACACACACACACACACACACACACACACACACACACACCGATGGCATGGTGGCTAGCGCTCTTGCTTCGCGCACGGAGGGTCCGGGTTCAATTCCCGGCGAAGCCGAAACATTTCGAAGTGTTTCCTTACACACACACACACACACACAACAGGCCTAGTGTGTAATCGACATGTGCCTAGGACAAAATGATAAGACACATATATATATATATATATTACACGTGTAGGTTTCTTATTGTATGGAAATGGACTCAGGTGTGCTTAAGTATTTATTTATGTAGGGAACGAGAGACTGCTCCTGATACCGCCTCTTAATTTATTCTGACGGATACTGGATTCTGACCTCACGGGCCCTATCATGCCTGTTCTTGAAGCCGTGTGTAGAGATTGCATCCATCATTACCTCGACTAGCTCACTTAATTTCTTACCACCCAGAGTTAAAAGAAATAATTCCTAAGGGGCCATTCATCTGCACACTGCTGTAACAAATTATTAGAGTGAGATAGATAGAAGAGTGAAGCATAAACCGGTGAAGAGCAGGAGGGAAGCGTGGGTACAGTGTACACTGTGTTAACACCCGGGGTCCAAGACGTCAACGTATTACCCGCAGACAGAGGTTTTCCAGAAGAGGCTGGACTGACACCTTCCTGCTACAGGTGCGGGTCAACTTGGGGGATTACCAACAGATCCCTAATTGTCTTCAAGGGACTGGAAAACTTTCTCAAATCACTGCTTGATCAGCTGGGCTGTGGTGCTTGCGTTGGACTTCGTGCGGCTAGCACCAACAGCCTGGTTGATCAGGTAATCCACCGGGATTACCTGGTCAACCTACGGGCCGCCAGTACATAGTCTGGTTGACCAGGCAGTCGGCAGGGAAGCCTGGCCTCGGTAGAAAAGCCCTCGAAACTGGTCACAGGTAAGACAGGTATAATAGGTATGTTGGATTACACCCATTCTCATCTAGGGTGGTCACTTTCTTGTAATTCATTCTTCTCATTTCTGGGTAAAATTTCACTGCAAGCATTTGGTCCTTGGCAAATTTCTGCATGTGGCAAGTCTTGCAAGACTCTTGGATTACGTTCCTGAATGTTGTGATGTTCATCAATGTTGTGATGTTCATCAATGTTGTGATGTTCATCAATGTTGTGATGTTCATCAATGTTGTGATGTTCATCAAGCTCCCATATGCCTGCCAGGTTACATGGTTTATGTGCATTCTGGCTATGTATTTAGCTTTTTGCTGACCCTCAAGTTTTTTTTATTTACTAGTAGTGTCCGTGTTGCTAACTAGTAATTAACTTTCTTGTATATATGTAAACAACTCCGGGAAGTATTGCCCTCACGTCCTTGTCTCAAACCAGGCCTTCCCGTTGACGGCCTGAGCCGTTCATACTGTTGGCGTTGTGTGCGCGTAGTGTTCCCGCTGGTCGTAGACAAAAGCGTAAACAAAAAAAAACCGCGGTGGTGTTTCGACCGCCGCCTGCCGAAGGCTGGGTGATAAGACCTTAATATTGGGTGGGCACGCGAGTCCAGGTGCTCCTTATGGCGGCGGACGTCATCTGCACTCTGCCTCTTGCCCTCACCCGAGGCTCAACATGATACATTGCTCTATCATTACCATGGATGCAACTAATTATAAAACCTCCAAATTCCATCTCAGCCTGGCTGCAATTCGCGAGAATTTATATTCGCATATGGTCTGCTTTAGCAATTTTGACACCGAGAGCCTCTTAAAAATACGCGAATTTTTGCAGTGGCAGCTTCGGCTCGTTGATGGGCGATATTATTTTGATGACGAACTGATTGCTCTTCGTAAGGGAAGGTTTAATTGGACCTTTCAAATAGGTAATTTTTAATGCTTGGTGACAAGGTATTTTTCACCACTTTATTAATTACTCTGGTCTTTTTTGTCTTCCCCAGGTAAGTGTCAGAAACACCTCGTAGAAGAACTTGAGAACGGCAGCAAAGGGTGAGTCCTCTGTATACCATGACGTGTGTGTGTGTGTGTGTGTGTGTGTGTGTGTGTGTGTGTGTGTGTGTGTGAATGCCTATTTTTTATTGCCCATTTCCTATTTTTTATTGCCCATTTATCATTTTTATATCTGTGATTGCGTATTTATTATTGTGAGTGCAAAAGTAGAGTTACACTTCAGTAAATTGTCATAATTTTAATCATTGCAAGTAGTTAGTGCACAGCAGAATGAGTCGGTGAGGAAGAGGGTGAAGGCAATCTTGATACACAGCTTCGAGAGTAAGTATGGTAACGTCTAATTGGCCAAAAACCAGTGATATTGATCAAAGTCGGTAGCGCAGCCAAGATTTAATTGTGTGGGGAGGTGGTGGCTTAAAGGCTTTCAGTCTGGGGAGCTTAAACATGATATGACGGAAAAAAAAAGTCTTTACAAACAAATGCTTTTTCAAAATATAAGTGAGGTTTCTTAAACTATCGTGTTTTTTGTAGTCACTGTCAACATAATAAAATGAAAAATATCCATTAATTAAAAAAAAAATATTTGTCTGTGGGGAGGAGTAGCCTCAGCCTCTCCCCCTCCCATAGCTACGCCACGGATCAAAATAGTCTGTGAGGCGGATCCAGGAGCGGAGTCTGTGACCACCAAAATGTACACGAGGCAGACAGCAATGGTGTCGTCCATTTCCCTCAAATTGTCGACAGGCGTTTATCTTATTGTTATAATTCACCTGTGGGTTACCTGATGTCGCTTCCGGAAGTCACCGTCCCCACTGCCTGGTCCCAGACCAGGCCTCCCTGGGTATTGGTCTGATTGATCTGGCTGTTGGTGCCCAGCGAATGCACCATCATCACCACCATCACCTGGAACTCATCCCACTCGTCAGCTAGTGTTAGTGTGAAGAAGCATCCTGTACTCATTTTGTTCCGGTTCTTAAGAGATTGAAAAGTATGTCTTATTTTGTGTGTGAGGTTGTGGGCGTTAAGCTCTAGCTGTCGAATCCTTCTCTTTAGATTGGATTACGTGATCTATCTTTTAGCGTTTAATGTGTCATTCCTCTTCTTTAATCCTCTGACATTGTACAAGTGTTCCGTGGAGCTCTACAAGAGGGCACTTGACAACTTCCTGAGAAAATTTTCTTCTGTTACCTCAGATGGCGTACAACGAGCACCAACAGTCTGACTAATCAAGCCGTCAGTAGGTAGGCACCTCAGCTGCAGATGGCAGTGACCCTCGGAACCATCCACAGGTAGGCTGCAGGTTTAAGAGACTGCGTTGGGTGCTCAGATTCTGTCTCCTCGTCGTGGATATTTCAAGAAAAACATCCAGTCCTTGGTCATCCTGTCTATGGATGGCGACACTTTCCAGTGTTCATTTCCTTCACTCCATTGTCATTTGACTAAGACCCGCGTCAGGAAACACTCGTCCTATTTCCTGACAAACCTTACCTAACCTAACCTCATCTCACCTCTCTGTTTCTCGTTTCTCTCCTAACTTTTCCCTCCCCCTTTCTCTCATTTGCAGCTGGCTTGCTTCTTCCTAACTCCATCAAGCTTTCTCTTCTCATTTCCATCGTCCCAGACGAGGGTGGAGAGGCAACGTAGTTAGGAGAGAGTTTTCTCCTTTTAATTATCATTAAGAACAAGAATGCCTTTTACTCAACAATTGTATACTCTCAGCAGGTACTAGAGTTGGTACACACACACAGGATGTGACATTCCAACAGGACTTAAACGTTTACCTCTGGATGCGACCCACAGATACATATATTTTTTTTTCCTCCTAGGTAGTCAGGGGCAGCAGAAGTGTAAGGAAACTTGCCTAAATGTTTCTTCCTGCCTGGGAATCTAACTCGGGAGCTTGAGATTGTGAATCGCTGCTGTCACTAGTGAGCAACATGGCACCCCTAGAGAGGAGAATGTTGTTGTGGGAGAGGGGAAGGGGAGGAGGTGGGGGAGTACGTGGTGGGGAGGTGAAGAGTATGAGAGCACGTGTGTGGGCAGGTGAGGGTTGGCTGACAGTAGTCAAGAGCTCTTGTGATTGGTCCATTTTTGTGATCTTACACCAGTGAGATTAGGCTTGGTTACGCCGAGTTAGCTTCTGGTAGGCAGCACTCTGCTGCGTTGCCTCTTACTGGCCACTGTTTTAGTTGGTATTTATTAACAATATTTAGTAGGAAGAAAGGAGAACTTGGGGAATATTCTCGCTATAGAATATTGTCATGGAGTGGAGCTTGGATTTGTTTACTCCCAGTTGGGAAGCTTTCCACTGCATTCTTTGTTTCGTCCCAATAAAACACGTTGCTTTGGAAATGTGGAAACCAAAATGTATTCAATCGAAGCGGTAAACCTGATTTGTTTTCCCCGAGTGGTGGAGCGACCAGCTGCCCCCGGGTCCTGCTGGGATTGTTCTGCTAATTCTGGGCTCTGCTGCTGCTGGCGGCTCACTGCGGCTGTGATGGCGGTAGGGGCGGCGGCAGGTGCGTCGACGACGACGACGGCAGGGGCATCGACGGCGGCGGGAGGGGCGTCGACGGCGGCGGCAGGGGCGTCGACGGCGGCGGCAGGGGCGTCGACGGCGGCGGCAGGGGCGTCGACGGCGGCTGCAGTGGCTGGGATGACGGTGGCAGGGTATGTAGCGATTGCGGATTATATGGCAGGTGGCAGGGACGGCTTTGGTGGCGGTTGCGGCTGCTCTGCAAAGTTGGTACTTTATTTGCCTCGAATATTGTTACGTCTTTGTGATGCTGCGGTAATGATATGATTGTTGGTGAATATTTGTTGTTGTTGGATGTTTGGTGGTGGTCGTTGGTGTGTGGTTGTTGGTGGATGTTTGGTGGTGGTCGTTGGTGTGTGGTTGTTGGTGGATGTTTGGTGGTGGTGGTTGGTGTGGGATTGTGTGGTGGTCGTTGGTGGAATTTTTGGCGTTGCTAGGAGGTGGTACTTAAGTGATGGTGACAGTTGTGGTAATGATAGTGACTGGTGTGTGTTGGTTATGAACGTAGTGGGAGTTGCGGTGGTTATGACACCAGTGGTATTGCTGGTGGTTGATGAGGTGGTAGTAGGCAAGAAGAGTATAGTGATGGTGGTTGAGTGTTGGTGACACTGGTGCTTAATGAGTGTGTCAAATACATGTAAAGCCTCCTATTGTTTGAACTTCCTTACACCCACTGTTTTTGCTCACCGACAGTCAACAGGTACTTGGCTGTTAGTCGACTGTTGTTGGTTGCTTAGATACGGAAATAATGGAGACCTCAAAGCGGGACACTGTATAAAAAACTCAAAAGAGGATCATCAAATAGAACAAAAGGAACAGGTGTAAGATCTGGGAGTAATTAAGTCGCTGACGTTTCTTTCAGGAACACAATAAGGCAAATGTCACGACAGCCAGGAAAATGACGAGGTGGATAATGAGAACTTTCAAATAAAGGGATATGGTGCCATTGCTGACACTATTCAAATCGCTTGTGTTCTCGTTTAGATAACTGTTTACTGATGACGGCTCCGTTGAGGGCAGGAGAGATATCAAAACAGGAACAGATAGAGATCATTTACTGCCCGCATAGAGCAAATAAAACGTTTAAATTACTGGGAACGCCCTAAAGTCCTAAACATGTACTCACAGAATTGGAGGAGAGATACGTGATAATATATGCCTTGAAAGTACTTAAGGACCAAGTCCCAAATCTGCACATTGCCATAACATATTGGAGTGGGAGATAAAAGAGAAGTGTAAAATCAACCCATTGAAAAGCAGGGTGCAGTGGGCACAATTGAACATTGTATCAACATCCGTGGCCCCAGACTATTCAACATCTTACCAGAAGATATCAGTAACACTGCTGGGACAAGTGTAGAACTGGACAGGTATCTTCACCATGTGCCAGATCAGCCAGGCTGTGATGGATATGTGGGCCAGCAAAAACAGCCTGGATGGTCAGACAAGCCGGACTGCGGGAGTAGGAAAACTCGAAACCCAGTATAGGTATATCAAAGGTACAGGTTATGTGGAAGGCAGAAAAACTACTCCAGCAGCCAGTGTGTACATGGCAAACTCTCATTATTGGTGATCGAGAGACAGCTCTTGCGTTGGTTTCCGGGCTCTTGTCATACCAAGTCTTGAAGCCACGTATAAGGAAATAAGTTTAGGGTATTTAATGGAAGGCTGGTGGCTTGTATTGGCCGGGTCGTGACGCTCCGCCACACTCTCCGGTTAGTGGAAATCCGCTTAGGTAACAATAGAGGGGGTTAGGGTAGGGGAAGGGAGGGCCGGAGAAGGGGTAGAGAGTAGAGGGGAGCTTTCAGGGGAAAAGGACCAGGAAAATCACGTGTTACACAATGAAAAATCGTCGCCATTTCAGACAAGAGTCAAGCATGATCAAATCGAAGGGTTTTTTCGTGTGTGTGGGGGGGGGCAGTACCTGAATTGGTGCTCTCTCTCTCTCTCTCTCTCTCTCTCTCTCTCTCTCTCTCTCTCTCTCTCTCTCTCGTGTTATAATGGAATGAACAAGAATCATGGTTTTATTTTTTATAATTTCGTTATTAAAATAATTGTGGAGCCTTGGGTTATGTCAGGGAGCGGAGGTTGGTGGGTGTGGCAGGGTAGGTGGGTGTGGCAGTGTGGGTGATGTGGCAGGGTAGTTGGAGTGGCAGGGTGGGAGGGATGGCAGTGTGGGTGGTGTGGCAGGGAGCGTGGGGGGATGAACAGTGTAGGAAAGAAGAGTGATTTTCTTATAATATCTGAAAGAAAGTGACTTTCTTTTAGAGTGAGTAGGAAAGTACATAATCCGCCAGCAACAACAGCTTGATTGATCAGGCAAGCACCAGACAAGGCTGGCCCAGGGCCGGGTTGCGGGAGTAGGAAAGCTCTTGAATCCCTTCAAAGGTATATCGAAGTTGAAGGTAAGACACGTATGTGCACATTTCGCCCAGGATTGAGCCTTATTATTAAGTTTTGATAAAACTCATTGTTGAGGGAAATGTTGTCTAAAAGTCTTAACTCTGTAAATGATGTGTTAGCTTGTGTTAAAACCTAATAATAATAATAATAGAAAACTGGACCACTACGTCGTTCCTGTGTTAGGTGAGTAAAGTCTTCAGTGACAGTTTAGAACTGCGGGCCGATAGCAGCAACACAGCCTGGCTGATCAGCAACACAGCCTGGTTCATCAGCAACACAGCCTGGTTCATCAGCAACACAACCTGTGTCGTGTGGGTATTGGGAGAGTAATAACGGTTGAGAGAAACACACGGATGGATGGTGATGTAGATATATTGAGTGAGTGAGTAGGACCCAGCCGTACCTGTTCCGTCGTATAGGCCTACCGTGGCATGCGTGACTACGGGCAGCAGGCGCGGCACTCATCCCGGCTGATCAACAACACAGCCTGGTTCATCAGCAACACAGCCTGGTTCATCAGCAACGCAGCCTGGTTCATCAACAACACAGCCTGGTTCATCAACAACACAACCTGGCTGATCAACAACACAGCTTGGTTCATTAACAACACAGCCTGGTTCATCAGCAACACAGCCTGGTTCATCAGCAACGCAGCCTGGTTCATCAATAATACAGCCTGGTTCGTCAACAACACAACCTGGCTGATCAACAACACAGCTTGGTTCATTAACAACACAGCTTGGTTCATCAGCAGCACAGCCTGGTTCATCAGCAACGAGGAAGTCTAACCTTAGGCGGGGCTGAGTAGACTGGCAGAACCATTCTTGAAACCTGACACAGGAACGTCGCGGTTAATAACCTGTGGTGTTTGTGTATGCTTTGTGTTTTACACTTCATAGCGCGTCCAGAAGTGTTAAGTTGATGTTTGATATCGGTGTTTTACGAGTGTACGTGGAATGTTTGCTGTGGTAGGTGTGGATTGTGGTGGGATGGGTGTAGGTTGCTGTATGGTGAGTGTGAGGGGTAACTGAACGTCAATTGAGGCTTGGTCCCTACTCTACTACCTTCCCTGTATATGTCACCGAACACTACAGGAGGAAATCAACTTCCGTGGTGGTGGGGTGAAGGCTGGCTGCCTGTAGGTAAGAAGGTAGGCAGGAAGGTTGGTAGATTGGTAAGGTAGGGGAAAGGGGTGGATGAGAGGGGCACGAGACAGGGATTAGGGCAGGGAATGTGAGAGGCAATAGGGAGCAGGGCCGCAGGTTAATATCTGACACAGGCGAAGGACTGGATGATAGGGAATGAAATGTTTCTGAGTGGATGGGTATACTGCTTACCAGGGAAGGGAGAGATGCTGTGGAGAAGAGATGTTATGGGGAAGGAACGGGTGGGTTGTGGGAAAGTGAAGGGATTTTGTGGGGAAGAGAAGGGGTGCTGTGAGGTAGAGGTGTTGTGAGGAAGGTAGAGAGAGAGGGGGGTGTTGGGAAGAGAAGGGGTTTTGTGGGGAGGGGGTGGGGGCTTGTCTAGGCGTGTATGGAGTTTGTGATGGTGAGGAGGGGCCGGGGGTTGGGTTTGAAATATGGCCAGACATAACTGCCCTACACCTGGGCGATGCGGGAAGTATCTTGTGTTACGTAGCAGTCTCTCATCCTACTACTGTTACTGTTGCTGCTGTTCCTGCTTCAGCATCTACCACAACTGCGTCACTGCAACTGTTGTTTGTGGTCCAGCAGCAGCAGCAGCAGCAGCAGTAGTAACAGGTGCTGTGTTGGCTGCTCTAGCTGGAGTACTACTAAGAGTGACTACCCCCAGGCATTATGGACTGGGTGGAGCTGCCTAGTCATGTACTCCACTCTTATCTTCCAGTAAATTGCTGCCTTCATACAACACAGTAATTACTTTAGTTTCCCATTATTTTGTTTGATGTTTCTGCTTTCTTTGACATTTAATTATATAAAATAACATTTTATATTAGTGATGATTATTAACCAGTGGCGTTCCTCACTCTTTCCATTGTTTACTGGCACCCTTAATGTTTATATTAACTAATGTTGTCCACTCACTGTGTTCAGTAATGTCGTTCCTGTTTCGTTATTGTCGTTTCTCACTGTGTTCAGTAATGTCGTTCCTGTTTCATTATTGTCATTCCTCACTATGTTCAATAATGTCGTCCTGTTTCAATAATGTCCTCCTTCACTGTTTCAATAATGTGGTCCTCCACTGTTTCAATAATGTGGTCCTCCACTTGCCATTGACTAGCAGCGTCACTGCTGGAGTGGCAGGCCACTACAGGTTTCCCTGGCAGCGTTCGCTGATTAACCCTTACAGGTTTAACACTTCATGAAATAAGGTGACGGGTATGATGTGGGGAGCATACGCCTCTAGTTTGCCCGTAGGGGGCCTACGGGCGTCACCCAGACCAGACTTCCTGGTTCAGCTAGGCTGTTGATGCTCTCCATACAGTCTTACGTAATTCACCACAGCCGATTGATCAGGAACTATCTTGAGGATGTTATTAAGGTCCCTGGTGAAGACAGCCAAGGGTCTGTCCGTAATTCCCCATATGTATGAAGGTTGTTGGAAAGTCATGGTCCCCTTACACTTACTGAGTTATCTCTTAGTGTACGCATTGCACCGAATACCAAACCTCTTGCTTAAAAGGGATTGATTTTGGTGTGCAAGATTGGGATAAATTCCAGAATTTTTCTCTAGGTGTAAATTATATTATTATCTGGACTATATTTATACGTGCAGAGAAGGTTCTCTCTACATTGTTCGGATCTCCAATTTCTCCTGACTTAGGAGGGGCTGCACGCAGCAATGTTCCAGTCCAGAGAGAGCAAGTGAATTAAAGAGTATCATCATTAACTTGGCTTCTCTTGTTTTGTAGGTTCCAGTTATCCAGTCTGTCATCATCCTTGTGGCTGTGATCATAACACTGTTATGATCTTTCAGTATTATATCTTCTGGCACAGTCACTCTTTAAGTCCCTCACGCTAATCCTCCGCTGTATTTATTATTTTCTCAGTTTGTCTATAGCATAGTATACTAACTTAAAATTTGTCTCCATTGAATATCACATTGTTTGTGGCTCACTAAAAAAAACTAGTATAAAACAACTTGGAAGACTGGCCGACATAGTCCCGGCTCGGGTCTTCATATGGTGACCCGGCTTGGAAGACTTGTAACTTACTGCAAATAACAAACTAACACATAAATCAGTCTTCTCCCTTTCCCTGTAGTTTGCATTTTCGTGCGTGTCCAAATATTTTGTGTCTATGTATCCAGTTTTCGTTGTCAGAGGAGTCTTGATCACGGGGCTTCTGTGAAAGCTGAAGACGTTACATTTAATGAGGTGAAGAGTGACTCGGTCAACGGAAACGTGACGGGAAAGTGTTACGCCAGCACAGAGGCCAAGAGCAGCCTGGGGCGGATATCCTCCTCCTGAGGGTGGGGCGGGGAGCACGTCTGGCATGACGGTAGGGGGTTGCAGGTGGTGGTCGCTTGCAGTAGAAACGGAAGTAGTAATATCAAAGGTAGTGGTACAGTAATGACAGAAGCAGTAATAGTAGTAGCAGTTCCAGCAGTGGCATTAGCAGTTCAGCAGTAGTAGTAGTAGTTGCAGTAGCGGCATTAGCAGTTCAGCAGCAGTTTTATTATTTGCAGAAGCAGTTCTGCAACAGTAGTGTCGGTTGCAGTAGCAGCTCCAACAGCAGTTGCAGTTCCTTCAGCAGTAATTAGTTGTAGCAGCAGAATAGTACTAATATGTAGTGTCATAGTGACGGGCACACAAATGCTATCATATCTTCACTGAATGACCCACATCGGTTTAGCGCTACACGTAATAATATACTTGGGGGGGGGAGGGTGGACCCCACATTCCCTGCTTTCCTGACCTTTTTTTTTTTTTTTTGCTTGACGCTGACTGGGGCTGGACTAACGGAGTGAGCGACCATGCGTATACTGTTTAAAGAGTCCTGTCACTACGCTTTCACGTTGCGTATCGCCTTGTTCAAGCTTTGACGCCGTCGTACAACGCTGTGTGAACCCGTGTTTCTCTCTCTCTCTCTCTCTCTCTCTCTCTCTCTCTCTCTCTCTCTCTCTCTCTCTCTCTCTCACCTTAACTAGTGGTATCTGGTTTCTTGTCCTCCATATGTTATGAGTGCGGTGATGGAACACTAGGCGTTGTTATAGTAGTGGTGAAACACGTACCATTGAGGAAACCCCGAAGAAGATCAGATAGAGAGAGAGAGCGTAGGAGATGGTACAGGAGAAGAAAACGGGTTACTGAATTGCTGAAAAACACAGTTATGTTGCAACAGAGGAGAGATAGCCTTAACCGAGAGATCACGGAATTAGAGCACAAACTTAAGATGTCATACCTGACAGAAGAAGTACAAAGGGGAACAAAGAGCCATACAGGATATTGCAAGAAACCCAAAATATTTCTACTCCTATGCAAAATCCAAGCTAAGAACTACCTGTAGAATTGGACCATTATTGAGAGGAGATTCGTATACGGACGATGAACAGGAAATGAGTGAAATGCTAAAAGAACAGTATGAGTCAGTGTTCAGCAACCCACTAAATGACAGCAAGGTAGAAAATGCAGAAATATTTTTCACTCCAGCAGAAGGCTGCGCAGACCACCTAACCGACATTAGTACAAATCCCATAGATTTCGAAAAGAAATGGCCAACATGCCCACTCACTCAGCACCTGGACCAGATTCATGGAATGCTTTATTTATAAAGCAGTGCAAAGTACCATTAGCAAGAGCCCTTAGTATTCTGTGGAGAAAGAGCTTAGATCTAGGTGAAATTCCAGAGGCCTTAAAGAGTGCAGACATAGCTCCTTTGCATAAGGGAGGTAGTAGAGCACTAGCTAAAAATTACAGACCAGTAGCCCTCACTTCTCACATCATAAAAATCTTTGAAAGAGTGATGAGACGGCAGATTACAAAGTTCATGGACCAGCACAACCAACATAACCCGAACCAGCATGGCTTTAGAGCGGGTCGATCATGCCTGTCACAGCTGCTGAACCATTATGACAGAATTACGGAGGCATTGGAGGACGACCAAAACGCAGATGTGATTTACACAGATTTTGCAAAGGCGTTTGACAAATGCGATCATGGAGTGATAGCGCACAAAATGAGGGCCATAGGCATTACGGGAAGGTAGGCAGATGGATTTTTGAGTTCCTAACACAAAGAACACAAAAAGTAGTAGTGAACAGGGCAAGATCCAGCATCAGCGAGGTCAAAAGCTCAGTGCCCCAAGGCACTGTCCTGGCACCTCTGCTGTTTCTCATCCTCATAGCAGACATAGATAAAAACACCCAGCACACTTTTGTATCATCATTTGCAGATGACACTAAAATAAGCATGACAGTCACTACGGTAGAGGACACTGAAAAATTACAGGAGGACATAAGCAGGGTCTTCCAATGGGCAGTGGAGAACAACATGACGTTCAATGGTGATAAGTTTCAGCTGCTTAGGTATGGAAAAATGAAGAACTCAAAAGGAACACTATATACAAAACGCAAGAGGGTCACCACATAGAACGAAAGGAACACGTAAAGGACTTGGGAATAATTATGTCTGCTGATCTGTCGTTTAAAGACCATAACAAGACAAAGATCACAACAGCCAGGAAGATGACGGGTGGGTATTGAGAACTTTTAAAACAAGGGAAATAATGCCGATGGTGACACTATTCAAATCGCTAGTGCTCCCTCACTTAGAATACTGCTCAGTGCTGACGGCCCCGTTCAGGGCAGGAGAAATAGCAGAGCTGGAACAAATCCAGAGATCGTTTACGGCTCACATTGAGCCATTGAAACATCTAAATTATTGGGAACGCCTTCAAGTCTTGAACATGTACTCATTGGAGCGGAGGAGGAGAGATACATGATAATATATACATGGAAAGTACTTGAGGGCCTGGTCCCAAATCTGCACACTGCCATAACAACATACTGGAGTGAGAGATATGGGAGAAAGTGTAAAATAAACCCAGTGAGGAGCAGGGGTGCGGTGGGGACAATACGGGAGCACTGTATTAACATCCGGGGTCCCAGACTATTCAACATCTTACCAGAAGATATCCGAAACACGGCTGGAACCAGTGTAGAAGCCTTCAAGAGGAAACTGGACAAATATCTTCACCAGGTGCCAGATCAACCAGGCTGTGATGGATATGTGGGGCAGCGGGCCTCCAGCAGCAACAGCCTGGTTGACCAGGCAAGCACCAGACGAGCCTGGCCCATGGTCGGGCTCAGAGAGTAGATACTCTCGAAACTCTTCAAAGGTATATCAAAGGTATATCAAAGGTGGTGTAACGGGAGGCACATCTCTATTCAACACGTGTTGATGTTATGGTGTGATGGGACGCACAGGTGTTTCAACATGTTTGATGTTTTATGCTCCTCATCTAGCAGGTGGAAGATGGTCATATTGTTTAGCAGAGAGAAAAGATAGTGAAAAAGCTTCTGAAATGATTAAATAGACAGGAAATGAAGAGTGGGGGAGGGACAAGAATTACAGTAAAGGTGTAGGAAAGAGATCAGAGGATGAGGAGGAAATGGAGAGAGAACTGGATAGAGTGTTAGAGGTGGAGTAGAGGCAGGAACGAAAGCAGAGGCAGGTGTTTATAAGGTATTATGAGGTGATGAAGCAATCTGGCTGGATGGCTGGCTGGCTGGTGGGAGGAGACGTCAGTGCAGCGGAAGGAAGCAGCCCACAATTCCTGTCTCTAAAGGAAAAAAAAATAAGTGATCACACATTATGGCGAGGCGTCTCAGTGGCCTCCGTCTCACAATGCATCGTCCACGCTGACGCTAGTGGAGGCAAGCAGAGTGAACGATTGATTTCTTTTCTGAGCGCCGGAGGGAAGTGAGGGAGAATCCAGCACTCCACCCTAGGTACGCCAAATTCAAATTTCCCCGAGTTTAAGATTTTCTCTGAATCCACCTTAGTTACTGTGTGACGAGAAGCTCAACCTTAAAACTTACCCACAAGAAGCACTCTCAGCTTACCCAAAAGAAGCACTCATTTAAAACTTACCCACAAGAAGCACCCTTTTAAAACTTACCCACAAGAAGTACTCTTAAAGCTTACCCACAAGAGGTACTGTCTTAAAGCTTACCCACAAGAAGCACTCTATTAAAACTTACCCACAAGAAGCACTCCCTTA
The DNA here is from genome assembly GCA_009830355.1 of Cherax destructor. Classification (NCBI taxonomy): domain Eukaryota; kingdom Metazoa; phylum Arthropoda; class Malacostraca; order Decapoda; family Parastacidae; genus Cherax; species Cherax destructor. Next base: position 614,090 of record WNWK01000124.1, read on the forward strand.
TAACTTACCCACAAGAAGCACTTCCTTAAAACTAACCCACAAGAAGAACTTCCTTAAAACTTACCCACAAAAAGCACTCTTAAAACTTACCCACAAGAAGCACTCTTAAAACTTACCCACAAGAAGCACTTCCTTAAAACTAACCCACAAGAAGCACTTCCTTAAAACTTACCCACAAGAAGCACTCTCTTAAAACTTACCCACAAGAAGCACTCTCTTAAAGCTTACCCACAAGAAGCACTCCCTTAAAACTAACCCACAAGAAGCACTTCCTTAAAACTTACCCACAAGAAGCACTCCCTTAAAACTTACCCACAAGAAGCACTCCCTTAAAACTTACCCACAAGAAGCACTCCCTTAAAACTTACCCACAATAAGCACTTCCTTAAAACTTACCCACACTGGCTAAGCACCTTGATCATTTTACATCTACTTGCCAGTGTACCTGCATCTCTTACTGTTATGTCTCATCCCCGCTAATACTCTCCTGATTGTGATGTATTTTAAGGATTTTTTCTTGCCGTTCTGCCGGCAAGAATATTTTCTTGTTTTTAGTGCGTTTGTCACACACAGGAAGATTATACCTGCCAGCGGTATGTGTGGCAGGTGTGTCTGCCACAGGTAGTATGTGTGGCAGGTATGTCTGCCACAGGTAGTATGTGTGGAAGGCGTGTCTGCCACAGGTAGTATGTGTGGCAGGTGTGTGTGCCACAGGTAGTATGTTTGGCAGGTGTGTCTGCCACAGGTAGTATGTGTGGCAGGTGTGTCTGCCACAGGTAGTATGCTGTATGGCAGGTATGTCTCCACAGGTAGTATGTGTGGCAGGGATGTCTCCACAGGTAGTATGTGGCAGGTGTGTCTCACAGGTAGTATGTTGGCAGGTGTGTTCCACAGGTAGTATGTTGGCAGGTGTCTGCCACAGGTAGTATGTGTGGCAGGTGTCTGCCACAGGTAGTATGTGTGGCAGGTGTGTCTGCCACAGGTAGTATGTGTGGCAAGTGTGTCTGCCACAGGTAGTATGTTTGGCAGGTGTGTCTGCCACAGGTAGTATGTGTGGCAGGTGTGTCTGCCACAGGTAGTATGTTTGGCAGGTGTGTCTGCCACAGGTAGTATGTGTGGCAGGTGTGTCTGCCACATACAATAAATAAACTTTGAAGGAGGGTAATATAAGGAAATTTTAATAATAATTTCGAAAAATCCAGCTTCTCACCACCACAGTTTTTTGCGTCTCATCACTACCTCCACCACCACACTACCACCACCACACTACCACCACCACATTACCACCACCACCACACTACCACCACCACCACACTACCACCACCACACTACCACCACCACACCACCACCACACTACCACCACCACCACACTACCACCACAACCACCACACTATCACCACCACCACACTACCACCACCACACTACCACCACCACACCACCACACTACCACCACCACCACACTACCACCACCACCACACACCACCACACTACCACACTACACACATACCACCACTACCACTCCACCACACTACCACTACCACCACACTACCACTACCACCACACTACCACACACACCAACCACACTCCACACCATCACACTACCACCACCACCACACTACCACCACCACCACCACTACCACCACCACCACCACACTACCACCACCACTACCACCAACACCACACTACCACCAACACCACACTACCACCAACACCACACTACCACCAACACTACCACCAACACCACACTACCACCAACACCACACTACCACCAACACTACCACCAACACCACACTACCACCAACACCACACTACCACCAACACTACCTCCATCACCACACTACCACCAACACTACCTCCATCACCACACTACCACCAACACTACCTCCATCACCACACTACCACCAACACTACCACCACACTACCACCACACTACCACCAACACTACCACCAACACTACCACAACACTACCACCACACTACCACAACACTACCACCACACTACCACCACACTACCACCAACACTACCACCAACACACCTCCAACACTACCACAACACTACCACCACACTACCACCAACACTACCACAACACTACCACCAACACTACCACAACACTACCACAACACTACCACCACACTACCACCAACACTACCACAACACTACCACCACACTACCACCAACACTACCACCAACACTACCACCAACACTACCACAACACTACCACAACACTACCACCAACACTACCACCAACACTACCACAACACTACCACAACACTACCACCAACACTACCCCAACACTACCACAACACTACCACCACACTACCACCAACACTACCACCACACTACCACCACACTACCACCAACACTACCACAACACTACCACCAACACTACCACCAACACTACCACCAACACTACCACCACACTACCACCACACTACCACCAACACTACCACCACACTACCACCAACACTACCACAACACTACCACCACACTACCACCAACACTACCACCAACACTACCACCAACACTACCACCACACTACCACCAACACTACCACCAACACTACCACCAACACTACCACCACACTACCACCAACACTACCACACACTCCACCAACACTACCACCAACACTACCACCACACTACCACCAACACTACCACCAACACTACCACCAACACTACCACCAACACTACCACCACACTACCACCAACACTACCACCCACACTACCACCAACACTACCTCCACCACCACACTACCACCAACACTACCACCAACACTACCACCAACACTACCTCCACCACAGTGACGAGGGAATATTAATGACATAAAATAATGGCGTTGAAAGCTTATACATATTTTAAAGGTGAGTTATTGAGGAAGGTTGAAGTAACACCTGCAAGGAGGCAACACTGTGCCTTGTTTGTTGTGTCTTGTTTATTGTACACCTTGAAGTACAATATATTAACTATATGTTTGTAAATCGAATTATGTGACGTGTGTGTGTGTGATGTTTGTAATTGAAGGAGAGTATTGATAAAATATCGCATTGTATTTGTATTTTATTGTAACAGTATAGTCAAGAGCTGATTACAATTTTAATGTTTTTCTTCAGTGTTTCTTGTAATTATTATTATCGTGTATTATAATAAAGTCTTAGGAATAAGTTTGCCAGTGTTCAGTATTAGCGGGGTAGGGGGCGAGCTACCTGGAGGAGCGCCGTGTCACAGCAGTAAACAAGCAGGGGTAGGGGGCGAGCTACCTGGAGGAGCGCCGTGTCACAGCAGTAAACAAGCAGGGGTAGGGGGCGAGCTACCTGGAGGAGCGCCGTGTCACAGCAGTAAACAAGCAGGGGTAGGGGGCGAGCTACCTGAGAGCGTGCACAGCAGTAAACAAGCAGGGTAGGGGGCGAGCTACCTGGAGGAGCGCCGTGTCACAGCAGTAAACAAGCAGGGGTAGGGGGGGGCGAGCTACCTGGAGGAGCGCCGTGTCACAGCAGTAAACAAGCAGGGGTAGGGGGGGGCGAGCTACCTGGAGGAGCGCCGTGTCACAGCAGTAAACAAGCAGCTTCTACCATGGAATATAAAATATACTCTCAGCGGCGCCCTCAAGACTTTCAATACAACACGTAAACCATCAAGCCTATTACTGCACATTTATAAACACTCTGGGTTACGTTTGTTTAACTCTCATTACCTTAACCATTAGCGTCTCACTACATTTTTTTTTATAAAATCGACTGTATATTTTGTGACGAAGCAAGACGTATTAGATAAATATTAATCTTAATAAATATTTATATTTTTTTAGTGAAAAAGTGCGGACGTTGATGAAGCAGCGAAGTGAATATGACAACTTGAGATGCCACAGATGTTGTGTTTAACGTAGTGTGTTTAAGACACGCACCGAGTTGTGTTTTAAGGTCAGAGGATTGGTCAGATTCACGGAACGTGATGTTTAATATACGAGAGCCTGGCAATACATGTTTATTGCAATTACTAACATCTATAAAACACAAAATCCGAAATTACAATAGTGCAGCAGCATGGAACTTTAAACACTCATCTGTAAATTTTGCTTTTGTAAAAAAAAATATTCCTGTTGCCTCACACACACACACACACACACACACACACACACAACACACACACACACACACACACTGGTGGCTAAAGCTCTCGCTTCACGCACGGAGGGCCCGGGTTCAATTCCCGGCGGGGGCGGAAACATTTCGAAGTGTTTCCTTACACACACACACACAACAGGCCTAGTGTCTAATCGACATGTGTCTAGGACAAAATGGTAACTAACACACACACCGGCTATCTCCTACCGAGGCAGCGTGACCCAAAAAAAGAAGAAACTGTTCCAGAAAGTTTTTCTTTTTACATTTAGTAATATACACATTATTTTTTTTTTTTATTATATATATATATATATATATATATATATATATATATATATATATATATGTCGTGCCGATTAGGTAAAACTGGTCAATTAGCAAGAACTCATTTAAAATTAAGTCCTTTCTAAAAATTTCTCTTATACGTTTAAAGATATATTTTTTTCATTTATGATAATGTAAAAATTTATAATTTTGTACCAAGAGAAACTTTGAAAACCTACCTAACCTTATTACAACAAGCGCAATTTAATTAAGCCTAACCCCACTAAATATATTTTAGATACGTTAACATTAATTTAATAATAAACAAACACAATGAAATATATTTTTTTCGTTATGTTCAGAATGATTTTTGCGAAATTATTGCATACACAAATTTTCGCTTGTCTTATATGGCAAGAAGAGCGTTGCTATTTAAGCCAAAATCGCAAGTTTTACCTAATCGGCACGACATATATATATATATATATATATATATATATATATATATAATACATATATATATATATATATATGTGTGTGTGTGTGTGTGTTTAAATTTTTTTGCCTCCCCTCGTTTCCAGCCCCTCTTTACCATTCCTTTCTCCCTCTCTCACACCCCTCCCTCCCATTTTTTCTTGTCTCTCACCCCTTTCTATTCTCCCCCATCTTTCTATGTCTCCCTCTATCTTTCCTTCCCAACCCTTCTCTCTGTCAGTCCGTCTGTCAGTCTGGGCTTCCATATCTGCACGTCTCTCCCTCTCCTCCACCTTTTCCCCAGTTCCCCGTCTCTCTACCATCTTTTCACCTCCCTCCTTCCTTCCGACACGCCCTCCCTCCCTCCCTCCTTCCTTCCGACCCTCCCTCCCTCTCACCTTCCTTCCGACCCGCCCTCCTTGCTCTGTTGTCTCGCGTGCCTTGTCAGCACTGGATAACAATGACCTCAATTATCGGCTCCCGTGGAACATATGGGTCCCACTTCCCCGGTGATGGGTGGTGGTTGACGCGGTGATGGGTGGTGGTTGACGCGGTGATGGGTGGTGGTTGACGCGGTGATGGGTGGTGGTTGACGCGGTGATGGGTGGTGGTTGACGCTGTCTACCTGGAGGTTGTTTCGGGTGTCAACGCCCCCGCTGCCCGGTCCTCGACCAGGCCTCGTGTACTGCCAGAACAAACTTTGCTCTAAGTTTTAAAGGGAAGGATAAACTATTCTTCTGATGTCAGTTGTGTTACTGTGTACTCGACAGGCAGGCCTGGGCTATCCTCAAGACTCAATTATACGCCTCCAAGACATTCAGCGTGTGTATTTCTTACTCCAACATCTCCTGACGAACCCCCACGACATTGAAGTGTTCCATAATCCATACATTAAGTTTACCAGACAGTCAAAAATCAACAGCGATGTTTCTATAAGCCTTCATTTCTTCCAGTCATAATCAAGTCATATCCAAATATACTGAAGTCGTATCCAATCATACTCAAGCCATATCCAATAATACTCAAGTCGTATCCAGTCATTCTTATTATTTGTGTTTTCAGGGATCGCTTCATAACTATTAATGACGAGGGTTACAAGAAGCATGTCTTCTATTGGTTGGTCGTTGTGTTGGTTGTAGCCAGGCTCACCTCAGCTCCATTCATCGTAGTTAAGTGCGATGGGGGACACTCCAGGCTTAATTTTGTAGATTAATAGCATTCTCCTCTGTCTCGCTCCCTGGCAGACTTCCTCTGTACCAGGGACGCAGTGTCCCCTGCTGTTTCCAGGGACGTGGTGTCTCCTGCTGTACCATGAACGTGGTGCTCCCTGTTGTACCAAGAACGTGGTGTTCCCTGCTGTACCAGGGACGTGGTGTTCCCTTCTGTACCAGGGACGTGGTGTTCCCTGCTGTACCAGGGACGTGGTGTTCCCTGCTGTACCAGGGACGTGGTGTTCACTGCTGTACCAGGGACGTAATGTTCCCTGCTGTACCAAGGACGTGGTGTTCACTGCTGTACCCAGGGGCGGTGTGTCCCCTGCTGACCCCTGCTCTTGGGCTCCTCCGCCCATTACCATAGTCTCAAAGTTCCTTCTTTATTCTGCTGGTCTCGAGGTCCTCCTTCAGTTGGCTACGAAGTCCTTCTCCCATTACCATGGTCTCGAAGCTCCTTCTTTCTTCCATTGGGCCTCGAAGTTCTCCTTCCTTCCACTGGCATCGAGTTCCTCCTTCCACTTGTCTCGGGTTCCTCCTTCCACTGGCCTCGAGGTCCTTCACCCGTTACCCCCACTGGTTTTGAGGTACCTCTTTCCTTCCGCTGGTCTCCGGTGCTTCTTTACCTATTACTCAGATTGGTCCTTAATTTTTTTCTACGGGCCTTGAGGTCCCTCTCTCCTTCCATTGATCACGAGGTCCTCTTTGCCCTTTACTGGCCTCGGAGGGTTTGGGGTACCCCTTCATGTCATTGGCCTCGTGGGGCGTAGTTCCCATTACACCCCCCCCCCATCCACTGGCCTGGTCTGGCCTAATTAATGCAGCCTGGCCCATACGTGCTGAAGGCTGGGCCGGAGATGGGATAAATGACTTAATATAGCGAGCGGCTGGCACTTCTGCGTCGAGGTCCGCAAACTTGAATCATCACCCTAATGGCTTGTTAGAGGCGCGCTATGAATCGTAAACAAGGGGAAGGAGTAAGGGATGTGGGGAGGAGGAGCAGCAGTAGTGCAGCGGCTGTATTGAGGTACTCAAACCACGAGGTTGGGGTCCTGAGATACTCCGGACACGGGGTCTAGGTTCGTGACGTACTCAGGACACGGGATCGGGGTCCCTGGTGTACTCAAACCACGGGGCCAGGGTTCTGTGGTATTGACACTGGGTCAGAGTTCCTAAGGTACTCCGGGTTAATACCAGGTTTTCTTATCATTTGTCTTGCACAAAGTTCGACTTTCTAAATTATTCGTGTCACTCGTGTTCTTCTGCAGCAGCAACACTCAAGGGCAAGAGAAGTTGCACCTCTTGAGTGTTGAAGACGATGCAACACACGCCCTTCACATGTGTTGTGGTAAATTTGTGAAATTAAGAAGTATGTGCGTGTAATCGCTGGTAAAAGTTCTCTTCAGCTTTTGCTCGTAATCCCTAATAAACTCAGTAAGTTCATGAAATTCCTAAATTTGAGCCTCATGTGTTACACATTCTTACTAGAAAGGAAAAAAAACAAACGTTGAGAATCAGTGAAAATGTGAAATTACACATTTCACGACTTAAGAAAGTCGTGAAGTTAATTTTGTTGATACAACAGCAGCACCTGAGAAGAGTGGAAGAACTAGACAACACGTTCTCTTAAAACAAACTTTGAGTTCTTTCATGCTAATTTAAGCAAATATCTTGATATACGTTATTTAGGTTAGGTCACAGGGCAAGCCTGGCCCAGGGCCAAGCTACGGAATTAAGAAAGTTCTTGTAACCCGTCAAAGGTAAGTATTTACTCGGGATCTCACGTAATATCTATTTTGACAGTTTTACTGTAATATGCATGAGGGAAGTTACTAAGAGACTCCTGGCTGTACTCAGGAAGGTACTGGGCTAGTTTCCCGAGGCAGTTCCTGATCACCCAGGCTGTGGAGCAGACATGTTACTGGCTTTATGATCCCTGAAACACTTTCTTAACACTCTGGGTGAAGGATCATCACGGCCTGCTTGAAAGAGGGTTGACAGTAGTGTGTGTGCGTGTGTGCATGCGTGCGCGCGCGTGAGGGCGGTGGCGTGTGCGAAGGCGGTGACGTGTGAGAGGGCGGTGAGTGTGTGTGTGTGTGTGTGAGGGTGTAACGAGGGCGGGGCAGGAAGCAGCTGCTGCCTTCTACACATGTGTGCACCACTGTGTCGCATCTCCACACTTGTCACGCCACCTGTCACGCCACCTGCCACCACACCTGCAGGATGAGAAGGGAGGATCACCCAATGGAGGGGGAGAGAGAGAGAGAGGGGGGGGATCACCTGGCGGAGGGAGAGATCGTCACTTGATGAAGGGGGCGGGAAAGAAGGGGCCTTCCCCTCCCCCGGTAGGTGAATTGTAAGGACCTTAAAAGATTAAAATGCTGTATATTCACCTGTCACAACAACAACTTTATACTTGCAAGACAGTCGTAATCACTACAATTCATAGGCACTACCCTCCGTAAATACTATCCATGGATACCATCCATGGGATACCACTATCCTTTGATACTACCATCCAGAGAGACTACCATCTACACATCTTGTACTGGTAGATGTAACTCGGATAATAGTGTAACTGCATACTGCAGTGTTCTCGCAGTGTAATTCAGTGTCGTCACACTGCGAGTGTTCCCACAGTGTAAGTCACACTCACTGTGAGTGTACCTAGCTATTTAAAAGGAATAATTGCTACAGAAGCAGAGCGTGGGAAAGTTAGCTATTGCTTATTTGTGTGATAAAAGCGATGTGTTTACAGTCACCCCACACCGAGCACTCAGAACCAACAGGTGTCATTCCACAGCTCTGATTCATGCTACCTGGTAAAGCATTTAATGGTGTTGTGGGCAGGATCATGCCACCAGTAACCACCATACCATCACGTTGCGTTCGCCACCATTACCACCACGCGCCCACCACCACCATTCTGAGGTGGAGTGATTTATACCTTCTGCCGTGAAAACAGAAGTAATTCTTCATTGACTTTACTCCTAAGTGTGTCTCCAATAATGTCTTGGATTAAAGTGGTACCATTTAAGAGGGGAAGAAAGTTACAGTGAAGTGTTACGAGTCTCAATTACAGGGAGAGAATAAAGGAAGATGATGGAGGTTACATTGAGGTGGTATAAGGCACTATTACACCTTGAGGCGTCACTGAAGAGGCGGGGTGAATCTTAAGTGGAGACTTGTATACACAGTGTTAAAGTGGTAATGTAGTCCTGGGTAGTGTCACAAGGTGGTAGTGATTTGTTTTTTAAGACATATCCCAGTGTCTTGTGACAAGGGCCTCAAGCAGATAATGACCTGTTAAGTGATGAAAAACCCGCTGTCTTACCCAGGTTACGTCTATGTTTTCTTTACCTCATTTAGAAAACAAAGAATCACTACATGGCAGACTCATGGGATGGGAGGTATGAATGACCATCAAGACGACGTAAAATAATTATGTTTAGCACCTAGAATATCTTCACCTCTATTGCCTACCTCTTGCTCAACTCTTGGGCATGACCTATTTCCACTAATGAGTTCTGCTCACCTCTGATGTCTCGTGTTGCTGAACCCTCTCCTCTGGCTCTAGTACACCAGTTTCCATCTTCAAGCTTCTGTTTCAAATTTGTCAAAACTGAAGGGACTGATCACCTCAAATTACCTCTTCCCTTCTTCCATTGTCTCCAGTATTATTTTATCTGTATTGGACTGAGAAAGCCACTGGTTGGCGAGACCTTTCCATAAATAAAGATTCCCAGATGTTACATCTGTGTCTTATTCATCAGTAATAGTGAGGCTGGTGCGTGCTAGTCTTACTGCCGCCGTCACCAGCGTGCTGCGACCCCTCACTCGAGGGATCACTAACACGCAGTCAAGGAGCATACAAGGAATCAGTGAGGCTCCGGAACAACACGGGGGATAGCCGTATACACACAGTAAACACACCAGTCAAGCTAAGACGATACATAACAAAAGGAATAATAGAACTGAAATGGTTTGCAAATACCGACAGAGGCCTGGTCCTCAGTGTACATATTGCCTAACAACTTAATGTAGTGGAAGATATTTAGAATACGCACAAAATAAACACCTTCCCTTCATACATAAGGGGGATTACCAGCACACCCCTAGCTGTCTTCAAGAGAGAACTTGATAAGTTCTTTAAGGCAGTTTTGGATCAGCCAGGCTGTGACTTCGTGCGGCTAGCACCAGTAGCCAGGGTTGTTCAGGAAATCAACTAGAAGGTCTGGTTTGGTATTAAAAAATAGCACTAATCCCTTAATGAAAAGCCTTGAGTGTTCCTTTAGTGTTCTTGTGCACTTATTTTTATTGTAAGGGGATATTTCAGTGTGCAAATTTGGAACCAGTTATAATATTTTCCTTGGGTAAGCGAATGTAAACCTCTCTCCTACTCTAATACGTAAATTTGTGTGATTCCACGTATTCCCAATACAGTTGTGGGTAATGAGAACCCGTTAAACTCTCCAGATCTGCAATATCGCTGCCTATAATGGGTACGTTAGTGTTAGTGTTAGCAATATTTGTGTCTAGATCCTCAGACGTGGTTACTCCCTGTCCTGGCTCCTTACATTCCTTGTCTCGTCTATTGGGTGATTTCATTACTTTTGTAATGTGAAGGGTTACACCCGTGTGTGTCATGCAGCACCACCATTGCTAGTGTCATGCAGTACCACCACTAGTGTGTCATGCAGCACCACCACTGCTAGTGTGTGTCATGCAGCACCACCACTGCTAGTGTGTCATGCAGCACCACCACTGCTAGTGTGTCATGCAGCACCACCACTGCTAGTGTGTGTCATGCAGCACCACCACTGCTAGTGTGTCATGCAGCACCACCACTGCTAGTGTGTCATGCAGCACCACCACTGCTAGTGTGTCATGCAGCACCACCACTGCTAGTGTGTGTCATGCAGCACCACCACTGCTAGTGTGTGTCATGCAGCACCACCACTGCTAGTGTGTGTCATGCAGCACCACCACTGCTAGTGTGTGTCATGCAGCACCACCACTGCTAGTGTGTGTCATGCAGCACCACCACTGCTAGGGTGTGTCATGCAGCAGCACCACTGCTAGTGTGTGTCATGCAGCACCACCACTGCTAGTGTGTCATGCAGCACCACCACTGCTAGTGTGTCATGCAGCACCACCACTGCTAGTGTGTGTCATGCAGCACCACCACTGCTAGTGTGTGTCATGCAGCACCACCACTGCTAGTGTGTGTCATGCAGCACCACCACTGCTAGTGTGTCATGCAGCACCACCACTGCTAGTGTGTGTCATGCAGCACCACCACTGCTAGTGTGTGTCATGCAGCACCACCACTGCTAGTGTGTCATGCAGCACCACCACTGCTAGTGTGTGTCATGCAGCACCACCACTGCTAGTGTGTGTCATGCAGCACCACCACTGCTAGTGTGTGTCATGCAGCACCACCACTGCTAGTGTGTGTCATGCAGCACCACCACTGCTAGTGTGTCATGCAGCACCACCACTGCTAGTGTGTCATGCAGCACCACCACTGCTAGTGTGTCATGCAGCACCACCACTGCTAGTGTGTGTCATGCAGCACCACCACTGCTAGTGTGTGTCATGCAGCACCACCACTGCTAGTGTGTCATGCAGGACCACCACTGCTAGTGTGTGTCATGCACCACCACCACTGCTAGTGTGTCATGCACCACCACCACTGCTAGTGTGTGTCATGCACCACCACCACAACTACAGTTGCTGCACTCGATGAACATCAAAAAAGTTTTGTACTCGCCGCCTCCTAGACTAATTTGATTGGCATCACCGATCCCTGGCCTCTTCAAGAGTACGAAACTCTCGAAACATGTCACAGGTAAAAATCATATTCCTCTTTGAGGTTGTGTATTGAGTTACCCTCCATTACAACCTCTGGCAAGTCTTACAATAATCGCCAGTATAGTGACCTGACATGGCTCTTAGCGTTTCGACGACCCGCTCGTTTCACCTCAGCCAAGTCATTTTCCTTTTCAACCAGACTGCTGAGACTTTAGTAGTTCCATACATCCCCGTGGCTCTGCTGTGTTCAGCTTGCTCCTGTGTCTCCCGCTAGAGTCTACTGACCACATTATTACATATACATGTTCTTGGTGGCTTGCTGTGTGCTCCATGGTCGCCACTCATACATGTTGTAGCGTCGTCTGGAGCCTTTATGATCATACATCTATTAGTCTACATGCACACCGTCACCCCACGAGACTGCACCACCCCGCAGGGAGGAGAACCTTTACTGCCAGACAGCGGTATTATAACCAGTCCTCTACGTTGGTTACCGTGCGTATGGAAATACACGAATGTAATTTCACTATGTGGTCCTCACTGCAAGACGTAAGCCACTTTTTTTCGTTATTCTCTAGTAATTATACGGAAATATAGGGTAATTACGTTTAACTGGACAAATATCTTCACCAGGTGCCAGATCAACCAGGCTGTGATGGATATGTGGGACAGCGGGCCTCCAGCAGCAACAGCCTGGTTGACCAGGCAAGCACCAGACGAGCCTGGCCCATGGCCGGGCTCAGAGAGTAGATACTCTCGAAACTCTTCAAAGGTATATCAAAGGTAGGGCACTGAATTAACGAGACCTAACTTAGCATCACTTAATCTAACTTAACATCACCTACGCTAACTTCACATCACCTAACCTAACCCAATAGCATATGTGTAGAGATGTGTGTGTGTGTGTTTGTATTTGATGTATATATGTGTGTGTGGAGGGGTTGATCTAGTGTGTGGGGGGATGAGGGAGACTAGGGAAACCGTAGGTATCAGGCAGTGTGTGTTGGGGGAAGTGTGGTCTCCACCTGTGTGATAATAATCCACAGATGTGAGCTACTAGTGAGGCACACTTGTACACACAGCTGTTACCTCAGGGTTGCCTGGGTGGGGGTGCTTCTGGAGGAGATGGGGGTGGTACCAGGGCCCAGGGGCAGTAGCGGGAGGGGGTGAAGAGGAGCAGTTAGAGGTGGGGGAGGAGCGAGGGTTGGGGAGTATTAGGAGGGGCGGAGCTTCTCTCCTGAATCTCCCAATAACAGTGTCAGATGTCAACAACAGCTGCAGCAACTCCCAGTTTATATCAGCTGTGTTATCTTTAAATGCCCCACCTTCCTACCCCCTCCCCCTAACACTCCAGCAGTCACTGTTACCAATTAAACAACCGCATTGACATCACCCATGAGTGTTACACATTGGCAACTTCATCATGTTTTATGCTTGAGCCTAGACTCGGGTTTCCTGTCCAGGGGCACGAGGCGTAGAGATTCCAGGCTGTGGTGGCAGGCTCCAAGGTCTTTAGCGATCATGCTCAACCAGGATGGGAGAGTTGATAAGCAAGACATGTGCAGCAGTTAGGTATCTTTCTTCCGAAACGTTTCGCCTACACAGTAGGCTTCTTCAGTCGAGTACAGAAGAGGTGGCAGAAGCAGTAGAGATGTAAAGACGATGTAACCAGTCCATCACCCTTGAACAATGTTCCAGACTATGGAGCAAAAGTATTCTTAAGGCTGAGGGACTGACTGCCTCAAAACTACCTCTTCAAGGGTGATGTACTGATTATATCGTCTTTACATCTCTACTGCTTCTGCCACTTCCTCTGTACTTGACTGAAGAAGCCTACTGTGTAGGTGAAACCTTTCTGAATGAAGATGTCTAACTGTTGGTATTGTATGCCATTACTGTATTCAAAATGGAGGAGGGAGAATATTTTAGAATATTCTTCAGGAAATAATTTTTCCTGACTCGGCTGGTCTCAGTCATATGATTAGCTCACTGGAGTGTTTAGTCACGTCCCCTTCTAGGAGGAGTACCCTGATGCTGGTGAAGGGTGGATCCAAGGTGTTGAAGCAGGATAATAACAGGGAAGACACTCAAAAAGATCCTCTGAAGATTAATCAACAAATATATGATCAAAGGATGAATCTATCGCAGTGTCAGAACCTGCCATGAGCGAGGACCTGCACCAGTGACGTCCATGTTTGTTTCAGTAATGTGAGTCACTGAAAAGCAGGGAAGCCATGAGTCCGCTAAGAGACAACACAGTAAGTGTCAGGGGCCCTAGACTGTTCAGTTAACTCCCAGCACATATAAGGGGGAATACCAATAGACCCCAGGCAGTCTTCAAGAAGGCACTGGACAGGCACCTAAAGTCAGTACCTGACCAGCTGGGCTGTGGTTCGTACGTGGGTTTGTGTGCAGCCAGCAGTAACAGCCTGGTTGATCAGACCCTGATCCACTGCGAGGCCTGGTCATGGACCGGGCCGCGGGGGCGTTGACCCCCGAAACCCCCTCCAGGTATACCAGATACATGTGAGCCCCGGCCACATGATTTTTTTTACTGATGACGGTGAAGATACACTCTTGGTTATTGAAAGTTAAAATTTTTTTATCAAGTTATTTTTTTAGTAGAGAAGTTTACTGTCATAATCTTAGGTTAGGTAAGATTCGTCAGGAAACAGGACAAGTGTTTCCTGACGCGGGTCTTAGATGATGACCCGCCGTTGGAGCGTTTGGTCATCTGACTGAGGCCTTCCGCTGGCTTACCGGTCCACCCCTTTAAAAATTATGGTCACAGTAAGTAAGTTTATTCAGGTATACACAAATACAGTTACATAGATTGTCATACATAGCAACATATGTGTAGAGAACCTGGGATAACCCAAAATAAAGTGACTTATTTCCATTGGGGTTCTTTATAAACATTAGTATATAAAAGATGTTAGTCGCCCATGTGGGTAAAAGACATGTGTGCATTGATCAAGACACATATTTAGAAAACGTTTCGATAGAAGTGGTTTCTTCAGTCATTAGAACTGAAGAAATCGCTCGTAGCGATACGTTCCCTTTATAAGTGTCTTGATTAATGCATAACTGGCTCTTACCAGCGACTTGTTGGTATCACTATACCAGTTCCGGCTAGACAGATAGTTGTCAGTGGAGTATAGAGCGTAAACTACGCTGGTCCACCTCTAAATGTAAACTACGCTGGTCCACCACTAAATATAAACTACGCTGGACCACCTCTAAATGTAAACTACGCTGGACCATCTCTAAATGTAAACTACGCTGGTCCACCTCTAAATATAAACTACGCTGGACCACCTCTAAATGTAAACTACGCTAGTCCACCTCTAAATGTAAACTACGCTGGTCCACCACTAAATATAAACTACGCTGGTCCATCTCTAAATGTAAACTACGCTAGTCCACCTCTAAATGTAAACTACGCTGGTCCACCTCTAAATGTAAACTACGCTGGTCCATCTCTAAATGTAAACTACGCTGGTCCACCTCTAAATGTAAACTACGCTGGTCCACCTCTAAATGTAAACTACGCTGGTCCATCTCTAAATGTAAACTACGCTGGTCCACCTCTAAATGTAAACTACGCTGGTCCACCTCTAAATGTAAACTACGCTGGTCCATCTCTAAATGTAAACTACGCTGGTCCATCTCTAAATGTAAACTACGCTGGTCCACCTCTAAATGTAAACTACGCTGGTCCACCTCTAAATGTAAACTACGCTGGACCACCTCTAAATGTAAACTACGCTGGACCACCTCTAAATGTAAACTACGCTGGACCACCTCTAAATGTAAACTACGCTGGTCCACCACTAAATATAAACTACGCTGGTCCACCTCTAAATGTAAACTACGCTGGACCACCTCTAAATGTAAACTACGCTGGTCCACCACTAAATATAAACTACGCTGGTCCACCTCTAAATGTAAACTACGCTGGACCACCTCTAAATGTAAACTACGCTGGTCCACCTCTAAATGTAAACTACGCTGGACCACCTCTAAATGTAAACTACGCTGGTCCACCTCTAAATGTAAACTACGCTGGACCACCTCTAAATGTAAACTACGCTGGTCCACCACTAAATATATACTACGAAACAATTTTACCCATAATCTTTATAAATCAAGTGGAACAAATGTAGGGGTGGTGGAGCCTGGTAGAGTGTTGTGTGCAGAGGCCGCATTACCTGTAGGCCTACAGGTAGGCCTACCTTGCTACCTCCTATCGCGCGCCGGCCTTAAGACTATATTTTGGGATTTCCGTGTTTTAATGTGTATATCCTGTCGAGGATGACTGGGAATGATGGCTGCCACAGTCTGCCCTCCAGCATCCTTACCTTTGATATACCTCTCAAGACTTTCAAGAGTAGTTTTCTCCCTACTCTGGCATCCTGGCCCTGGGCCAGCCTTGTCTTGTGCTCGCCTGGTCAACCAGACTGTGGGTGCCTTTATTAACGACGACGTTTCGCCTACATGTATGGGCTTTATCAAGTCACTCGTGATAAAATTCCACGTGTTTACCTTTGACGAGTTTCGAGAGTCTTTCTACTCCCAGAGCCCGGCCGTGGGCAAGGCTCGTCTGGTGCTAGCCTGGTCAACCAGGCTGTTGCTTCTGGAGGCCCCCTGCCCCATATATCCATCACAGCCTGATTGATCTGGTACCTGGTGAAGATACTTGTCCAGCTTCCTCTTGAAGACTTCTACACTGGTTCCAACAGTGTTTCTGATATCTTCTGGTAAGATATAGTGTGTGTGTAATAATGTTGCAGAGTAAGTTCCCAGAAATCTATGTGCAATAGCAAGCTAATATGTTTACAGTCTGTGTTTATATTTACGAATAATATATTTACACTGTAAACGCTGCACTGTTGAAGGTTCAATATTGTAAACGCTAAATTGGACGGGAGGTTTAACACTGTAAACACAGTGTTTGCTCACGGGTCTGTTTATACCATACTGTAAACATTGCATTAGGTGAGAGGTTTAATACTGGAAACATTGCATTAACGTGAGATTTGAAACTGCAATAGACGGGAGGTTTAACACTGCAGTAGACGGGAGGTTTAACACTGCAGTAGACGGGAGGTTTAACACTGCAGTAGACGGGAGGTTTAACACTGCAGTAGACGGGAGGTTTAACACTGCAGTAGACGGGAGGTTTAACACTGCAATAGACGGGAGGTTTAACACTGCAATAGACGGGAGGTTTAACACTGCAATAGACGGGAGGTTTAACACTGCAATAGACGGGAGGTTTAACACTGCAATAGACGGGAGGTTTAACACTGTAATAGACAGGTTTAACACTGTAATAGACAGGTTTAACACTGTACTAGACGGGAGGTTTAACACTATAAAATATTTAACACGATAAACTTTAGGTAGGCAGGTTTAAAACCATGAACATAAGAGGTTTAACAGAGTAACCACGTGTCAGCCCGGACCTGTACAAGTGAGTGACAAAGGCTGTCACTTTCGTCACTCACTGTCAGCCGCCGCCAGCTGTCAGCTATCACTCGTGAATATGTGAAGTTATTGTGGCAATAACTGGGTCGTTTATGGTGGTCTCTCCTGCTAGGTGGCTCAGGTTAGGAGGGAATCACTTTAGGGTGAAGGGTTCTCGATCTAGGGAATGTGAGCTCCCTTGCGTGATCAACCAGGCTGTTACTGCTGGCGTCCCATCAGCAGTAACAGCCTCGTAATAATGTTAGTAACGGCTTGACTAAACTCCTGAAGAGCGAAACGTTGTCACAGTAAAATGTTGCATTAGTTGCACTTGTGTAATTTTACTTCAGTAACAGCCTCGTTGATCAGGGAATTACCAGACGAGCCTGGCCCAGGACCGGGCTGCGGGAATAAGAAAACGCGCAAAACCCTTCGAAGGTATATCAAAGGTATACATCTCTCCTTCCTTGGATCAAAATTACCTACTATTTCCTAGGCCTTGTGTTATCCCTGTACATTTAGCGCTTCTTCTTGTATATAATAACACATTAGTGTTGCAAGTATGTTAAGAAGGGCGAGAGAGGTAGCGAGGTTTGATAGGAATGGATGTGGCACAGAGATGACATACCTGTGAAGAGTTTCCAGAGTTTTGCTACTTTGTACCGGGACTGTCTACTGCCCGCCCGATCAGTCAGCTTAAGTGGCTGGGCCAGGAGCTGTGCCTCGACCCCGCAAACACAAATGGTGACTACAGACATCCTGGAGGAAGTGTGGGTAGAGAGAGGGTTGGGGGTCGGAAGATGGTTGGGGATGGATGGGAGGGATGGGGGACGGATTAGGGTGGGAGGGAGGAAGGGGGAAGGAAGACGGTGGGAGTAGGGGGGGGGAGTTAGGAAGAATGCTGGTAGCGGAGATACGGTGGCTGGTCAGCTTCATTACCCGTAACATACCTGTGGCCGGTTTCGGGGGCTTACCTATTTTCGCAGCCAGGCTTGTGGCCATGATTTTCTGCTGTAATTATCAGCCAGGCTGTTGCTACTTGCAGCGTGCAGGTCCACATAGACATCACAGCCCGGCTGATTAGACATATACGGAAATTTGATATTATTATTATTATTGTTGTTTTTGTTTGTTTAAAAACAAGCGCAAAATCAAAGTGAGTCTTTGCAGCTCTGCTCCCATTGATCAGTGTTTTGAGGGGTTAAGTATCAGCTCTTGGCTACCTCTCTTAACCTACAGTGACTGTAAGAGGCTATTAGCGTCTTAGAGTCTTTCACTATCCATTGTCAACTCCTTTTTTAGTGTCTTGTATATCGCATGTATATGTTCGTTCTTGTAAAAATTATTTGATTCACGTCGTTTAATCTTTCCTCGTAGTACTTGTTTCTCATCTACGGGACTAGTTTCATTGCGAACCTCTGAATTTTCTCAAGTTTTTGTATCTAGTTGACCAGGTGTAACAGCCAGGTTGATCAGGCCCTAATCCACCAGGGGGCTTGGTCATGGACAGGGCCGCGGGGGCGTTGATCCCCGGAATGCCCTCCAGGTAGACTCCAGGTAGGTGTAGTAGGATCTAGGTTGGTTTATCTTTAGGGAAGATTGATCTTCATGTTCTTATGATCAACGGTGACATGCCACAGTGTCCTAAAAGACTGGTTGTTTTGGTGTGTTGTGAGGACGGTTCCTAGGTATCCAGTTATTTGTGTTTGTGTGGGGGTAGGGGGCTCGAGTCTTTGCTACTAGCCTCTTATTAAACATTTATCAACATTGCTAGGTGTTGATGGATGTGTGATGTTTTGTGTGTGTTTTCGTGCGGTGAGCACATTAAGGGAACACTGTATCAACATTCGTGGTCCCAAACTATTCAACATCTTACCAGAAGATATCAGAAACACTGCTGGGACAAGTGTAGAAGATGAAACTGGACAAGTATCTTCCCCAGGTGCCAGATCAACCAGGCTGTGATGGATATGTGAAGCAGCAGGCCTCCAGCAGCAACATCCTGGTTGACCAGGCTTGCACTGGTGCCTGGACCATGGCCGGGCTCCAGGAGTAGAAAAACTCTCGGAACTCATCAAGGGTATATCAAAGGTGAAGGTGCGTGAGTGCGTGCATGAGTCATGCAAAAGGCACCTGCATCTGGCTACCTGTGGCTCCTCCCACTCAGGTGACCACAGGCAGATGTTCACCGCTTCCGTTCAGCGTCGACACTCACTCCCTCCTTCCTCCCTCTGTCCTCTCGTCTTCCCCTTCCCTCCCCTCCCTCCTCTCCTTTCCCCCTCCCCCACTCCCACCTCCGTTTCCCTCCTCCCAGGCTCCTGCTCCTCTATAGTACATCACGTTTAAAGGCCAATTCTGTTTACACTTGGTGATGCTTGACTCAAATAATTTTTTTCCACCAATAAATGAATCTGGTTTAGATGAATAACTGTAGGAGCTGCTCGCCACATCGACATGGATAAATCAGTGGGATTAAATTCAAACGACCAAGATGTAAAGGATTCACTGGGATGAGGGTAAGGATGGTGGGGAGGGGAAAAAGGAGAGAGTAAAGATGGTGGAGAGGGAGAGAGAGAGAGAGAGAGAGAGAGAGAGAGAGAGAGAGAGAGAGAGAGAGAGAGAGAGAGAGAGAATATCAACACTAAGATGGTAACTCAACACATACACAGTGCAAGAGTTGGACTCTAGAACTAGAAGTCAATCCTCAAGCGCCTCATGTATCAAGGCGTATTTGTACTAGATACATGGGGCGCTTGAGGTCTTGCCTGTATCTTGCCACCTAGTTGTGTTTGCGAGGGTTGACTTCTAGTTCTTGTACTGTGCGTATGTTGAGTTACCATCTTAGTGTTGATATCCTCTCTTCTCTCCACCATCTTCAGTCTCTCTTCTTTCCCCTCCCCACAATCCTTACCCTCTCTCTCTCTCTCTCTCTTTCCTCACCATCCTCTCCCTGGTGCTATGGTTTCCCATCTTTCCTTCCTGTACTCTTCCATCAGCCTTCCATCACTTCCTTCAGGAGGGGGAAGGAGGCTACGACCGGAAGTTGTTGTGTAGGAGCTGCTCACTGGTGCGTGCCTGCCACCCCCCACCTTTCTGAAATCCCCATTTTCCTCTCCCTCATCCCCCCTCTCCTCTTTTTTTCCCAACCGCACCCCCCTGTTTATAACCCCCCTCTCCTAAATTCACCTCCCTCACCTAATGAGATATCTTCATAAAAATTCCTTTTCTTCCGTTTATAGGCTGTATAGATTATCTTAAGATATGACAATTTCCAAGTGATAGTAACTCGGTAGAAGACAAAAAATTACATGAAGATATAAACAGTGTTCTTTAGTGGGCAGTGGTGAAGAACATGACGTTCATCGGTGATAAGTTCCAACTGTTTATGTATGGAAAGAATGAAGAACTCAACAGGGACACTGTATACGAAACTCAAGAGGATCATCAAATAGAACGAAAGGAACACACGTGAAAGACTTGGGAATAACTATAACCCTTCTTTCAAAGAACATAATAAGACAAAGATCATGACAGCCAGGAGAATGACGGGATTGGTATTGAGAACCTTCAAAACAAGGGAAATAATACCAATGGTGACACTTTTCAGATCGCTAGTGCTCCCTCACGTGGAATATTACTCAGTGTTGACGGTGCCGTTCAAGACAGGAGAAATATCAGAGCTGGAAGATGACGGGGTGGGTATTGAGAACTTTCAAAACAAGGGAAATAATGCCGATGGTGACACTATTCAAATCGCTAGTGCTCCCTCACTTAGAATACTGCTCAGTGCTGCTGACGGCCCCGTTCAGGGCAGGAGAAATAGCAGAGCTGGAACAAATCCAGAGATCGTTTACGGCTCACATTGAGCCATTGAAACATCTAAATTATTGGGAACGCCTTCAAGTCTTGAACATGTACTCATTGGAGCGGAGGAGAGAGAGATACATGATAATATATACATGGAAAGTACTTGAGGGCCTGGTCCCAAATCTGCACACTGCCATAACAACATACTGGAGTGAGAGATATGGGAGAAAGTGTAAAATAAACCCAGTGAGGAGCAGGGGTGCGGTGGGGACAATACGGGAGCACTGTATTAACATCCGGGGTCCCAGACTATTCAACATCTTACTAGAAGATATCCGAAACACGGCTGGAACCAGTGTAGAAGCCTTCAAGAGGAAACTGGACAAATATCTTCACCAGGTGCCAGATCAACCAGGCTGTGATGGATATGTGGGGCAGCGGGCCTCCAGCAGCAACAGCCTGGTTGACCAGGCAAGCACCAGACGAGCCTGGCCCATGGCCGGGCTCAGAGAGTAGATACTCTCGAAACTCTTCAAAGGTATAAAGGTATAAGGTATGGAACAAATACAGAGATCGTTTACGGCTCACATAAAGTCATTAAAGAATTTAAATTACTAGGAACTCCTTAAAGTCTTGAATGTACTCACTGGAGTGGAAAAGAAAGAGACATATATGATAATATATACCTGGAAAGTACCCGAGGGCTTTGTCCAAATCTGCACACTACCATAACAACATACTGGAGTGAGAGATATGGGAGGAAGTGTAAAATAAACCCAGTGAGGAACAGGGGTGCTGTGGGGACTATAAGGGAACACTGTATTAACATTCTGGCCCCGGAAATCAGAAACACGGCTGGAACAAGTGTAAACGTCTTCAAGAAGAAACTGGGCAAATATCTCCACCAGGTGCCAGATCAACCAGGATGTGATGAATATCTGGGCCAGCGGACCGCCAGCAGCAAGAGCCTGCTTGACCAGGCAAGCAACAGAATTCTGGTCCAGAGCTAGATCCCGGAGTAGGAAAACTCTTGAAACTCATCAAAGGTGACAGGGAAACGTGGTTAGCTTTGTTTCCACTGTAGAACTATCATATAGAATATGGTAGTAGCACACTGCTAACGTAAACAATATTTTTTAATAAAAAAGAAGGACTACTTTACCTATACCCTTTTTCTCACTTCACCCTCTCCATCCCTCTCACTCTCTCCCTCCCTCTCATCATCTCCCTTCCTCTCACCCATTCAAGTGTGGTCTCGGAGTCAGCTTCATCAGGGGTGATGGTGACCAGTATCTCTCACTCTGCTGTTTAGTACTAGCTTCTAGTTCTCAGACTAGTTACAGTTACATAGCGGACGCAGGATTGAGTCGCCACTGCTCCTCACGCTCGGTGACTGGCACAGCATCACTGCTCCTCACGCTCGGTGACTGGCACACCATCACTGCTCCTCACGCTCGGTGACTGGCACAGCATCACTGCTCCTCACGCTCGGTGACTGGCACACCATCACTGCTTCAAAAAAAAATGCTGGTTTTACCCTTTCTTGCTGATGTGAGAGCTGTGGCAACACACACACACACACACACACACACACACACACACACACACACACACACACACACACACACACACACGCCATCATCTTAATGTTATGGTTGTAAAAATGTCCCGTCGACAGTAATGAATGAAATATACATTTGTGGGACAAGGTTTTGTTGTGACGACTCTTCACTCAGTGTACACTTGATAAAGATCTACACGTAATGAAACGTTATCAAGGCAAAATCTTGTACCTGCATCAGTGTCTTTACTTCCTTACCTTACTACAATGATATATGCAATGATATATACTACAATGATATATATATATATATCATTGTAGTAAGGTAAGGAAGTAAAGACACTGATGCATGTACAAGATTTTGCCGTGATAACGTTTCATTACGTGTAGATCTTTATCAAGTGTGTCTATATATATATAAGATCTGCATTGTGAACATCCGCTTTAAAATGCAAGTTATATAATAATATGAAATATGTCAATATTAGCGCATGACAATTGTACGAGAAGCAGCAGTGTTGTGTGGCACTGAGGTGACACTGAGGGCGGAGCTCAGAGAGCACGTGACATACAAGAGTATAAATCAGGTTTATGAGGCAGTAGTGAGACTGTCGCTAGTGTGACAGTGTTGGTCACACACCACACACACTAACTACCTCACAAGCACGCATGTCCCGTCCCCCTTCCCCCCAAACACACACACATATACATACAACACACACACACACACACACATAATTAAAAAAAAAAACACATGTAGAGAGAAACCGTCAGGTTGTTTGGCTCATGTGTTACACTCTACATTTCCTTCACTGTTTTACACTTGTTATTTACATTCGTTAAATGTGTTGTACCTGGAGCACTGTTTAACGAAAATACGTTGAAAATTATAATGTGTAGCCGTTATTTACATTTAAATCTCAAGTAAATATGTGTGTGCGCTTGCGTGCATGCATGCATGCGTGTGTGTGTGTGTGTGCGTGTGTGTGTGTGGGTGTGTGTGCTTGCGTGCATGTATGCGTGTGTGTGTGCGTGCGTGTGTGTGTGTGTGCGCTTGCGTGCATGCGTGCGTGCGTGTGTGCGTGCTTGTACTCACCTAGTTGTGGTTGAAGGGGTAGATTCACAGCTCCTGGCCCCACGTGTGTGTGTGTTTGTACACGCTGAGTCGTGTTTGAACTCTGGGCTACGCGAGTAATTATGTGGGAGAGTGCTGGTGCTTCCTAGCTTCTTTTGTACTCAACTACTTGTACTGGCCTAGTTCTTTTCAAGGATCGAATAATAGCTCCTGGTCCTCCACTTCTTAAATCTTACGGACCGTTTTTACCGATTCGTGTGTTGTGTATTTGTGCTTGCGTGTGCATGCGGATGTGCGGGAGTTAAGGAGTTAGCTGGTGTGCTGAGGTAAGGTGAGTGTTGTGCTTGCGTGACCTGACCTCTGCACCTTCTTGACCCGGGGTCAAGTGCTTCATTGCAAAGCCATCGCAAAGACTCTCAGTTTTATTTGATCAACTTTTTTCTCTGTTTTAATTTTGACTTGTGTTGGGTGTTTGTGTTGTGCTTGTGTGGTGATACCAGCTCCTGTTGTTTGTATGGTGTTATTGTACCACGTGAAGTGACTGGTGTTGTTGTTATCGTAGTATACAGTGTCCGTCAGTTCCTCTAGTATTTTCCAGGTGTAAATAACAATATATCATCTTACTGGCATTGTGTATTCTCTCTCTCTCTCTCTCTCTCTCTCTCTCTCTCTCTCTCTCTCTCTCTCTCTCTCTCTCTCTCTCCATTCCGCCCTTCCTAACTTTATTCCTTTCTTTATCTTGTTGACGCACTTGCCTTTTTTCTTTTAATTTGTTTATAATCTGTTAATTATGACATAATATGGGTTAACATACGATATCCCAACCTAAATTTAACCTGAACCTAACTGAACCTTAACCTAACTTAGCCTGAACTTAACTTAACCCAAACCAAACTTAAGCTAAATCAAACCAAATCTATTCTAACAATCAGTTCGCATTGGATGCCATTCAGAAAAAAGTGAATGCTTTCAACGTTTATGTAATGAGTTGATGGTTTTAACAGTGAGTTGATGGTTTCTGCAGTGAGTTGATGGTTTCTGCAGTGAGTTGATGGTTTCTGCAGTGAGTTGATGGTTTTAACAGTGAGTTGATGGTTTCTGCAGTGAGTTGATGGTTTCTGCAGTGAGTTGGTGGTTTTAGCAGTGAGTTGATGGTTTCTGCAGTGAGTTGGTGGTTTTTGAAGTGAGTTGATGGTTTTAGCAGTGAGTTGATGGTTTCTGCAGTGAGTTGATGGTTTCTGCAGTGAGTTGGTGGTTTTAGCAGTGATTTGGTGGTTTCTGCAGTGATTTGGTGGTTTCTGCAGTGAGTTGGTGGTTTCTGCAATGAGTTGGTGGTTTCTGCAGTGAGTTGGTGGTTTCTGCAGTGAGTTGGTGGTTTCTGCAGTAAGTTGGTGGTTTCTGCAGTGAGTTGGTGGTTTCTGCAGTGAGTTGGTGGTTTCTGCAGTGAGTTGGTGGTTTCTGCAGTGAGTTGATGGTTTCTGCAGTGAGTTGGTGGTTTTAGCAGTGAGTTGATGGTTTCTGCAGTGAGTTAGTGGTTTCTGCAGTGAGTTGGTGGTTTCTGCAGTGATTTGTTGTTTTCTGCAGTGAGTTGGTGGTTTCTGCAGTGATGGTTTCTGTAGCTAGCGATTCGATGATTAATGTAGTGGGGCAGAGTGGTAATGTAGGGAACACAGGGTTACATAAGTGTGACATAAGAGTAACATAACGGTGACGTAAGGAAAATATGGGGCGAGACCTGGTCATGGCGCGGTCCGCGGGGGCTTTGACCCTCTGAATACCCTCCAGGTAACTAGTGTCTGGAGATCCTACGTTCAAGAATCACAGGTGTTACTCTCACAGCTGTAAGGGAAATGATAGACTGTTTAACTGGCTCCTTGAAGACCAGAGATGGTCAGTCAGTGTGATTCTGTTTCATTTGTTTTCCAGTTGTTGCACACCAATATCCACAATTAAAAAGATCTTTCATTGTCTGCCTCTCTCTCCACCATCTTCACTCTTTCATATCTTTCCTCACCATCCTCTCCTTCGTGCTATGGTTTCCCATCTTTCCTTCCTGTCCTCTTCCATCACTTCCCACAGGAGGGGGAAAGAGGCCACCTAGATTAGATTTTGCCGCCGAAGCTGCCAGTTTATTGCGCACCCCATATTCACCTTGGGGACGGTAGCACAAGGCCGTAATGGATAAATAAAAGACCCTGGAACTAGGTCCCAAAAGGGTGTAGATTCCTTAATTATTGGGAACGGCAAAAAGCCACTCAGCCAGTAAATTCTGAAGAAAGATGTGTCATGATTTAGATTTGGAAAGTTCTGCAGTGAATGCTTCCAAATTTGCATATCGGAATAGTCTCTTAGGGTAATTTTCCAAGGTAGACCGTGTTAATTTCTCCCAGTGAGACACTGATGCAGTATGTATAAAGGGACCAAAACTTTTCAACGGCAGTCCTTCATGTATAAGATGATTTACCAGTCATGAATAAGAGGAGTTATCACTCATGTATAAGAGGAGTTACCAGTCATGTATTAGATGAATTACCAGTCATGAAAAAAAGGAGTTACGAGTCATGTATAAGAGGAGTTACGAGTCGTGTATAAGAGGAGTTACGAGTCATGTATAAGAGGAGTTACGAGTCATGTATAAGAGGAGTTACGAGTCATGTATAAGAGGAGTTACGAGTCATGTATAAGAGGAGTTACCAGTCATGTATAAGAGGAGTTACGAGTCATGTATAAGAGGAGTTACCAGTCATGTATAAGAGGAGTTACGAGTCATGTATAAGAGGAGTTACGAGTCATGTATAAGAGGAGTTACCAGTCATGTATAAGAGGAGTTACAGTCATGTATAAGAGGAGTTACAGTCATGTATAAGAGGAGTTACGAGTCATGTATAAGAGGAGTTACGAGTCATGTATAAGAGGAGTTACGAGTCATGTATAAGAGGAGTTACGAGTCATGTATAAGAGGAGTTACGAGTCATGTATAAGAGGAGTTACGAGTCATGTATAAGAGGAGTTACGAGTCATGTATAAGAGGAGTTACCAGTCATGTATAAGAGGAGTTACCAGTCATGTATAAGAGGAGTTACCAGTCATGTATAAGAGGAGTTACCAGTCATGTATAA
The DNA here is from genome assembly GCA_009830355.1 of Cherax destructor. Classification (NCBI taxonomy): domain Eukaryota; kingdom Metazoa; phylum Arthropoda; class Malacostraca; order Decapoda; family Parastacidae; genus Cherax; species Cherax destructor. The sequence goes on from WNWK01000124.1 coordinate 641,005, forward strand.
GAGGAGTTACCAGTCATGTATAAGAGGAGTTACCAGTCATGTATAAGAGGAGTTACGAGTCATGTATAAGAGGAGTTACCAGTCATGTATAAGAGGAGTTACGAGTCATGTATAAGAGGAGTTACGAGTCATGTATAAGAGGAGTTACCAGTCATGTATAAGAGAAGTTACGAGTCATGTATAAGAGGAGTTACGAGTCATGTATAAGAGGAGTTACGAGTCATGTATAAGAGGAGTTACGAGTCATGTATAAGAGGAGTTACGAGTCATGTATAAGAGGAGTTACGAGTCATGTATAAGAGGAGTTACGAGTCATGTATAAGAGGAGTTACGAGTCATGTATAAGAGGAGTTACGAGTCATGTATAAGAGGAGTTACCAGTCATGTATAAGAGGAGTTACAAGTCATGTATAAGAGGAGTTACGAGTCATGTATAAGAGGAGTTACCAGTCATGTATAAGAGGAGTTACGAGTCATGTATAAGAGGAGTTACGAGTCATGTATTAGATGAAATGATGGAATGCTTTATTTATAAAGCAGTGCAAAGTACATTAGAGAGCCTTAGTATTCTGTGAGAAAGAGCTTAGATCTGGTGAAATTCCAGAGGCCTTAAAGAGTGCAGACATAGCTCCTTTGCATAAGGGAGGTAGTAGAGCACTAGCTAAAAATTACAGACCAGTAGCCCTCACTTCTCACATCATAAAAATCTTTGAAAGAGTGATGAGACGGCAGATTACAAAGTTCATGGACCAGCACAACCAACACAACCCGAACCAGCATGGCTTTAGAGCGGGTCGATCATGCCTGTCACAGCTGCTGAACCATTATGACAGAATTACAGAGGCATTGGAGGACGACCAAAACGCAGATGTGATTTACACAGATTTTGCAAAGGCGTTTGACAAATGCGATCATGGAGTGATAGCGCACAAAATGAGGGCCATAGGCATTACGGGAAGGTAGGCAGATGGATTTTGAGTTCCTAACACAAAGAACACAAAAAGTAGTAGTGAACAGGGCAAGATCCAGCATCAGCGAGGTCAAAGCTCAGTGCCCCAAGGCACTGTCCTGGCACCTCTGCTGTTTCTAATCCTCATAGCAGACATAGATAAAAACACCCAGCACACTTTTGTATCATCATTTGCAGATGACACTAAAATAAGCATGAAAGTCACTACGGTAGAGGACACTGAAAAATTACAGGAGGACATAAGCAGGGTCTTCCAGTGGGCAGTGGAGAACAACATGACGTTCAATGGTGATAAGTTTCAGCTGCTTAGGTATGGAAAAATGAAGAACTCAAAAGGAACACTATATACAAAACGCAAGAGGGTCACCACATAGAACGAAAGGAACACGTAAAGGACTTGGGAATAATTATGTCTGCTGATCTGTCGTTTAAAGACCATAACAAGACAAAGATCACAACAGCCAGGAAGATGACGGGGTGGGTATTGAGAACTTTCAAAACAAGGAAATAATGCCGATGGTGACACTATTCAAATCGCTAGTGCTCCCTCACTTAGAATACTGCTCAGTGCTGACGGCCCCGTTCAGGGCAGGAGAAATAGCAGAGCTGGAACAAATCCAGAGATCGTTTACGGCTCACATTGAGCCATTGAAACATCTAAATTATTGGGAACGCCTTCAAGTCTTGAACATGTACTCATTGGAGCGGAGGAGAGAGAGATACATGATAATATATACATGGAAAGTACTTGAGGGCCTGGTCCCAAATCTGCACACTGCCATAACAACATACTGGAGTGAGAGATATGGGAGAAAGTGTAAAATAAATCCAGTGAGGAGCAGGGTGCGGTGGGGACAATACGGGAGCACTGTATTAACATCCGGGGTCCCAGACTATTCAACATCTTACCAGAAGATATCCGAAACACGGCTGGAACCAGTGTAGAAGCCTTCAAGAGGAAACTGGACAAATATCTTCACCAGGTGCCAGATCAACCAGGCTGTGATGGATATGTGGGGCAGCGGGCCTCCAGCAGCAACAGCCTGGTTGACCAGGCAAGCACCAGACGAGCCTGGCCCATGGCCGGGCTCAGAGAGTAGATACTCTCGAAACTCTTCAAAGGTATATCAAAGGTAAAGTCATGTATAAGAGGAGTTACGAGTCATGTATAAGAGGAGTTACCAGTCATGTATAAGAGGAGTTACCAGTCATGTATAAGAGGAGTTACCAGTCATGTATAAGAGGAGTTACCAGTCATGTATAAGAGGATTTACCGGTCATGTATAAGAGGAGTTACGAGTCATGTATAAGAGGAGTTACGAGTCATGTATAAGAGGAGTTACCAGTCATGTATAAGAGAGTTACCAGTCATGTATAAGAGGAGTTACCAGTCATGTATAAGAGAGTTACCAGTCATGTATAAGAGGAGTTACGAGTCATGTATAAGAGGAGTTACGAGTCATGTATAAGAGGAGTTACCAGTCATGTATAAGAGGAGTTACGAGTCATGTATAAGAGGAGTTACGAGTCATGTATAAGAGGAGTTACGAGTCATGTATAAGAGGAGTTACGAGTCATGTATAAGAGGAGTTACGAGTCATGTATAAGAGGAGTTACGAGTCATGTATAAGAGGAGTTACCAGTAATGTATAAGAGGAGTTACCAGTCATGTATAAGAGGAGTTACCAGTCATGTATAAGAGGAGTTACGAGTCATGTATAAGAGGAGTTACGAGTCATGTATAAGAGGAGTTACCAGTCATGTATAAGAGGAGTTACCAGTCATGTATAAGAGGAGTTACCAGTTATGTATAAGAGGAGTTACCAGTCATGTATAAGAGGAGTTACGAATCATGTATAAGAGGAGTTACGAGTCATGTATAAGAGGAGTTACGAGTCATGTATAAGAGGAGTTACCAGTCATGTATAAGAGGAGTTACCAGTCATGTATAAGAGGAGTTACCAGTCATGTATAAGAGGAGTTACGAGTCATGTATAAGAGGAGTTACCAGTCATGTATATGAGGAGTTACGAGTCATGTATAAGAGGAGGTACGAGTCATGTATAAGAGGAGTTACGAGTCATGTATAAGAGGAGTTACCAGTCATATATAAGAGGAGTTATCATAAGGGAGTTACCAGTGATAGATTGGTTAATTAATTAAAGAGAACAAGGGATGCAAAGCCAGTGATGATACTCTTCAGGTCACTTGTTCAGTCTAGGCTGGAGTGTTGCTGTGTACTAACAGTCCTCTTCAAGACAAACGAAATTGCTGAGCTGGAGAATGTACAGAGAACCTTCACTGCTCTTATAAACTCAGTCAAGCACCTAATTTACGGGAAGCACTTTGTCACTAGAACTGTACTCCTTAAGACGTAGGCGAGAAAGATACGTGATAATCTACACCTGAAGAAACTGAGAGGGATTGATCTCAAACCTGCACGTCGAAATTACTACTTAGAACACAATGACTTGGCAGACGGTGCAGGATATCTCAGGTTAAAAAGCAGGGGGCTATGAGTACACAGAGAGCTCAATAAGTGTAAAGGTACCGCGACTCTTCAACACCTTTCCCTTATGCATAAGGGAGATTACCAACAAATCCCTGGCAGTCTTCAAGAAGTAACCCAACAGATTCCTCAGATCAGTTCCTGATCATCCGGGCTCTGGTGCATACGTTAGACTGCGGGTGGCAGGCACTAACAGCCAGATTGATCAGGGTAGCAACCAGGAAGCCTGGTTTGGGATCAGGCTGAGGGAGCAGTGACCGAAAGCGACTACTTGTAAACTAGAGGTAAGAGAGTGCCAACATCGTACTGTGTCACAAGCACCAACAGCCTGATTGACTAGGTTTTTAATAGACCAGGCCTGGGAGACTATCCAAGGTAACATTACCAGGTAAATGAGGGTTTATGTTTAAGCTATGTGGAGGTGGTGGCAGTGTGGAAGTAGTGGAACTGTGGTTGTGGTGCTAGTGTGGAGGTGCTGGCAGTGCGGAAGTGCTGGCAGTGTTAAGGTGTCGGCAGTGTGGAAGTGCTATCAGTGTGGAGGTGGTGGCACTGTGGAGGTGCTAGCAGTGTGGAGGCGGTGGCAGTGTGGAGGCGGTGGTAGTGTGGAGGTGCTGGCAGTGTTGAGGTGTCGACAGTGTGGAAGTGCTATCAGTGTGGAGGTGGTTGCACTGTGGAGGTGCTAGCAGTGTGGAGGCAGTGGCAGTGTGGAGGCGGTGGTAGTGTGGAGGTGGTAGTAGTGTGGAGGTAGTGGCAGTGTGGAGGTAGTGGCAGTGTGGAGGTAGTGGCAGTATGGAGGTGCTCTCAGTGAGGAGGTAGTGACAATGTGGAGGTAGTGGCAGTGTGGAGATGCTGGCAATGTGGAGGTGGTAACAGTGTGGAGGTAGTGGCAGTATGAAGGTGCTCTCAGTGAGGAGGTAGTGGCAGTGTGAAGATGGTGGCAGTGTGGAGGTGATGGCAGTGTGAACAAGAGACTTGAAATTCGTGGCTGCCAATGCTCGTACACCACAAACCACATCCCACTTAGATCCGCCAGCTAGCTCATCCTCCTCTCTCCTTCCTTCACTTCCTCCTCCTTATCTCCATCTCTTCTTCCTCTTTCTTATCTCCTCTCTTTCTCATCTCCATCTGTTATTCCTGCCTACATTCCTTCCTCTGTCTTATCTGCAAGCCTTTGATAAGCTTCTAGAGTTTGTCCAGAATTGTCTAGTGCTTGCCTGGTCAACCAGGCTGTTGCTACTGCTGCTGACGGCCCGCTGGTCCACATATTCATCACAGCCTGGTTGATCCGGCACATCCCTTCCTCGGTCTTATTTGCATTTCTCCCTTCTCTCTTTTCTTATTTTTCTTCCTCATCATCATCTCATCCTTCTACCCTTTGCAGGTATTTCTTTTGTTTTCCTCTCCATATCTCCTTCCTCCTCTTCATGTTCTCCCTTTTCTCTCCCTCTCTTTCTCCTCTCTCTTCGTCCTCAACTCTCTTTTCATTTTCCATCTCTCTTCCTCCTCTCTCTAATTCCTATTTCTCATCTTCCTCATTTCCATCTATCACGTCATCTGCTATTTGTCCTCTTCCTCTTTTACATCTCTCTGGCTTCTCCTCTTCATCTCTCCTCTCTTCCTTTCTCCGTGTTGCATTTCACACTTGAACCTCTGCAACGTTGCACCTGGCTTCTCACACTTCCTGTTCTCTCCATCGCTCGTCTTGCAAGTGTTGTTTTAGCCCAGTCTAACACTTCAGAGCTCTACAGTCTCCGTGTTCCTGCATGCAGTTTACAAACTGTCAGCTGTTGTTGTACCTCAGCTCAAACTGGAAAGCTGATATTGTCAACCTCAGCTGCACTGCTGGGTGCTGATGTGGTGCTTCCGTTGGAGTGCGTGCTGCTAGCACCAATACCTCTGACTGATCATCAAGTCAGCCACTAGGAGCACTGTTTCGGGACAGGGTCGCCGGAGCGATTACTTCCGGAATCATCAACGAAGTCAACAGCAGTTAGTTAATGTAAAGTCCTGTCGCCTACACGAGTGCAGTTCACCTGTACACCGACGTCAGGTGAACTCACTCTCACTCTTGTTTTGGGTCATTTCTCATGGCAGCATGAAACACATGATATGTACTTCTGGGAGTATACATGTATCATGTGTTCCCTGGGTTAATACAGACTAGTCTTGTATACAGCAATTGCACCAAGCACGTGTGTGTGTGTGTGTGTATATATATATATATATATATATATATATATATATATATATATATATATATATATATATATATGACACACACACACACACACACACATACATTTTCCCCTCTCCATTCCTCTATCCAGATCTTCCTCTTTCAGATCTCTCTCTCTCTCTCTCTCTCTCTCTCTCTCTCTCTCTCTCTCTCTCTCTCTCTCTCTCTCTCTCTCTCTCTCTCTCTCTCCAGCTCTGCCTCTCGTCGCTCTCCAACGCTAAAATAACCATCTCTTTGGCGTCAGATGTTGAAAATATGGAGGCAATATCCGGCAAGAGGAGGAGGCACGAGTAGGAGGAAGAAGAGTAAGGAGTAGGAAGGTGGTAGAGCAGGAAGGAGGAAGAGAAGGGAGGAGGAAAGTAGGATTCATGAAGATAACTAAGAAGTGGGAAAGAAAGCTGAACTAGGAAGAACAAGGAGTAGGGAAGAGTATTAGGAAGAGTAGGGAGAAAGAGGAAGAAAAGTACTGAGAAAAGAGTGGATGTAACAGGAGAAAAACGAGGTAGGAAAACTTGGAAAATTGCATTAGAAGAAAGGGAAGAATGTTAAATCAAGGAAAATGTTGTGGCAGCAGCAGTGGAGCGAGGGGGTGAGGGAGACGAGGCAGAGACAGGAGGAGGGAGGGAAGGAATAGGAGAAATGGAAGGTGTAGAGAGAAGCAGTAAGAAGCGGCGTCCACCAACACTGATCTCACAATAAACACAAACGTCCCTTTTTTTTATATTTCGCTTGATGACAATTTTAAACGTGTCGTTTTTCCCGAAATAATATTTTCTTTAAGTTAACATTAATTCAGTTTAGGTCAACAGGAATAGGGAGCAGCAGCAGCAGCAGCAGCAGCAACAGTAGCAGCAGCAGCAACAGCAGGAGTCAGCGTGTAGCAGGAGGACCACAGCGGTGGAGCTGCCAAGCAAACACAAGTGAACCAATGTAAACAGAGATAAGACCTGATAAAGAGCATATGCTGCCAGATAAGATCACGAGTATTCTAAAGGAAGGAGAAGCATCCATCGTCTCTGGCGAGGGGTGAGACACGCATCACAAGAGCAGAGGTAGAGCGCTCACACCTTACCTGTGACCAGCTTCTAGTGTTACTCTACGTTTGGAGGCGAACTCGCCTGATGATCGACTGGTCAGCCAAGCTGTTACTGTTCAAGGACCGCAGGATTACACAGCCATCACAGTCTGGTTGATCAGTAACCTAATATAATTTTTTAAAATAAAATTGGATATATCTGCAGTGTGCTGCTACGAGCCTGTCTCATGGCCGGGCTCTGAGAGTTGCAAGACTCTCGAAACTCATCAAAGGTAAAAGTACCCGCACATTAGGATTTTTCAGGTCATAAACAGATCTTGTCGGTATTTTATACCATTTACCTCCAAAAGTTAACTTCGTTTCCTCTGTCATATTCGATCAGGAGCTTCAGGGGTTCCCAGAGCTAGAGTTATCACAGATCAAGCCTTTATTAGTACAACGTTTCGCTCGAGGAAGAGCTCTTTTTGTGCTCGATGTATTCGTCTGTAGGAACATTGCCTAGTCACCTTTTTTAAATATCTACCTTTGTAGAAGGTTCAAGTGTTGTCCAGCTTGTATGTCGGTATATGTTGCTTCATGCAGCATTTCTTCTTATAAATAGTAAAATAGACGTTAGGAACTCTTAAATGACAGTGAAATAATGACTGTGGCAGAGAGAGAGAGAGAGAGAGAGAAGATAGACAGACAGACAGAAGCAGAGACAGACAGACGGACGGAGAGGAGAGGCAGGCAGGCAAGGGAGAAGGTAGGATATGCCTAAGAGACAGAGAAAACCAGTGTTGATGCGTTAGAAGCAGTACAGGTTTTAAAGGAATGAAAGGAGAACATTTTGAGGAGATAGGGAAGGAGAACGAGTTTTTGGAGACGGAAGAACAAGACTTGGAGACGGGAGAACGAGAATGGATTTTTTTGGATAAAGAAAAGGCCTATCAGTTTTTGCAGAAGGGTAAGATAATTTAAGCAACAGGGCGACAGGGAGGAACGAGTTTTGGTGATAGGGAAGGTGAACGTGTTTTGAATAGAAGGACAATTTTTTTTAAGAAGAAGAAGGGTAAGATAATCTGAGGAAGAGAGGGAGAGCGAGTTTTAGAGAGTCTGGAGGAGGAAAGAGTTTTGTTGAAAGGTACACCATTTTAAGAACATAAGAATGGAGGAACACTGCAGAAGGCCTACTGGCTCTGAATATAATATAACCTGGAGTGACACCCATGAAAAATGTTTTTTTTTTTTCACGTGTGTTGTAAAGCAACGCATGTGAAACTGTAAACAAATCCCTGGCAAAAAAAAAGCTTATCCTCCAATTATTGAACAAAAAATCTCGTCATTAACAACGGGAAAAAATGCTTTAAAAATCTGCCCATCCAGATGAGGTTAATGACGCTCCTTTTAGAAATTTCTGTGAAGTCGTGTGTATAAAGTGATTAATGGCTGGCAGGAAAACAGACACACGGTGTCTGTTAAACTCTATGGGAAAAAAACTGTGTCCTTAACGTGATGTGTCCTTAACGTGATGTGTCCTTGACGTGATGTGTCCTTGACGGATGTGAGAATTTAAATACAAGAAGACGCCAACAAAAACAAGTGAAGTAGTTAGTAGGGGAAAACGTCAGAAATATGAAATATTAATTAAATATGAAAGCAAACTTTTAAAAATGTAAATGTGAGTTGAATAGAGCTGGATGACATCATCCACTTTTTCCCCCCTGCCTCATCTCCCTCCCTATTATCTACTTGTTCTTACCCTCTTTACTCCCTTCTTCTACTTCATATATCAGACTTACCAGCAGACCCCTAGCTGTCTGCAAGAGGGAACCTGATCAACCAGGCTGTGGTGTCTATATGTTGTCTATGTTTTGACTACGTACGGCCAGAACCAACAGCCAAGAGGAATCGTCATCATTTAACCTCCAAGTAACTTCTCAGCGCAGTGAAGGAGCTGATCCTCCTTGAAACCCAACCGGAAGAACCAGTTCCTCACCGTTGCTTGGTTGTTCCTATACTGTAGCTGAGGGAGAGGGAGGGAGGGCTGAGGGAGAGGGAGGGAGGGCTGAGGGAGAGGGTGGAAAGGATGGGATGACCAGGAAATGCAGAGAAAGAGGATGGGAAGGAGAACCAGAGAAGACGTCTAGAGGCAATGAGTTTGAGGGACAAGGAGAAAATGCGAAGATATGTAAACATGGCTTTAGCAAGTGTGTGTGTGTGTGCTCACCTAGTTGTGGTTGCAGGGGTCGATTCACAGCTCCTGGCCCCGTAGTGTGTGTGTGTGTGAACCAGCACACACTCACAAGCTATATAGTTATTTCACGGCTTCAGCTTAATGGCCTCGGAACTAATATATTATATTTTATTTGCAGGTGAGTTGTGGAGACAGCCAAGCCAAGGTAGGAGGAGTATGCCAGCTTACAAGTGGTGAGTTTTAAAGAATAAAATTCACAATATCGCGGGTTAATACCACAATCTGGAGGTGACTAGACGACGTTTCGCTTCATCCTTGACTAGTGACTCAACAATGGTCCAGGTCTGACAGAAACATCGTGCAAAATTTCTTCTCCTCGTACACGTTTTTCTTGTTCGTGAGACCGTTGCAACGTCAAGTGAGGGACACCTCTAGTTTACCTAGTGATGGATCCGGGGATCATCTCCCAGCGGTCTGGTCTCAGACCAGGCCTCCTTGTTGAAGCCCAGGTCAGTTAAGCTATTGGTACTCGCTGCGTGCAGTCCAACGTAAGCACCACTGCCCAACTGATCATAAAATGACTGGAGGAACTTGTCAAGGTCCCTCTAGAAGACAGCCTAGAGGTAATTCCCCTTATCTATGAAGGGAGGGAGGAAGATGAGACGAGAAGCTAAGAGTGGAAGTATGAGAGGGAAGTATTAGATAGAGTTGGAGAGCATAGGAGGATTAGAAGAGGAAGGAGAGAGGCAAGGAGAGGTAATGGAAGAAGAGCTGTTAGTTCCGCCAGGTGAGATTGTGGTCTGAGTGACCACGACTCTGGCGTTCTCAACCCACACTTCTGTCTCCTCCATCCTTTCTGCTCCATCCTGTCTACCTCCCTCACTCCCTCCTGCTTCCTCCGTCCTTCCTTCTCTATCCTGTCTACCTACCTCCTGCTTCCTCTCTCCTGTTTCCCTCCCTTCTGCTTCCTTTATCCTTCCTGTTATATCCTGTCTCCTCCATCCTTTTTGCTTCATCCTCTGTCCCTGTTCTTTATTGCTTCTGACTCCTCATTCCTCTTATTCCTTCTTCTTTATGCATTATCATTCCTCCTTGATTCTCACCGATCCTCCATACTCATTCCCGACCCTCTTTACTGCTCTCCAATCTTTATTCTTCCTTGATCCTCTTTTTTGCACTGATTCCCCTTACCCTTCCCTGATCCTCTTTATTACTGATTCTCCTTACACTTCCTTGATCGTCTTTCTTACCCTGATTCTCCTTATCCTTCCCTAATCCTCTTTATTACCCTGATTATCCTTATTTCTCCCTAATCCTCAAGCCAGGAAGATGACGGGGTGGGTATTGAGAACTTTCAAAACAAGGGAAATAATGCCGATGGTGACACTCTTCAAATCGCTAGTGCTCCCCCACTTAGAATACTGTTCAGTGCTGACGGCCCCGTTCAGGGCAGGAGAAATAGCAGAGCTGGAACAAATCCAGAGATCGTTTACGGCTCACATTGAGCCATTGAAACATCTAAATTATTGGGAACGCCTTCAAGTCTTGAACATGTACTCATTGGAGCGGAGGAGAGAGAGATACATGATAATATATACATGGAAAGTACTTGAGGGCCTGGTCCCAAATCTGCACACTGCCATAACAACATACTGGAGTGAGAGATATGGGAGAAAGTGTAAAATAAACCCAGTGAGGAGCAGGGGTGCGGTGGGGACAATACGGGAGCACTGTATTAACATCCGGGGTCCCAGACTATTCAACATCTTACCAGAAGATACCCGAAACACGGCTGGAACCAGTGTAGAAGCCTTCAAGAGGAAACTGGACAAATATCTTCACCAGGTGCCAGATCAACCAGGCTGTGATGGATATGTGGGGCAGCGGGCCTCCAGCAGCAGCAGCCTGGTTGACCAGGCAAGCACCAGACGAGCCTGGCCCATGGCCGGGCTCAGAAAGTAGATACTCTCGAAACTCTTCAAAGGTATATCAAAGGTATATCTTCGCATATATGTTCATTCCTCCCACTCCTCCTTTATCCCTTCCCACATCCTCGCGTGGTCGCCATATGATTTTCTTCTTCTATCCTGCTGGTTTTACCTCTTTGATCGACGGGTCCGATTCTCCTCAGAGGAAGCCGACTGGGAGAGAGTTCCTGTCTAGCTGTTAGCGGACGGATGATCGAGCCTCCGTCATTTCTTGCGTTGAAAGACCAACACAGGCTTAGCGCTTCATGTAAATAATAATATAGACACATGGGTAACACTTTGGTATCTTTATTGTGGCAACGTTTCGCCTCACAGTGGCTTCATCAGTCCAATACAAAGAAGAATAGTGAAGATCAAAAGGAGTTTGAGGCAATCAGTCCCTCAGCTTGGAGTCGATGAAATCATTCCATCAATCTGATCTTCACTATTCTTCTTTGTATTGACTGATGAAGCCACTGTGTGGCGTAACGTTGCCACAATTAAGATACCCAAGTGTTGCCCATGTGTCTAATTTATCAACTTTTCGGTTCTTTGAACCATTTATCTACAAGAATAATAAATAATAATTCCTGTTCTCCTGTGATCTGCTGTGTCAACCAGACGAGCCTGGCCCATGGCCGGGCTCCGAGAGTACTAAGACTCGAAAATCATCAAAGGTATATCAGAGGTATCAGGCTGTGCTTCGAAAGCCGACTAACTCGAGAAACGGGTCACAGGCGTGTCACAGGTATTTAATCGCCTCTGCTTCCTGGGGTTCTCCTCTGCTGCTTCCTGGGGTTCCTCTGCTGCTTCCTGGGGGGGGGGAGGGTCTCCTCTGCTGCTTCCTGGGGGATGTCTCCTCTGCTGCTTGTGTTCTTCCAGCAGTTTTTAATTTCTTTCCTTGGCTCTGCTGTGTTTCATCCATATTTTCTTTTATCTGTTACTTCTTGGGTCTCAATTCGCATTTGTTTACGTGAGTTGTGCGTCGTTTGTTGCGTTTTCTTTTGCTTCCGATTTTCCTCGAAGTTCAGTTTTAGGAGGGAGGGGCGAGGGGGGGGGGGGAGGGGAGGGAAGAGTGAGTTACTGAGAGATACGTATACACAGTCTACCTTCCAGACATTTTCCGGGACTTAAAAAAAAAAAAGAAAGCGAACCCAGGGCCAAAAAAACACCCTGCGCCGGAAAGCAAAGCCAACGATGGAAAGCAAAGCCAGGGCCGGAAAGCAAACCCAGGGCCGGAAAGCCAGTGGCGTCTGAAGAAGACCTATGTCAGGAGAAAGAGACTCCTGTTTCCTGACGAACAAAACACCCGAGCCTGGCTTGATCAAGGATTACCTGAAAGATAGATAGATAGCGAGAGAGAGAGAGAGAGAGAGAGAGAGAGAGAGAGAGGGAAGAAGGGGGTACAACCTGTAACTGAACCCAAACAATACAGCAGTAAATCAGAGGTGCCTTCCTCCCCCCCCTTTCGCTGTATCATGATCTTGCTTACTTTCACCTGATCTCCCGTACACTCACCTGATCTCCTCTACACTTCCCTCATCTCTACACTCACCTCACAGACCGGGCCGCGAGGGCGTTGACCCCCGGAACACCCACCAGATATCCTCTACGTTCACCTGATCTCCTCGGTAATCACTTACTCTTTGCCACTCTTCTGACCCAAACAATTTACCTGATTTATGCCCATGACACCACTCAGGTGAGCCACATCACTCAGGAGACCTGATCTTCCTCACACTCGTTGACATCTCTTGTTGATGTCCTCCCTTGACTTCCTCCCACCTATCTATCACTTGTGGATGTCTATCCTTGACTTCCTCCCATCACTAATAGATGGCCTCCCTATCTTATATACATCTCTCTCTCTCTCTCTCTCTCTCTCTCTCTCTCTCTCTCTCTCTCTCTCCATTTTGCATACACCCATCCATTTCATTCTTTATACCCCGAGCTCTCGTGCTGCTGAGGCAGGACTCCCTATCCATTGAACATGACTTCCCACCTATCGAACATGACTCGCAGGATATGCTGTCATTAGGTCATGGTAATTTGTGAAGGTATTGGTTCCTCTAGATTAAGATGCTGTATATTTGCAACGACAGTGATATTTGCAAATTGAAAGTCAAGAATGCAATTAATTTCGTCAGTAGCCTCAGGCCGGTAGGACGGTCACTGGTAATCGCCATATTCATGTTTACTACTTCAATTTCTTTACGAGGTTCTCATCAACAATTTCATAACTCTTCCTGAACACTGTTTCCTGCATAACACTAAAAAAAAAGTATTTAGCCACAAAGAAAACAGGGCGATTGGCGTTAAACATTATACTTGCCCATTGGGGCAAAATCTGTCATGGCGTTGGGTTACCTTACTTTCCCAGGGGACCTAGAAACATTAGTTTATTTGTGAGGCCACACTGGCGCTGGTTGTGTGTGTGTGTGTCGGTGCAGAGGAAGGGGGGTGTGAAGGCGCAGGTCTCCCGCTGTTCAGCCGCAGCGGCCCCGTCTGCGCCTGCCCACGGCTGACGCAGATTAATACAGGTACCCGGGCGGTGCTCTGCAGGGTCGTGTCCGGCTGCTGGCCCGCCCCCCCAGACTCCGTGTATAGGCGCGCACACCCACATTAGTCGCAGTCTATTGTAGTGTGTTCTGAAGACTGCCGCGGCCCTGCTACGGCCCTCAACAGTCCGCTTCCTCTCAAGAGTTATATATATATATATATATATATATATATATATATATATATATATATATATATATATATATATATATATATGATATATATATATATATATATATATAGTCGTGCCGAATAGGTAAAACTGGTAAGTTAACAAGAACTCATTAAAATAAGTTTTTATAAAAATTTCTTTTATACGTTTAAAGATATTTTTTCATTTATGTTAATGTAAAAATTAAAAAATTTGTACCAAAAGAACCTTATAAAACTTACCTAACCTTATTATAACAAGCGCAATTTAATTTAGCCTAATCCCACTAAATATATTTTAGCTTCTCTCTCCTATGTGTGGATTATCTGTGTATTGTAAATGACGTATTAAAAGAGGCCAAGTCCTGTGTGTTAAATTTTGATGTACATGTTGAAATTCAACGAAATTATAAACAATATAGGGCTGATATTGACTTTAGGGAGACCTGAAAAGTTGGCAGATATTGTTCAACATGACTTAAATATATAAGACCGGAGATGGAGTACAGCTTACGAGGTTATGAGAGACAAATATCAGTATTGTACAAGAAAAAGATCTAGGGAATTGGGTTAACATCACAACACAAAGATCAGGGTACACACCATCCCTAGAATTTCAGTGGCACAGGGCAAGACTAGCAAACCTCAGAAGAGCATTAGTGAACTTAACTAGGCGGCTTTTCCTTAGTTAAGGTTGTCTAGGTCAGGTCTTTTAGCATTCATTTTGTGCAAATTTCTCTGACATTTTCGAGGTTATGAACGTGGTGGATGATTGGAGCCACATAGTCGACGGTCAGCCTAACATATGCTGTGATTATAAACCTTAAGGCTTCATTATGACATGATAAGGAACACAGGCGGAAGCTATGTAAACCCAGCTAAAGACAGACGAGCCTTAAGTATGTTAGGAGTTCTTTACTTTTAAGATGGTAGAGAAATGGGATGAGATGAGAAACGGTTTCAAGAGTATATGTGATAAAGCTCAAGTCGCTAGAAAACAACGTAGATCTAAATAGCTTAAGAGCAGGATCAGGAGCTGAGATTCGACCCCTGTAAACACAGCTGGGTGAGCACATGTGAGCATTGTATGGAGAAGCTTCATAACTATCCTGACAAGCTCCACGCTGTATATAACACGTTTCTGGTGGTAGTAATGAGCAACTTATGTGCGGCCTTCGGCGCCCCGACGCGGTGGTGTTGAAACCTCCGCCCACACGTGTCTGGTGTGGGCGTGGGCGTACTCTCGCTAACAAGATGACAGGATTATGGCTGTGACTACTGCCTGAGAATTGCCTTGGTCTTTCAGTCTGGAATATGTGCTTTGTACCCCACTGTGGTGCACTGTACCACACTGTGGTGCACTGTACCACACTTGGTGGTGCTGTACCACGCTTGGTGGTGCTGTACCACGCTTGGTGGTGCTGTACCACACTTGGTGGTGCTGTACCCCACTGTGGTGCACTGTACCACACTTGGTGGTGCTGTACCACGCTTGGTGGTGCTGTACCACACTTGGTGGTGCTGTACCACACTTGGTGGTGCACTGTACCACACTTGGTGGTGCTGTACCACACTTGGTGGTGCTGTACCACACTTGGTGGTGCTGTACCCCACTGTGGTGCACTGTACCACACTTGGTGGTGCTGTACCACGCTTGGTGGTGCTGTACCACACTTGGTGGTGCTGTACCACACTTGGTGGTGCACTGTACCACACTTGGTGGTGCTGTACCACACTTGGTGGTGCTGTACCACACTTGGTGGTGCTGTACCACTGTGGTGACTGTACCACACTTGGTGGTGCTGTACCACGCTTGGTGGTGCTGTACCACACTTGGTGGTGCTGTACCACGCTTGGTGGTGCTGTACCACACTGTGGTGCACTGTACCACACTTGGTGGTGCTGTACCACACTTGGTGGTGCTGTACCCCACTGTGGTGCACTGTACCACACTTGGTGGTGCTGTACCACACTTGGTGGTGCTGTACCACACTTGGTGGTGCACTGTACCACACTTGGTGGTGCTGTACCACACTTGGTGGTGCTGTACCACACTTGGTGGTGCTGTACCACACTTGGTGGTGCACTGTACCACACTTGGTGGTGCACTGTACCACACTTGGTGGTGCTGTACCACACTTGGTGGTGCTGTACCACACTTGGTGGTGCTGTACCACACTTGGTGGTGCACTGTACCACACTTGGTGGTGCTGTACCACACTTGGTGGTGCTGTACCACACTTGGTGGTGCACTGTACCACACTTGGTGGTGCACTGTACCACACTTGGTGGTGCTGTACCACACTTGGTGGTGCTGTACCACACTTGGTGGTGCACTGTACCACACTTGGTGGTGCACTGTACCACACTTGGTGGTGCTGTACCACACTTGGTGGTGCTGTACCACACTTGGTGGTGCTGTACCACACTTGGTGGTGCTGTACCACACTTGGTGGTGCTGTACCACACTTGGTGGTGCTGTACCACACTTGGTGGTGCTGTACCACACTTGGTGGTGCTGTACCACACTTGGTGGTGCTGTACGTCACACCTTGGTGGTGCTGTACCACCTTGGTGGTGCTGTACCACGCTTGGTGGTGCTGTACCACACTTGGTGCTGTACCACGCTTGGTGGTGCTGTACCACGCTTGGTGGTGCTGTACCACGCTTGGTGGTGCTGTACCACGCTTGTGGTGCTGTACCACGCTTGGTGGTGCTGTACCACGCTTGGTGGTGCTGTACCACGCTTGGTGGTGCTGTACCTTCACTTGGTGGTGCTGTACCACGCTTGGTGGTGCTGTACCATTTCTCATTGTGTGCTCTACCAGTTGGGGTCGTCGCCTCAAGCACCGTCTTGAAAACAAGAGTATGTTGGTAATGTCACTTACATTAGAAGGGGCGATTTTGAAAAGACTTTGACCCCATATTTTTATTGCATTATCTCCTAGTGCTGTGCCAGTAATCTAATTCATACCTTTCCTTTCGCTGTTGATGCCTCTGGAGTCTATTCTTCTCGTCCTCTTCAATACTTTGGAGAAACTGCCGCTCTCTTTCTGACAGACTTAAAGAGTACAAAAGAAATATTAGAATTGCTGACACCAGTTACTCCCCTGCTTATTTTTTCATGGGGGTTATTTTTCACCATCTCCCATGCTTTCTTCTCTGACTAGTTATTTTAGTTGGCAAATTAGGAACCAGTCTCTGCAGGAATTTCCAGGAGTAATTTTCTAATGTATCTTTGTCGATTATGCTACAGTGAGTACAATTTAAGTTACAATGCACACTGATCAACCGCATTTACAAGAATTTAGGTGCTAGAATTGATGCAGAGAGCTCTCTATATTTTCTCCAGGTTTGCTAGAGGTTTTTGTGTACAGTAATATTCCGATCTAGATTGCAAGTGCAGTTAAGAGTATCCTCTGTGGCTTGGCATCTGCAGTTGTGGTAGCACTGTGGTGGTGCTTGAATGTAAGATCTTGCGTCATCCCTGGGTCCCGAGGCCCCTTGCGTCATCCCTGGGTCCCGAGGCCCCTTACTTCCTTTTTCGCTCGACCGAGTGGTTTGCTTTTAATATCCTATGGAGAGGGAGCATGGAC
Source organism: Cherax destructor (assembly GCA_009830355.1). Lineage (NCBI taxonomy): Eukaryota > Metazoa > Arthropoda > Malacostraca > Decapoda > Parastacidae > Cherax > Cherax destructor. The sequence continues at coordinate 658,204 of WNWK01000124.1, forward strand.
ACTGGGATCGTCCCGCAGCTACTAAAAACAACAGACATAGCCCCGCTCCACAAAGGGGGCAGTAAAGCAATAGCAAAGAACTACAGACCAATTGCGCTAACGTCCCATATCATAAAAATCTTTGAAAGGGTTCTAAGAAGCAAGATCGCCACCCATCTTGATACCCATCAATTGCACAACCCAGGACAGCATGGGTTTAGAGCAGGCCGCTCCTGTCTGTCCCAACTACTGGACCACTACGACAAGGTACTGGATGCTCTAGAAGACAAACAGAATGCAGATGTTATATACACAGATTTTGCAAAAGCCTTTGACAAGTGCGACCATGGTGTAATAGCACACAAAATGCGTGATAAAGGAGTAGTAGTCAACAGAGTAAAGTCTGAGGCAGCTACTGTGAAAAGCTCTGTTCCACAAGGCACAGTACTTGCTCCCATCCTATTCCTCATCCTCATATCAGACATTGACAGGGATATAAGCCACAGTGCTGTGTCTTCCTTTGCAGATGACACCCGAATCTGTATGACAGTGTCCACCGTTGAAGACACTGCAAGACTCCAAGCAGACATAAACCAAATCTTTAAATGGGCTGCAGAAAACAATATGAAGTTCAATGATGAGAAATTTCAATTACTCAGATACGGAAAACGTGAAGAAATTAAAATCTCATCGGAGTACAAAACTAATTCCAACCACACAATAGAGCGAAAAACTAATGTCAAAGACCTGGGAGTGATCATGTCAGAGGATCTCACCTTCAAGGACCATAACAATGTAGCAATTGCATCTGCTCGAAAAATGACAGGATGGATAATGAGAACCTTCAAAACCAGGGATGCCAAGCCCATGTTGACACTTTACAGATCGCTTGTTCTATCTAGGCTGGAATATTGCTGCACACTAACTGCACCTTTCAAGGCGGGTGAAATTGCTGACCTTGAAAATGTGCAGAGAACCTTCACCGCACGCATAAGTGCGATAAACCACCTCAACTACTGGGAACGCTTGAAGTTCCTAAACCTGTACTCTCTAGAACGCAGGCGGGAGAGATACATTATTATATACACATGAAAAATTCTCGAGGGCTTAGTACCAAACTTGCACACAAAAATCACTCCCTACGAAAGCAAAAGACTCGGCAGGCGATGTAACATCCCCCCAATGAAGAGCAGGGGTGCCACTAGCACGTTGAGGGACAACACAATAAGTGTGAGGGGCCCAAGATTGTTCAACTGCCTCCCAGCATACATCAGGGGGATTACCAACAAGCCCCTGGCTGTCTTCAAGCAGGCACTGGACAGGCACCTCAAGTCGGTACCTGATCAGCCGGGCTGTGGTTCGTACGTTGGACTGATTGCGGCCAGCAGTAACAGCCTGGTTGATCAGGCTCTGGTCCAACCGGAGGCCTGGTTACAGACCGGGCCGCGGGGGCGTTGACCCCTGGAATTCTCTCCAGGTAGACTCCAGGTTGCTGTTGGTCAGGAAATAACTTGAAGACATAGTAAAATGAGATTGATTGTAAGAGATGAAGACAGGAATAGAAGAGAGCGAAGTCATGATAAATAAGAAGAGGTAAAGTAAAGAAGGGAGTGAGTGAGGTTACCTGCGACAACAATAGGAGAGGGAGAGGAGGATAGAGACGGGGAGACAGAGATGAGAGGAGAGGGATTGGAGTGCGGAGAGATGAGAGGGGGAGAGAGATGTATGAGCGACGGAGAGGTAATATAAGAACGAGAGAGATGAGAAGAGAGAGAGAGAAATGAGAGGAGAGGGAAAGATGAGAGGAGAGAGAGAGAGAGAGAGAGGCGATGAGATGAGAGGAGAGGAGTCACGTAGGTGGCATCACTACCGCATGCTGGCCACGTCTTCCTCTGTAGTCTTTGTTGCTGGCGCTTTGCTGCACTACCATGGTCACGCTCCTTCCCGCCACCATCACTGAAAACCACCACCACCACCATCACTGACACCACCACCACCACCATCACTGACACCACCCACCACCACCACCATCACTGACACCACAACCACCACCACCATCACTGACACCACCACCACCACCATCACTGACACCACAACCACCACCATCATCACTGACACCACAACCACCACCATCACTGACACCACAACCACCACCATCACTGACACCACAACCACCACCACCATCACTGACACCACAACCACCACCATCACTGACACCACAACCACCACCATCACTGACACCACAACCACCACCACCATCACTGACACCACAACCACCACCATCACTGACACCACAACCACCATCACTGACACCACAACCACCACCATCACTGACACCACAACCAACCACCATCACTGACACCACAACCACCATCACTGACACCACAACCACCACCACATCACTGACACCACAACCACCACCACCATCACTGACACCACAACCACCATCACTGACACCACAACCACCACATCACTGACACCACAACCACCACCACCCTCACTGACACCACAAACACACCATCACTGACACCACAAACACACCATCACTGACACCACAAACACACCATCACTGACACCACAAACACACCATCACTGACACCACAAACACACCATCACTGACACCACAACCACCACCACATCACTGACACCACAACCACCACCACATCACTGACACCACAACCACCACCAACATCACTGACACCACAACCACCACCACCATCACTGACACCACAACCACCATCACTGACACCACAACCACCACCACCATCACTGACACCACAACCACCACCACCATCACTGACACCACAACCACCACCACCATCACTGACACCACAACCACCACCACCATCACTGACACCACAACCACCACCACCATCACTGACACCACAACCACCACCAACATCACTGACACCACAACCACCACCACCATCACTGACACCACAACCACCACCACCATCACTGACACCACAACCACCACCAACATCACTGACACCACAACCACCACCACCATCACTGACACCACAACCACCACCACCATCACTGACACCACAACCACCACCACCATCACTGACACCACAACCACCACCAACATCACTGACACCACAACCACCACCACCATCACTGACACCACAACCACCACCAACATCACTGACACCACAACCACCACCACCATCACTGACACCACAACCACCACCAACATCACTGACACACAACCATCATCACCATCACTAACCCATCACTGACACAGCCATCACTGACACCGCTACCATCACCATCCCTGAACCACCGCCATTGTGATGTAGTCAGTGTGGTTGTCAGGTCCAGCTAATTACCCACACCTTACCTGCAAATAGCTGTCAGCCACGCCCCATACTTAAGCCTCAGATCTTTGTTCTTGCCTGGCGTCAGGTCGTACACGTGGTCAACACCTTATGGGAAAGGGGATGCTTTGAGCACCATATAAGGTCACACAACGACTAGAGGAGACAGAGAGGGGTGACAGTCCAGTGAGGAGGTCTCTGACAGCAGGTGCAGGGCCACCGTTGCGAATCTCGGTCACTGGTTGGTGAATTATGAGTGAATAAGTCCGTGTTACTGATAACATCTACCCTTCCCCTGGTAATAAGTCTCAAGGTCAATGGTTATTGTATGTAATTTCCGTCAGGAGATAATGTATTCTCGTTCTTTATGTTATTAAGTAAACGACAGCCATAGTTCCCATTTTATTTGTACCTTCTTATCTATTCCCTATTTTTTACACTGGGATAATCAGAGACGGGCTCACTTGCTGGTACCTCAGGCCAGTGGGTACATCTCACACCATCACTGACACCACAACCACCACCAACATCACTGACACCACAACCATCACCATCACTAACCCATCACTGACACCACAGCCATCACTGACACCGCTACCATCACCATCCCTGAACCACCACCATCACTGACACCACAACCATCACCATCATCACTGACACCACAACCATCACCATCACTAACCCATCACTGACACCGCTACCATCACCATCCCTGAACCACCGCCATCACTGACACCACATCACCATCACTGACCCACCACCACCATCACTGACACCACAACTTCACCATCACTGACCACCACCATGACAGGCAGCGGACATAAACTCCTGAGTTTCAAGTCCTGCTGATGACCTTGGCTAATTTCTTGGAGCAAGAGTTTGTTCTTGCTTCAAGGATAAAAGTCTTTACTGACGGATCAAACAGCGAGGGTGGTGTTGGCTTTGTAGTGATCCAAGTGGGGGACTCTTAAATGCTCACAGTTACTAAAAGAGTCCTCTGTGTTCACTGTGGAGCTCCACGCAATCCTCGCTGCTCTTGTTCTGATATCTGGCTTAGTTGGATCTCGGGTCACTGTGAACTCAGGTTCACAGTGCGCTCTGTTTGCCCTGTCCCAGTAAGCTTCTGTCCATCCGGTGGTTCAGAAAACCCTTGGAAAATTCTGGAGGGATTGGTTTGAAATTGACATACCGAAATCACTCGCCATGAAAATGGCAGACTATGCAAAATAAGTGTAAAAGGACCAAGAATTTTCATCACTCTCCCTTCATATATATATAAGGGGAATTACCAACGGACCTTCACTGTCTTCATAAGTAAGTTTATTGAAGTATACACAAATACAGTTACATCGATTATCATACATAGCAGCAAATGTGTAGAGAACCTGGAATAACCCAAAAAAGTCAGACAAACTGACTTATTTTCATTGGGGCAACTTGGTAAATCCAAGTCAGTTGCTCATCAATCTGTCACATCACGGACGAGAAAGGAGGCCCTTCTTATGTGGGAAGTAATGAGTTGTGACAGTAAGGACGTCATCTCACCTCATCACACACTATTGTCGACTCTACTCAATTCTACTTAGGTAAATGCTCACTATTCAGTCTTATACAGATTAAACATGGGAGAAGTGACTATAGAGTACACACTATTGCAGTAGAGTACTTGATTAACGAGAAAGGGGTCTGATATTAAGACATCTAGGAAGATGCCATAAGATATATTGAAGATAGGGGGAATACAATAAACTGAACCCAAATGAATATTTTCTTGCAATATAAACCAGTGTCGTTACTCCTTGCGTACACGACAAGTATTGAGAGATCCTCAAGTTTCTTGTGTAAATACTCATGTAGCAGCTCATACCAGAGTCCAGCTTTACCAATAGCAAATACAGGGTATAGTTTCCACAAGGAGTATACCATAGAGTCGAGCTTCTCTAGGGAAGCTCCACCTCTTCACCCCTCATTACTTCAGCTTATAACGCAAGCTTACCTTGTCCCTAGTTCAGGCCTTTCCATGGGAACTGCCATGTGCTCTCTCTCTCATAGGGCCGAGAGTCCCAGACCATGGCAAGTTGTCAGGAGATTAGCACCTGTTATGCCGTTGTTACAAACGAGATACTGGAGACAGTTTCAAGATATCACAAACTAGACCTGGAGCTTACGTTAGACTGCGTTCAGCTGGCATCAGCAGCCTGGTCGATCAAGCCAGCAACCGGGAAAACTTGTCTGGGACCGGGCCGCAGGGGCGGTGAATCCTGAAGTCGATTCCAGGTGGTTTCCATATAAGTAGAACTTTCAGAGCCATTTTTTTTTTGGAGATGGGGAGGACATCTACTTTCTACCATCTACCATCAATCTGCCTTCTACCAGCTACCACCAATCTACCTACTTCCAGCTGCCACCATCACCATGTTGGTGTGGAGGAGAGAGAGAGATCAAGCAGGTAGCAGAGAGAGATCAAGCAGGTAGCAGAGAGAGATCAAGCAGGTAGCAGAGAGAGATCAAGCAGGTAGCAGAGAGAGATCAAGCAGGTAGCAGAGAGAGATCAAGCAGGTAGCAGCAGTATACTTACACTTATCCTGCTCACCATAATACCAGTGGACTATCAGTGACCTTGATCACGTCGTTGTATCTTTGTTTACTACGTGACCCCCACTGTTTTGTCATTGATGAGGTGCCGGCCTCGGTGTTCCCCACACAGGAACGAACAGTCAACTAGTCCCACAGTTTGCCAGTCAGTCAGCGTGTTATCCACTTAGTCACAAGACAGCCACTCAACGTTCCTGCCATCTACCCATTAGCCAGTTAGCCACCACCTACCTAGTCACTCAGGTTGTCATCCACCCATCGTGCCACTCAGCCAGGCAACCAGCTTGCCTTCCACTCAGGTTGCCATACACGTATCCTGCCAGTGAGCCAGCCAGCTTACTAGAATGCATCCAGTGCGTACCAAACCAGGGCCTTCGACCTTATTTAGTGGTGACAGGTGTTCACCCCATGCGTGTAACTGACGTGTTCACCCCATGCGTGTAACTGACAGGTGTTCAGCCCATGCGTGTAAGTAATAGGTGCTCACCCTACAAGTGTATTAACAAAGTTCCTCTCACGTGTGCATCGGACAGGTATTGACAAGGTTTGTCAAGACAAGAGGAATATCAAGATCTTGAAAAGGTACAGAAATCGTATACTAACTAATTAGAACCAATAAAAGCATTTAAACTAGTGAGAACACCTCAGAGTTTTTGGAATGTTCTGCCTGGAGTGAAGAAGAGAGAGAGATACCTGAAAATATACACACGGAAGATACTGCGAGGGTAGGTCCCAAATTTACACACCACCATAACTTACTGGAGTGAGAGATATGGGAGGAGGCGTAAAATATATCGGGTGAAAAGAAGGAGCGCCGTATACACAATACGAGAATACTGTGTCAACATACTTGGACCATGACCATTTAACCCGCTACCAGCAGATGTAAGAAACATTGTAGGAACATGCGTAGAAGTCTTCAGTACTCCGCCAAGTACTTGAACAACCAGGCTGCGATGGCTTTGTGGGTCAGTGGGCCGCTAACAGCAACAGGTTGGTTGAAGAGGCACCAAACAAGGAAGCTTGACCAATGACAGGGTTAGTAGGTTAGAAAAGCCTTCGATATAGGTATATTACAGGTAGGTCCTTAGTTAATTGGGATGCAGTCCATAGTACCGGGTCTATTGTGATGTAGTCCGTAGTACTGGGTCTATTGTGATGTAGTCCGTAGTACTGGGTCTATTGTGTAGTCCGTAGTACTGGGTCTATTGTGTAGTCCGTAGTACTGGGTCTATTGTGTAGTCCGTAGTACTGGGTCTATTGTGGTGTAGTTGGTGGTACTAGATTTACAGTATTGTGGTGTATACCTTTAAAGAGTTTCGAGAGTTTCACTACTCTCGGTGTAGTTGTTAGTACCAGGTCTGTTGTGAACCAGTACATGTCTCGTGGTCGTATCCAACTCCTTGGTCTCGCGATTACCGGATGGAGAATTAGGGCTCCAGCACGCCTAGCATTGAATGACGCAGGTTTAGCCTCGAGTCTCCTGTGCCAGCTTGATACTTGCGCTCTTCTGCTGTACCTCGACCGGAAACCAGTGCTAGACCAGCTCGATTGTGATGGCTACACGTGTAGGTACTGCTGGCCGCGGACAGCAACAGCTGGGTTGACCCGGCAGTCAACAGGTCTGGCTTTAGGCTGGTCAGGTACCATGCTAGTGTATAGAAAGTAATAACGCTTGACACATACCCCAAATGGCGAGAGAAGATGAACAAAAATAAATACCCGAGGTAAGAGCTTCAGGCAGTAAAAGTCACCGAAGATGTTGAGTGGAACATTATCATTATAATTACTATATTCACGGAAGCGTTAAAACCGTAAGGGCCATACAGAGCCTGTGGAATGAGAGGTAATCATGTTTGATCCTAGAAATGGGAGGGCATCCGCAGTTCCTTAGATTATAAGGCTTTCAGTGTCATGGAGTTAGTACCCTGGAAGCAGCGTAAAGTTGAAGAGGAGGAGACGTGAGCCAAGACAGACTGTTTGATATTCCTCTAGGGGGCCTGGTGCCCATGCAGTGACATGAAGGATTAGACGTGGCTTTGACGTCCAGCATAAGGAACACTGTGGGACCGTGTTCTGCGGTGTTAGATTCCCTGTTAACTACCACCTGATAATTTTATTGTGCCCCCAAACAAGCCATGCTTGTAGCGAGCACACATACGTTTTCTTTGATTAGATGTATCGCTGGCTGGATCAACGTTAGGCAAATGTGCGCTTAAATGCACCCTCGTTTTCTTTCGTTGTTTACACGCTGGAGCAGAAGTAATGGCGAGTCTGCTTATGCTAAAGACAGTGTTGTATCGCACCAGATATAGAGCACAAGATAAATGAAAGGGTAATGCAAATGTGCAAATAATGTAGTAGACCGTGACAGTAGGAATAGCCTGATGAGTCTAGGGGAAAGAGTGAAGACCTGGCTCTCGTTCAACAACATTATAGAATAAGCAAATAATAAGCTGGAGTCTTATAGATACGTGCCAATGGTTTTGAGAGTTCTACTCCAACCTTTCTTCCTAAATTCTAAAGTCGATTTCTCACATATTAGAAAAGGACTGGTGCTTGTCCTAGACATAATTATCTAGAATCCTAGACAAATATGTCTCGGGAAAAAAAATATTATAGAAAAGAGTGAATAATTGTTGTAAGGATCACCAGCTGATAATTACCGTAAGGATCACCAGCTGATAATTACCGTAAGGATCACCAGCAGACAATCACCAAGAATAACCAGCAGACAGCCACTGTAAGAACCACTAGCAGACAGCCACTGTAAGGATCACCAGCAGACAGCCACAGTAAGAATCACCAGCAAACAGCCACAGTAAGAATCACCAGTAGACAGTCACTGTAAGGATCACCAGTAGACAGTAGATAGCTTCTGCTATAAAGCTGAGAGCTCAAGCTTCTACCGCGGGAAGAGGTGCTAAGTATCGGTGAGCGATGAGGGTGCTCTAGCTCTCAGTGACCGTGCTGGCAGGCTATTTTAGTTGTGGGGCTGGTGGAAATACTCACTCGCACCAGCACTTACGAAAGCAATGCCACTTTTCACCAAGGGGAAAGCAAGACTCACACTCGCTGCGTAAATAAAGTGTCCGCTCATCATGTGAGCTACTGGAGCCGCCTCGAGGCACTCAGGGAACAGGGACTAAAACATTTCTGTAGAATACACCCAAATGGAAAAGCAGGAGTGCCAGGAGATACCTGCTCAAGACTATTCAACTGCTTCCCAGCATACATAAAGGGGGTTACCACAAGACCCATGGCTGTCTTCAAGAGGGAGCTGGATAGGCACCTAAAGTCAGTTCCTGACCAGCCAGGTTGTGGTTCGTACGTCGGTTTGCGTGCGGCCAGCATTAACAGCTTGGGTGATCAGGCCCTGATCCACCGCGAGGCCTGGTCAAGGACCGGGCCGCGGGGGCGTTGACCCCCGGAACACCCTCCAGGTAATTTGTCGGTATCATTTATCAAGGTTTATATCACAGGAAATGTCGCCAGAATAAAATCGTGATTCACGAAGAAACCAGACAGGTTGGCACATAAGGTACTTGATATGGGCTTGGCTATGTATAGGTCATGGGAAGCTGTAGCTTGTCTGGTCATGCGGTCACCACTACCTGGCCTCTAGTCAGGCTGCCACCGTGTGAAAACACTCGAAACCGGTCACAGGTATGTCATGGGTTCGTTCACCTTTGCCCCCCAACTAAACGAATACATAATAAATAATAATAACGTTACTTGCTAGGAGGAGCTGGCGAGGGATTGAATCAGGGGAGGCAAGAGGAGAATGGCGAGGGATTTAATCATGAGAGGGAATAGGAGGGGCTGGCAAGAGAAGAGGAAGAGCTGACGAGGGATTGAATCATGGAAGGGAAGAGGAGCTGGCGAGGGATTGAATCATTGGAGGGAAGATGGGCAGCTGGCGAGGGATTGAATCAGGGGAGGGAAGATGGGCAGCTGGCGAGGGATTGAATCAGGGGAGGGAAGATGGGCAGCTGGCGAGGGATTGAATCAGGGGAGGGAATGTGGGCACCTGGCGAGGGTGTGGATCAGGCAGGCGAGGGAGAAGCCAATCAGTGGCTCGCACACGGTCGCCGATCAAAACACGCGTCGGCTGATGTTTTAAATCTGTCGAGCCATCAAGTGCATGATTTATGCTGGTAGTTAGGTGATCAGAACTTACACGAGGAGAGCCCCGCGTGAGGGCTAATATTGATGCAGCTTCGACCCCTTTGACAGCTTCCACCACAAGTCAAGGCGCTGTGCTTCTTTTCTCGTTTGTGAGCGCAAGATTTATGCCGAAGGAGCTGCCTTTGAGATTAAGTATAATGATGAAAACGGGTAAGTTGGTCCGGTGTTTCGCTCTACCTCGAGATTTTGCTTTGTGCCTCATGATTATTATCTGAGGGAATCGATTATCGTCTTTTTTGGGGGGTCTTTTGAAGTGGTTTTTCTCTGTCGGTCTGTTCTTCAGACAGGTACTTTGGTAATTTTTTTCTTTTGATCACACGAGTATTTAGTTGTGTAGGTCTTTCGTTCACGCAAGATCAAGAGTTACCGTGGAGTAGCACGTTTTTTAATATGTAATTAAGGTGGTCGAGGAGGCGGTGGCTGCAGCAGCAACAACAACAACAGCAACAACAGCAGCAGCAGCATCATGGACAGGAAAGTGTTCCTTGAGAGTGCAAGTGGCGGCGGCAGGTACTACTCATGAGTTATTCAGAGGTTCTTGCGTGCTGAAACGCCGTAAGAGCCCCGGGAGAGTTTAATTGACGCCAGCTCCTTGTGTAAGATTGATGGTGGATGACTCTTGCATTTATTAGAATTCATGAATTTCTAGAGCGATGACGTTTGCATATAGATGGCTTTTCCATAATTGATATAATCTGATAAATCTTGTTAGAAGCCGGTTGGCCTCGTTTCCATGTGTGGACATTAATTGTGGTCATATTGGCCTTGACTGATGAAGGATGGTTTCCCCACAGAAGTTGCGCATCCATTGCCTCGCGCGCCCGTATTAATCCAAACAGACCATTATTTTATTACCAGACGTCGGGTATATAAGCACGAGTGCTCGGGGGAGCTTCACTGGGACAGCTACTGATGGCCTCGTCCAGATAGCTGACAACTTTTAAAATTAATCATGAATATTACGGGGGGCGTCGGTCAGGACCCTGCATTATTTGCTGCTTTATCGCTCATTTCTTCACGTTATTAATGGCTTCGCTTTGTTCTTGAGTCTCATTCTGGTTATGACGTCCAGTTTACTGCATTATCAAGCATTTAATCCTAAGTTTTTTTTCAACCTCCATGTTATATCGGTCTGAGATTTGTAATCCCGTGTCCTCTTAACTGCTGAGATCACAGCATCGCTTGTATGCAAACATCTGGCTTTTTGACAGCAGCTGGGAGAGGACTGTGTGTGTGTGTGGGACACGTCAAACATGTCACACCAACCCTAGACCGCCCGTGATGGGACATAGCTTTGTCTCTCCTCTCCCCGTACTCCCTTACCCCTACCTTCCTACTAACCTATAACCCCTGACTAACTAACCCCTAACCCTTACTCACCACTGAAATCCTTCTATTGGCTCCCCCTACAATCCTAACAATCCACAACCAGTTCTAACCACAACAATCCTAATCACCCATCGCCTATCCCCATTTTATTTTTTCTTGTGGGTTCCATCGTCAGGTACGGAAATTTAAAAAATATTTATTTTAGGTTAGGATATATTACACGGACCTTTAGATATGTATATCTAAAGGTCCGTGGAAGTTTAGTGTCTGGGCAAGTGCAGGCAACGTTCAAATTTACACGTATTTCACACAAGTGAGGATGGGTTGCTTTCTCACCCGTAGCCTGACCTAGCCTCGTGTTGCCCAAACAACAAGCCAGTAAACACCCATCTACTAGGACGAGCTAGGGAAAGTCATCCTCCAGGACAAGTTAAAAGACCAGGCAACCCAAAGACAACCAGCCCCAGGATAAGCTAGGAGAGCAGTCACCTTCAGGACAAGCTAGGATAGCAGTCAGCCCCAGGACAAGCTAGGAGAACAGCCAGCCCCCAGGACAAGCTAGAAGGAGAGACAGTCCCCAGGACAAGCTAGGAGAGCAGTCACCTTCAGGACAAGCTAGGATAGCAGTCAGCCCCAGGACAAGCTAGGAGAGCAGTCAGCCCCCAGTTCAAGCTAGGAGAGTAGTCAGTCCCCAGGACAAGCTAGAAGAGAAGACAGCTCCCAGGACAAGCTAGGAGAGCAGTCAGTCCCCAGGACAAGCTAGAGAGAAGACAGCTCCCAGGACAAGCTAGGAGAGCAGCCAGCCCCTACAAGGGTTAGTGTGGGACAAATTCAACACGTCAAAGGCGTGTTCGACCACCCGCTATGGAACACACGTCGCTCCTATCTTGACAAACGACCTCCAGACCCTTAGAGTCAGGAGTCCCTCACTCACCTCTCACACCTCTCTCACCCACCTCTCACACCTCTCTCACCCACCTCTCTCACCCACCTCTCACACCTCTCTCACCCACCTCTCACACCCACCTCTCACACCGTTTCCAGACTAGTCTCCTTCCTCCACCGTCTTGTCTCTTCTCTCCACTAGATAAATATAAGAATGGAGGAACACTACAGCAGGCCTGCTGGCCCAGTTATACCCTTTAGCACTAACAGCTTGATTAATCAGGCTAGCAGCCAGGAGGCCTGGTCTGGGACCGGGCCGCGGGGGCACTGACCTCCGGAAGCATCTACAGGTAACTCTTGTGATTTTGCTTAATCTTTTACCTACTTCCTCTTTCCTGTCGGTCTAGGGCCGCCCCAGGTCTCCTGTCATGCCAGGGTCGCCCTCAGGTCCTCTGGACCTATGCTGATTCACTTCTCGTTTCACATGATGGATGGAGATCATTAGCAGGAATAAGAATAAGAAACCCAAGAGAATATGTACAGGAGAATTTGAATACAGGTGTCCATATATGTGTACTGGTGTGATGCCCAGCCCCTCAGTGATGCATTGTTGCTCACATTGTTCTCTTATCTCTCTCTTCTCTCTCTCTCTCTCTCTCTCTCTCTCTCTCTCTCTCTCTCTCTCTCTCTCTCTCTCTCTCTCTCTCCCTCTTTTTATCGTGACGTTAGAATAATTAATTAGTAACGAAGTGTAAGACAAACATGCCCATGGTCGGCCTCCGGGAGTAGAAAGACTCTCGGAACTCTTCAAAGGTCTTTACAGACCCAGAACCTAATTCACTAAATATTAACCATTATGCAGCCTTGGCATTTAACAAATAATATTAGGAGACAAATTAAACGCTGAAGACGGGAAAACATGAGCACAACTCTGCTTCCCTCATTGCTAAACAAGACGGGTGAGTCTCAGAAGCCAACTAGAGCAGAATTAGATACAGACAGAAAACATCGGTTTTTAATAGACATTACCTGACGTTATCAAATAAGAGCTGGTGATACAGACCCCGTGAATCACAGCCAACCAAATGTACAACTAAGTCTGTTGTATCTGTGTATCCGAAGTAATTATTGCAGCATTCACAGTGATAATCCCAAGAAATTATTGTAGCACTCAGTGATCATCCTAAGAAATTAGCATTCACAGTGATATTCCGAACAGATTCCCTAATCTCCTCACCGAATGCAAAATATTCAGAAAATATTTCCACACGCAAATATGATATAAAAAAAATTATGAGAGACTGTCGTGAATACTACATGAAGGAAGCTGAGAGTCAGGCCACGAGAATAACCAAGCAACATGAAGGAACTGAGAGTCAGGCCACGAGAATAACCAAGCAACATGAAGGAAGCTGAGAGTCAGGCCACGAGAATAACCAAGCAACATGAAGGATCTGAGAGTCAGGCCATGAGAATAACCAAGCAACATGAAGGAAGCTGCGAGTCAGGCCACGAGAATAACCAAGCAACATGAAGGAAGCTGAGAGTCAGGCCACGAGAATAACCAAGCAACATGAAGGAAGCTGAGAGTCAGGCCACGAGAATAACCAAGCAACATGAAGGAAGCTGAGAGTCAGGCCACGAGAATAACCAAGCAACATGAAGGAAGCTGAGAGTCAGGCCACGAGAATAACCAAGCAACATGAAGGAAGCTGCGAGTCAGGCCACGAGAATAACCAAGCAACATGAAGGAAGATGTGAGTCAGGCCACGAGAATAACCAAGCAACATGAAGGATCTAGTGGCCAGAGATACAAGCAACATGAAGAAGCAGTAACCAGAGTAACAAACATGAAGGAAGCTGCGAGTCAGACCACGAGAATAACCAAGCAACATGAAGGAAGATGTGAGTCAGACCACGAGCCAGGCCACTAGTCAGGCCACGAGAATAACCAAGCTACCGTGGAAAAAATTACTCCCATAAAGACGCAGGAAATGTATTGAGAGGGAGATAAGGATGTCAAGAAACGACAAGATTGGATCGCCATCTTTAACTCATCTTGGGTAAGACACGAACCCAGTGGCTGCCACATGACATCAACAGATAAAAAACTCCAGCTAAAATCCCTGCACAACACAGAACTTTATTTATTGCCTTTATTTTTTGCAAATATTATCCCAATGAAAAGTAGAAGTGTAGCAAAGAAACTCATTGAAGATCAAGAGTCCAATTTTTTTAACGATCTCTCTTGAGATATAAGGAAAATTACGAACAGATCCCTTAACAAATTGCTTCAGAACATTCCTGATCAGCCAAGTTGTAGTGCCTACGCCTCACTAGTGCTCCAGGCACCATTCAGATGACTAAAAGAGATCACCAGGAGTTCTGATCTCAGACTGGACCGCAAGGAAAGCAAACAGCCACAATCGCTAAAACTAAATTGTGCTGAAGAGACACTTTTTTTTTTATACAAAGTGGTAGAGGTCGGTAGGGTGAGCTACACCCACTGGAAACTTTAAAAAGATAAATGGGAAACTAATCACCGAAAACGTAACACCGTAGCAAACCATGGAACTGGTGGCCGAGTGGCTTACGAACTGGCCTGGAGTTTTACGACTCGCTCGCCATGGTTTCAAACCCCACCCGTTGCGTGGTTTGATTGCAATCGTAATCGTGTTAATACGATTTTGTGAGTAACACCATAATCATAGTTCTGTCTCTTGAACCACAAATAGGCAGTTACAAATGGGTTATCACAAAGCTGAAGGCAGTTACCAAGAGAGAGACGTAAGCAACTCTAACATCACTAGAAATGAGGAACAGCAAAATGTCCTAAATTGACTTATGAAATCCTCAGGGAATGTCACAAGTATACCAGTAGGTTGTTTTGAGATGCGAGGGAATACCAGAGGGCATAGATGCCAATTAAAAAAACGTAGATAAACCCGCAAGAACGTTGTGATTTTTTTTATGTAATTTTGAATGACTAATATGAATTGTTGATAAAGGAGAAATAAATACACATTCTTGTGACAGGTTTTAAGGGTTCTTCTACCCTCGCAGCCCGGCCTGAAGCCAGGCTTCTTTGTTAATTACCTGACCAACCAAGCTATTACTGTTTCAAGAGCTGGCATGATAGAGCCCTCGAGGTCAGGAATCCGTGAAGCCAGTCGTTACTAGTTAAAAGTGGGCCAGGAGCTATAAGTCAACCCCTACAAAAACAGTACACTCAGTGAGAGACACTTAAAACTAAGAATGGCTCGCCTTGTGGGTTATTAAGCTTTAATGACCTGCTTGGGTCACTGCCTTGAAAGGCACCATCTAAACCCTTGACCTTAACCTGCTGGTACTTGATCCCTCACACCTCCAACAGCAGTGTTTTTTCTCTTTAATTATATATCAGCGTTTTTTTTTTTTTTTTTTTTGAGGAGTATTTTGTTTCAGGATCTTTGATGATAAAAATACTGGTATAGTCTTCGAGTAGCAGGTCTTCAGATGACTGTACCTGGTGGTCCAGAAGAACCAGGTCTTCTAGTGACTGTACTCGGTAGTCCTGAAGAACGAGCCAAGCCCAAGGCCGGGCTCCAGGAGTAGGAAAACTCTCGAAACTCGTCAAAGGTCTTGTAGTGATTCTGCCTGGTGGTTCAGAAATAGCAGGTCTTCTGTGTATGTGTGAGAGAGAGGGAAAGAGAGAGAGAGAGAGAGAGAGAGAGGGTGATTGTAAGGAAAGGAAGTGGGGGGGTGCGAGACTCGTTGCAGGGAGGCTGACCTGCTTGTTGAAGGTTGAGGTGAGCCAGTCAGCTGGTCGAGAAGTTTGGCTTTGTTGTTGACGACGGCAGAGTTTGTTGTGGAAGCTGTGTTGGTGCAGCACTATTCAACATCTTACCAGAAGATATCCGAAACACGGCTGGAACCAGTGTAGAAGCCTTCAAGAGGAAACTGGACAAATATCTTCACCAGGTGCCAGATCAACCAGGCTGTGATGGATATGTGGGGCAGCGGGCCTCCAGCAGCAACAGCCTGGTTGACCAGGCAAGCACCAGACGAGCCTGGCCCATGGCCGGGCTCAGAGAGTAGATACTCTCGAAACTCTTCAAAGGTAAAGGTATATCAAAGGTGCAGCAGCTGAATGTGAAGTTGGGTATCCACGTCAGCAAGACACCTTATGTGGTCTTCCTGCTTTTATTCTTTTTTTCAACCTAGCTCGTTTCGGAACGATGTCTATGAAGCATACATGTATCTTACAACACGAAGCTTAGGATTATGTGAGGAGGGGCGAGATTACTGGGCAGCGCTACTCGTCCTGCGAGTCGTTAACATAGTGTTATGAAATACATTTCGCTAGAAATGACTTACACGCCTCACAGAACGGGAAGGATTCGAACCCGTGGTAAGCCGATCCTAAAATAAACAGAGTGCCTTGGTTTGCTAGTTTTATAACTGGCTTGTCATGGGTTCGAATCTTGTGAGGCGTGTTAAGTCATTTCTGGTTCGGATCCTTCCCGTCCCCTGAGTTGTTTACAATCATAGTTACTACGATTTCGTGAGTCGTAGTCGACACGCCGTCGGAAGTATCATCCTTAGCTGTTGCAGCAGTTACCTATCACAACCTTTGCATATTATCAAATATATGGCCGCAACCTATCATTCCTATTTTTTAAGTGTTATTGCAACCTGTTATTGCTATTTTTTGTAAGGTGTTATTGCAGCCTATCATTCCTTTTTTTTGTAAGGTTATGAAGCGGTTACAGTATGTATTTAATATTCATGTTTGTGATATTAATTCTATATTCTTGTATTGTTGCATACTAAGATATTACCCTGGATGCTCATCCTCCTCTCCACACACGTTTCTCTCTCTCTCTCTCTGAGTTGCTGTACCATCTTACCCCATATGGTGAGAGGGAGGCCTATGCTGGGATCACATCAGAGTAGGGTTATTCCATGGCTCCAGGGAAGAAGTGGGAAAGGAGGCAATACTATCTCCAGGAGGGGGAGGCGCCCCCTAAATTAACCTTCAGTCGGTGCTGAACCCGCCTTGTACTATTTGTCCTGACGGCGGTTTATGACCGGGTTGGAGCATGTCCACTTCTGAGGAGGAGGAGGTGTCTTCCCCTTTACTCCCCCACCCTCCCCTCCCTTTACTCTCTTTAGTGTGGGGAGATAGGATGGGAGTTCGTGTTGAGGGAGGGTGGGGATGTTAGTGAATGCTGGTGGGGATGTGTTAGTGTGTGCTGGTGGGGATGTTAGTGAGTGTTGAAGGTGAAGGTTATCTGAAGACGATCGTGGGGGTTACCGCTCTCTGGAGGTTTACCCCAGAAAGAGTTGGGGAGGTGTATAGCAGGTTTTAAGTGGTAAGCACTTGAGCATCCAACAGGCTTGTGTGATCATGTTAGATCCGGTTGCGTTTAGTCTAGTGGTTTTTATGGCATGATACGCTGTTGCAGTCTGAGCAAGATAGCATTTTTAAAGGAATTCATAACAACTGGTTAGCTGGACTTGAGTCCTGGAGGTGGGAAGTACAGTCCTACACTCTGGAAGAGGGGTAGGGATGTTACAGCTCGGAAAGTGATATGAATGAGATCGAATAAGAACATAAGGAAGGAGCACTGCAGCAGGCCCACCGGCCCACGCTAGGCAAGTCCAAGTCATCCACTGGCCCAATCCACCGGCTTTGGCCGGTGGCTTGAGCCGGTGTTTATCAAAGTAATATGTGACACTAATTGGGTTCGCTAACTTTTCTGTATGTGTGTGTGTGTTTTTTTTAGCATACTCTAATCATTAAACAAAGGTTTGGAACCCATGGCAAGCCTGTTGAGGATATATATCCAACCTACTGATTTGTGTTAGTATTCTACCAAGAGGAATGCCAGTCGCAACACACATTTTCAAACATCTGGTGGACACTCTTCTCGAGAGGGAGCTGTAGATACAAGAACACAGAACAATGTTATACTTACCTGGCCCATGGCCTGGCTTAGTAGAACAACTCCCGGAACTCATCAGAGGTATATATGCCTGATGGTATGTACGTCTATTATCCGTATAAATGATCCGCCACTCGTATACACTGAATCAGTGGGGTTGACACAAAGGGTGAATACATGACACTTGATATGACACTTTGACAGGCTTGAGAACTTGATGCCTTTCCACTAGCCCTGTTACCAACACCGCCTTTACCTGCTTCGCACGAATTATGGATTGCAGTCTAAGGAACAAGGTAAGGAAAAATGGGGACTCTACCTGTCCCTCAGGTGGTACACCAATCAACCTATGTCCTGCTTGCTGAAAAGAGCTGTGATTATGCCAGAATGCCATATAATTACCACCGAGACTGATAAATACCGTGTATCACTTTCATGCAAGGGTCCACGCTAGAGTGTGGATTCTAGCTTAGGTCCAGAAAATCCACTATACTTAAATGAGTCTTGGTAATCTCTCGCACACGTCACCAAATACATGTCTAGTGCACATTAAATTACAGGGACTGTTTATTACTGATCTGACTCTCTCGTGCTCACATCACGGATGATAAATATTCTGAAGTGTACTGCTTGGCGCAAACACTGCCCCTGGCATTCAAAACACGGCCCGGCCCAGCCTACACTAGGTCTGGTCTCGGGGCACTGTAATTCTTTGCTCTCATAATGTCAGTACGTCAGTGTCTATGACATTCCTAATACTCGAGCCTAGGAGACAAACTAGATATCAGGCTCTCTTACTGCAGGTGCCACTGGGCTTACAGGTGGCACACGGCACTCTCTTGGCGTGAATATCGTTTCTTAAAATGGTCAGGAAAGCGCCATTATTCCCCCTTTACCCCACTTGGCAGAGAGGGGAGGAACAGTTACACAGGCCTCACTGCGCCACAAGGGGAGAAAAGCTGTTACACTTCTGGAAGTTCTGGGGGTGGAACAAATTCCACCACAAAGCCAGTCGTAAAACTAGCAGGCTAGTGTGCTATCCACTCTCCTAGCGTTGTTTATAATTTTAAAAATTTTCACGAATCTTCTGGTAACACTTTAAGTAACAGAGCACAGTGTTGAAAGGTGGACACTACCAGTTTTGGTTTGTATTTTTTTCCACAAAGTATACTGACGATCCTCGCATATTGCTACATACACAACGAAGCTATATTTCGCCATATTGCTGTCGCATCTTCTTTGTTTTACGCGAATGTCCGACGCTAGTAGACTATATACAAGGAGCTCAAGTTCGCAGAGACGGTAAGATGTGTGGGGTGAGTAGTGACAGTGAGTGATGAGGGTGCATGGTAAGGGTGAGGGGTGCATGGTAGGGGTGATTGATGACGGTGCATGGTAAGGGTGAGTGGGGAAGGTGCATGGTAAGGGTGAATGGTGAAGAGTGAAGGTGTCAAGGTACTGGAGCAAGATGCGGGGTAGTGTGAAGACGGCCCCTTGACAGATCATTATTGACCTTGACTTTAATATGATCGATTCTGGTTGCGCTCGTGGGGAGATAACATTTGTTGTGGGTGATTCAAGGGGAGTTGATGTGGTGGGAAGTGGACGACTATGAGGAGTTTCTAACAGTGGTGTTTTGGGGCGTTTCTGATTGTGGTGTGTTGCGGGGGGAGTTTCTGACTATGGTGTGATGTTACCGGGGAGTTTCTGACGGTGATGTGGTGGGGAGATACGATGGGGAGAAGAGTATCGATGAATTGGGGAAAGGAGAGAATATAGTTGTGGTGGGTATTTTAGGTAGGGCGGTGGGGAGAGTACAATAAGGGAGCTTTTGGTTAAGTCTCACAGATTGGTTTTAGCGAGGTTGGCGAGTCGTGACTTCTGAAAGGTCATCCCGTGAGCTGGCCCCCGTGGTGTGCGCAGAGAGCCTCTATCGGGGAGGGAGCCTCATTTACCCCTGCAGGAGGTGGCAACTCAGGTGTGGCAGCGTCTTCTGACCCTACAGGAGGTGGCAGCTCAGGTGTGGCAGAGTCTTCTGACCCTGCAGGAGGTGGCAACTCAGGTGTGGCAGTGTCTTCTGCCCCTGCAGGAGATGGCAGCTCAGGTGTGGCACAGTCTTCTGATCCTGCAGGAGGTGGCAGCTCAGGTGTGGCAGAGTCTTCTGACCCTGCAGGAGGTGGCAACTCAGGTGTGGCAGAGTCTTCTGACCCTGCAGGAGATGGCAACTCAGGTGTGGCAGTGTCTTTTGACCCTGCAGGAGATGGCAGCTCAGGTGTGGCACAGTCTTCAGATCCTGCAGGAGGTGGCAGCGTCTCCTGGTCCTGTATTAAGCGGCACTGTTTTCTGGTGCTGTAGAAGGTCTCCTGGTTGACGATTTGGTCATTCAGGCTGTTGGTGTTTATTATCGCACGCAATCCAGCGTGGGCACTACAGTCTGATAAATAACTTTAAAGCCACTTTAGAAGCAGTTATAGTCTCACGAGGACTTAGAGGATGTGGAACAGTCTTCCAAGAGGATGGAAATTTTACTTTACTGGATCCAGCTCTACCACAGTGAACTATAGTATCAGGAACAATGTGAACAAGCACAGTATCTGGGGAATACCAGAATGTGCAGGGCGAGATCGTGGCGGTGTTTTCCAGTAGTGTGTACGCAGGAACCTTAACGGAGACAACAGCACTACCAGCAGATAAGAGGCAGTAGCAGTGGATCTCCATCTGTTCCATGACATAGGTATCAATGGGGTTCTCAGGCGAAGCTACTAACTTAGGCTGAGGCTAGGCTGTGGTAACTTTAAAATCTCGTCTTGCCTCTTTCCCCTTCCTTGTTGCAGTATTAATGATGTGCACTGCGACAGATATCGTATTTATGGCTAGTTTCGATATTTTCCTACTGTCACGGCTCACCCTGTAGTCAGATTTTTTGGTGACCTAAGTGCAGCCTGCAGGTCTGTGTAGCCGCCACCACATACTGGTTGATCAGCACCTCCCTCCCTCATTGAAGACTTGTACCACTGTGATGACACTCTTATATCTGCTGGTACAGGGTTGAAGAGTCGTGGATCTCGGATGTTAACAGTGTTCGTGTTTATGACTCGATGCTTTTTATTGGGTTTGCGTTTTATTCCTTGTCTCTCACTCCAATAAACTGGTAGTGTACTCTGAGATAGTCTCTATAGTTTATATGATTTACTGAGTCAGTCGAACAATAAATGATCTCCGTATCTTTCCTACCTGGGATGTCTTGCCTCCTTGAAGGAAGATGTGAGAACAGTTTTTTAAACGAAACATTACAAGTGATTTGAAAAATACAATCAGTGGTGTTGCTTCTCTTTTTTAATGGTTCTCATAATCCACCCTATCATCTTCCTGGCCGTGGCAACATCGGCTTTGTTGCACTCTAAAGGTCAGGTCATCTGGCATTAATATTGCCATATCTTTAACCTGTTCCATCTGTTCTCTGATCAGGGCTGACTACATTGTATATCCTGTACTTAGTTGGGTTTCTTTTTTTCCGTATCGAAGCATCTGGAATTTGTAAATGTTGAGCATCACGTTATTTTCATTTGCACAATAGAAGAGTTTGTTTGTATTTGGGCATCACAAACGATGACGTGAAACTGCTGTTTGTGTTTGTTTGCTATGAACAAGGAAGAGTAAAGGTGTCAGGATAGTGCCAGTGACCTGTTGTATATCTATGGGCAGCCTTAGACCTGGCTTGTGTGGTGCATGCCTGGTGAACCAGGCTGTTGATGTTGGTCCCCCTGTGCCAAGTGGAATTTAGGTATTTAACTGTGCTCAAATTGTATTTGGTTTTGTGTAATGTCACTCTTGGTTTTGTGTAATGTCACTCTTGGTTTTGTGTAATGTCACTCTTGGTTTTGTGTAATGTCACTCTTGGTTTTGTGTAATGTCACTCTTGGTTTTGTGTAATGTCACTCTTGGTTTTGTGTAATGTCACTCTTGGTTTTGTGTAATGTCACTCTTGGTTTTGTGTAATGTCACTCTTGGTTTTGTGTAATGTCACTCTTGGTTTTGTGTAATGTCACTCTTGGTTTTGTGTAATGTCACTCTTGGTTTTGTGTAATGTCACTCTTGGTTTTGTGTAATGTCACTCTTGGTTTTGTGTAATGTCACTCTTGGTTTTGTGTAATGTCACTCTTGGTTTTGTGTAATGTCACACTCTTGTTTGAAGATTTAACATAAACTTTTCTTAGGCTACTTTTTGGCCTCGTGAGTTCAGTACTACCATGAGAAGAGGCTTTGGCATCCTAACTCATCATCACCATCAGGGGAGACTGTCTCTGCATTCTCCAGCACCACAATCAGGGGAGACTGTCTTTGCATTCTCCAGCACCACAATCAGGGGAGACTGTCTCTGCATTCTCCAGCAGTATCTTCACCAGGTGCCAGATCAACCAGGCTGTGATGGATATGTGGGGCAGCGGGCCTCCAGCAGCAACAACCTGGTTGACCCACGGCCGGGCTCAGAGAGTAGATAAACTCTCGAAACTCTTCAAAGGTATATCAAAGGTATCAGGGAAGACTGTCTCTGCATTCTCCAGCAGCACCATCAGGAGAGGCTGTCCCAGCCTTCTGCAGCAAGTAGCAGCAGGTGGGCGGGAGTGCGGAGCGAGGCGCCGTGGCTGCGTCTAGGCTTCCCACTTGAGATGTAAATAGATGCACATTCAAACTGCCGCATTATCTTTCCCAGCCTCCCAACACAAACCTTCGATGACCACCGCCAGTCTTTTTTTTTTCTTTCCGCGAGTCACCTGCAAAATGACCTTACAAGTGATGTTGCGACGGCTGTACTTGGTCACTGTGTGTATACATGTACTAGGCAACCTATCCCCATTTTACAACGTTTGTTTTCTTACTCAATTCCTAGTTTTAATTTCGGAACGTTCCCTATAATTAGAAAATCACTTTATTGTTAGGTTTGTCTAGGTTTTCTAAACCTATTGAAACATATATTTAACTACTGCAAGTCAGCGATACGTCTGGCAGCGCAGAGTGCGGGTAAGCCCAGGCAATGACGATTTACATTTACGGGAGGTCGAGTCTTATCTCCTGGCCCCGCCTTTTAAACTATACCAACCGTATTACTTGTTCCTAGCCTCTTGGAGCCTATCATACCTGTTCGTGTAACTGTGTGTGAAGTTCGTCTCTGTTTCTTTCTCATTTCCGGAAGCAAGCAGTAACTGGACCATAACCTGATGGTTATGTAATCTCCAGGTCTCAGGCAGCAACATCCGGGCTTCCAGTTGAACTCTCGATATTGTTGTGACTCAATAGTTAACAGTGAAGTCGGACCTCAGGCCGGGCTTCCAGTTGAACTCTCGATATTATCACAGGTGTGCACTTCATTTCACTTTGTATTACTCTGCAGTTTAATAAGCACTTTCGGACATCCCCTGCGGCTCGTCTGTAGTTTTAACTTCCACATGTCTCTCTCTCTCTGACTATCGCTTTTCATATCAGATTATCTTGTCATATCATGTCTTGCCTGGTCCATCCTGTCCTCTAAATTCGTTAAGTTTAGGTCCTCTTGACTCTCCACGTATTGCAGTCTTCACCCTGGTGCACTGTACAAGCGGCTGGCACATGTCTTGAATAATACCTCACTGAGGGTTTCTGAAGGCGATTTCCCTGGAAATATAAGTATGTTGGATGACAGCTTTCCTGTCTTGCTATTATCAGACGGAGGATCGAGTACCCATCCGTGAACTGTGACTCACACGGATTTGGTGTTAGCGGCCACTGCTCCCATGGCCCGAGAGGGCCATTACCTCCCCAAACCTAAACGTGTCCTTAGACACACGGTCTTGCCGCGCCCCCGCCATAGTGTCTATCCTCGCCACTGATCTTACGACAAAGACTCGTGTACATTATAATGACATAACTGATTCCTGGTCCCTTGGTTCTCGTCATACCTACTCTTAACATTTGCACTTACATAATTGTAAATTAATAGTATTTTGTGTGGTTACAGAGGTCGAATCACAGCTTCTGGCTGTTTGTGTGTGTGTTAGTAACCATTTTGACATAGGCACATGTCGATTAAACACTTTGTGTGTATGTGTGTGTTGGAACTTGTGTGTTTTATTGTGTTGTGCCTGGAAGCTTGTACACTTGTGTTTGTGGGGGCGAAAATATTTCCGACCTCGTTTGTCTAGTCGTCTTTGCCGACATTTACTAAGTTACGACCTCAGGGTCTATCGTACCTGTTATTGAAACTGTGTATATAGACTTTTTCATCTTGTCTTGCTCCTTCCATTTCTACACTGTCTTGAGACAAAATACTTCACGTCGTCCTTGTGATCATGCTAGTGTGTTTCTTAATATACTGTATTATCGTTTTTCTTCTCTCAAACAGTCTATTCCTTTCTACCCTTTCAGATTCTTTTTGTATTTTATATATCGTGCGCATATATCCCCTAACTCTCGTATTTTCCAAGATTTTCAACTTCACTCTTGTTGCTAACGTTTGGACCTCTGTGGGAATTCTTGACATGATGCAGGCTTGCACACTGACTGTTTTCCAAGGTGTGGCAGTGTGTATGATATGCATACATAATTTCACTCACCAGACGAGCCTGGCCAATGGCCGGGCTCCGGGAGTAGACTCTCGAAACTCATCAAAGGTTTATCAAAGGTATATTCATTAAATAACTAACGTAGATGAACTGGGCATACAATATTCATAAGGGACTGAGACAATAGCCACGTCCTTACTTGGCAGTTTGTTCCTCCATTTGCAAGTTCTGTCCTCTCTCACAAATATTAATCTTTAAAAAGGAGATATAGTTGTTTTATATACTGTAAATAGTAACAGACTTCTACTTATTACAACTAAATTTAAGTTCATGGTAGTATAAATAAAGGGTGTGCGTAGACCAGTGTGCACCACTGATGTTTGGACAGGTGTAGTGGCTACCACGAGTAGTGAATGAAACTCTCTAATTGAGTTTTCAGTAGTGTTTAAGAAGATAGACTTATGTATCTGCTGAAGAGGATCCCAGAAGGGGGTCGAAATATACAGATAATCAGTCTTCAGAGTTTCTATCTGCATGTGAATCATTATTGAACATTGCCAAGTGTTCATTACACTTTAGTTATCCAAAGAACTAATTACACAGTCATACTGCTGTTCATGTGTTGTGTCGTTTATAGTGTGAACATAAATGTTGTGTTTATTTCAGTAGTTTATTTTTTTTCAAATTTTATTAATAATTGGTGTTCATATATCGTACCCCTATTAACGTAACACCACAGGGAGCACCGCGGTGTGGTCGCGCACCCTGACGGTCTATGGTACGTTGTGTGTAGCAACCCATCCTCAGCGTCAATTTATGAACGTTCCCCTACATACAGATTTTTATTATTTTATTTTAGGTTAGGGTAGGTTACATGCACACAAAAATCTATCTTTAACCATGGATCAGCAGATTGAAAAAAAAAAATGTACGACACAGCTGGTAGAACAGCGTCTCTGGAAATCTGAGTATTGTTAAAAATCAGCACACTGATCCTGAATGGTGTATAGTCCTAAAAGATTTTTTTTTTTTAGATTCCTGAATCCTGCTGTGAAATTTGATAGTCTTGTATATGCCATCGATGTTATGTGGTAGAATGTGACCTGACCTGACTAGGTTGGGGCATTGGCTTAAGCCGGTAGGAGACTTGGACGTGCCTCGCATGGGCCAGTAGGCCTGCTGCAGTGTTCCTTCTTTCTTATATTCTTATAAGGGTATCTGGCGATATGTTCGTTGTAGTGCTACTTGCGTCTACACTAGGCTCTGTGTTATATGAGGCTTGCCTCCCGGCCTTTATTATCATGTTCTAACATTTGAGTTGAAATTTAGGTACAATATACTATGTGAAATACATGAAAAGAAAAACAGACGTGCATTGAGTAAAGAAAACATTACTCTGTTGGAGCCACGTATTTTAATGTATTCTCGGAACTCATCAAAGGTAAATCACAGACCTCTGGGTAATATCTATGGAGTTGAGATGTGTGGCGGCGTTGTTGTGGCGGTGTAGTCTAGTGGTGTAGTGTAGTGGAGCTGAGGAGAGTGGTGGTGAAGGTGTAGTGTGGTACTGGGAAGTGTCAGGCCACCTGGGGAGGCTGCTAAGCAGTATGAAGGCGCGGGGGGTTAATGGAAATCTTCATCAGTATGTCCCACCGGGTGGTGTCCACTTCCACGGAAATTTTCTCTTTTTTTTATACACAGAAAACTAAACGAAAATGAATGTTGACTCTAAAAAAATAATACTGAAGCTAAGAATGTTTAGTGGTGAGGGAGGTGTTGATGGTGCGACCGGGGGTTCGTATCCCACTGAGGATCATGGAGGCGCAGGGTTGTATCCCACTGAGTCTTGACTGGTCTTGCCATAACCCACAACACTTGCAGTTTCATTTTTTTTTTGTGATTTCCATATAGCATCCAGCAAGTGCAGTTTGACACTCTGATGGCGCATAAAGTTTGTCAGTTATTAAGCTAGCGATAATTAGGGCTGTTAGCCTAAAAATGCTTCTGAATTTCAAGAGGGATTTAAAAAAAGGATCTATCTTGGTGCTTGATAGGATGTCAGGTCTTGGTTGTGGATATAGTCACTAAGACTCGACCACCGTTTCTTACAGTGGGTCGCGGCTCCCATGGGGCCTGTGCGTGCGTGGAGTACACCATAAACGACTGGTGGGTCGTCGGACAAATTGGCTAAGAACCACTGCCTGGTTAGAATTTTGAAGTTGTTTGGATAACGATACATTGGGTCAGTATATGACGGATCTCAGGACCTAGGAGGTGAACTGAAAAATATTGAAACAAGTCATAAGTATGATCATTCAACAAAATTATCATTCTTGGGTAGCTTTGGGTGGCGGTGGTTTTGATAAGGACCTGCCTAGTATGGGCCATTAGGCCTTCTGTAGTGTTCCTCCATTCTTATATTCTTAAAAGTGTACAACGACATATAAGTTAGGATGCAGGTATAGGAACAGGAGTGTGGTGAAGGTGTGTAACTGTATTACAAAAACAGGTGTGGTATAGTGGTCTGCACACCTGGTTGTAGCACGATAACCAAGGTAGAAACGAGGAACGAGCAAAAGACAGCGGGCAAGCATTAGTTTGTGCAATATATACAGAGGATATCTATAGTAATGCAATGCAAGCAAGAGACACGGCGAGAACCGTCTTCGAGCCTGGCCCATGGCCAGGCTCAGAGAGTAGAGAAACTCTCGAAACTTTTCAAAGGTATATTTCGACCAGACTCGGGGTAAGTCTGCCGATGTTGATTCACGAGTGTCCCAACATCGCTTCACAACTTTGGCGGGCTTCCTTGTCATTGGCTGGTGGAACCAAGGTGCTAGGATAAGGAGGGGGCCCCCTTCTCATCATACTCTTAGCATCTGGTTCGCTGGTCGGGAGGGCACGCCGAATAAAGGTAACATACTCTTAGCATGCCACAAGCTGTAAAAACTACGGGAATAACTGAAGACATACAGGTTTAGTGGATGGGGTGAGTATGTGGGTATACACTTTTAATCACATCTGGATCTGCAACTTAACTCTTATCGACCTATTTTATTTATTCCTGGCTTCCAGGGTCCGATCATACTGTTGAAACTCTGTATCTGTGTATAATGTTTAGCTATTTTTCTGTCATTGGTTAGTGGTTGGTTAATTGGGTTTAAAACCTATCGATACTCAAGTCATTGAGGCTGCATTTACCTGTGCGCCACTAGTCAAGGATGCTTTAAGCCCTAAAACAAGGAATAAAGTCAACTCTCAGCGCATATACAGGCGGGCCCCACTTTACAGCACTTCGCTTTACATTCTTCATTATTCAGACTTCCTACAATAAATATATTCACCACTCACAATAATCTAAGGACGGAAATATTTTAAGGTAAGTAATGTGTATACTATATATGCATTTTTTTAGGCCTAGCTATATTGTTCATTTAATATATAATGTCGTGCCGAATACGTAAAAAATGCAATTTTGGCTTAAATAGCAACGCACTTCTTGCCGAATAAGGCAAGCGAAAATTTGTGTATGAAATATTTTCGCAAAAAAATCATTCTGAACCTAACGAAAAAACATATTTCATTGTGTTTGTTTATTATTAAATTATTATAAACTTATATAAAATATATTTAGCTGGATTAGGCTAAATTAAATTGCTCTTGTTATAATAAGGTTAGGTAAGTTTTCTAAAGTTCTTTTGGTATAAAATCTTTAATTTTTATGTTGACATAAATGAAAAAAATATATTTTTAACTGTATAAAAGAAAACTTTAGAAATGACTTAATCTTAATTTTAAAGAAGTTCTTGCTAATTGACCAGTTTTACCTATTCGGCACGACATAAGCATGTTATCAGGCTTTTATATACATTTGAAAGTGAAAAAAAAGGGTTATGATTCAGTTTACAGCAATTTTAACTTTGCAGCAGTAACCCGGAACCTAACCTGCTGTATAAGCGGGGCCTGCCTGTACAAGGGAGACTTACACCTCTGGGTGTATATAACCTTGGTGTACCTGTTGTAGACTGGGTCTATGATCCGGCCTATGCTAACAGTCCATGTGATGCGGAGACAAATGCAAGAGTTAAGAGGCACGCCAGTTCCTTTGTCTTCTAATGTTATTTTTCCACTATAATCTACCTTATCCATAATTACTATCACATTTGCTTTGTCTGCTTTCGTAAGCTTAGACCTCTACAACACAATTGTCCTCAAAGATTTGTTAAGTTATACCATGAATTAAGGAAAGATCCTGGACATCACCTTACGAAACAGACAAAGCAAATGCGATAGTAATTATGGATAAGGTATATTATAGGGGAAAAATAAACATGATATTAGGAGACAGGAAACTCACTCGCCTCTTAAGCTGTAGTGAGAAGGTAAAGGTCACCTGTTGGTTATTTACATGTAGATGATTCCGGGAATTATCACCCCCTTCCTCTGCCCCCCACTTCCCAGTTTCAGACCAGGCCTTCTGATTCATGTGGCCAGTCAGGCTGTTGATGATCACGTCGCATAGTACGATGTAGAGAATGGTGCTCATGACTTGACAAGACTTACAAGGCACTTGTGTGTACTCACCTATTTGTGGTTGCAAGGGTCGAGTCGAAGCTCCTGGCTCCGACTCTTTGCTGGTCGTTACTAGGTCTACTCTCTCTCCCTTCTCCAAGAGCTTGATCGTACCTCTTCTTAAAGCTGTGTATGGATCTTGCCTCCATTACATCACTTTGTGTGTGTGTCACTGGCAGTTTCTGATCCATGCATAATCTTTAACATTTGAATTAATTTACGTAGTTCGTTTCCATTATTAGTATTTAATGACTTATCTGTTCTTATTTGTAATTACCCACTTGTGTGTCATTACCTAACTTCAGTTTCCTGGGTCGAGTTCTGGCTCCTTGGGCCGTCTCTTAACTTTCCACCAATGAAAATGGTTTGGCTCAGTCAAATATGATGAGACCTTGATCCTCCAGGAGACCTTGATCCTCCAGGAGACCTTGATCATCCAGGAGACCTTGATCATCCAGGAGACCTTTTTTGGGACCGGGCCGCTGGGGCGTTGACTCTTGGAAACATCCTTCAGTGTATCCTTCCACTTTGCCATCCTGTCACACTGGCACTAAAGATGCAACTAACATCCCCGTGGTTCATCTATCTCCACGTTCCACTTCACGTGTGAGTGTGCAACGGAAGCCTATTAAATGTTTTGCACTCTAGCAGGATTGCTCGACTTTTCTTTATCGCGTGAACGTTTAAGATGGTGGGAAAATAATAAGTTAGATTCAGTATATATTTATTTTTCCTTTCTTCTTTATTTCTATTGTTCTTATTTCTGTAATATTTCCTTGCCGATTCCTGAGGCCTGGTGTGAGACCGGGCTGCAGGGGCGATGATCCCCGGAAACACTACCAGATACAACAGTCTCCCTACGTACCACGTCATCACAATTCAAATTGCATATCTCTGAACTACAAAGTGCTCTGAAAATTTTGCCCTACGTAATTATGTCTCCAGTATTCCTCTCCGCGGCAGTCATTAGGTTCGTTGTGACTATCTCGTATATCTATCAGATATATACTAAATGGTTATAACTGTGACCATAATTTTTAAAGGGGTGGTCCGGTAAGCCAACGGAAGGCGTCGGTCAGATGACCAAAAGCTCCAACGGCGGGTCATCTGACTAAGACCCGCGTCAGGAAACAATTGTCCTGTTTCCTGACGAACCTTACCTAACCGTTACCTCATAGTGCATTCCTCTTAAGTTCCACGACTAGTCTGGTTGCAAACCTTTGTACTTTTCGAGCTTCTACATGTGGTGCTTGGTGAGGTGTGTGCTCCGCACTGGGGCACCGTACTCGACCATGGGTCAAACATTATCTCGTTGCTGAAGAAGCTTCTGGGGTTTGCTAGACTTGTATATGAAGCTGAAGTGCCTGGGGTGAAGGAGAGGTGGGTCCTGTGGGGTGAAGGAGAGGTGGGTCCTGTGGGGTGAAGGAGAGGTGGGTCCTGTGGGGTGAAGGAGAGGTGGGTCCTGTGGGGTGAAGGAGAGGTGGGTCCTGTGGGGTGAAGGAGAGGTGGGTCCTGTGGGGTGAAGGAGAGGTGGGTCCTGTGGGGTGAAGGAGAGGTGGGTCCTGTGGGGTGAAGGAGAGGTGGGTCCTGTGGGGTGAAGGAGAGGTGGGTCCTGTGGGGTGAAGGAGAGGTGGGTCCTGTGGGGTGAAGGAGAGGTGGGTCCTGTGGGGTGAAGGAGAGGTGGGTCCTGTGGGGTGAAGGAGAGGTGGGTCCTGTGGGGTGAAGGAGAGGTGGGTCCTGTGGGGTGAAGGAGAGGTGGGTCATGTGGGGTGAAGGAGAGGTGGGTCCTGTGGAGTGAAGGAGAGGTGGGTCCTGTGGGGTGAAGGAGAGGTGGGTCCTGTGGGGTGAAGGAGAGGTGGGTCCTGTGGGGTGAAGAAGAGGTGGGTCCTGTGGGATGAAGGAGAGGTGGGTCCTGTAGGGTGAAGGAGAGGTGGGTCCTGTAGGGTGAAGGAGAGGTGGGTCCTGTAGGGTGAAGGACAGGTGGGTCCTGTGGGGTGAAGGGATGTTAACATGAGGGGGAGGGAAGTGAACTACAGCAGGTAAGGAAAGGAATTAACATAAGGGAGAGTTAACATGAGGGGGAGGGAACTGAACTACAGCAGGTAAGGAAAGGAATTAACATAATGGAGAGTTAACATGATGAAGGAGAGGTGTTAAATGAGGGAAGCGAGATGGGTCTTAAAGGATAAGGAGAGGTGTTAACATGAGGGAGGAGATGATCACAGGAGGGAGGGGAGGCGTTAACAGGAGAGAGGTGATCACAGGAGGGAGGGGAGGTGTTACCAAGAGGGAGGAGGTGATCACAGGAGGGAGGTGTTAACAAGAGGGAGGGGGTGATCACAGGAGGGCGAGGAGGTGTTAACAAGAGGTAGGAGGTTATCACATGAAGGAGGGGAGGCGTTAACAGAGGGAGGAGGTGATCATAGGAGGAGGAGGTGTTAACAAGAGGGAGGGGTGATCACAGGAGGGAGGGGAGGTGTTAACAAGAGGGAGGAGGTGATCATAGGAGGGTGGGGAGGTGTTAACAAGAGGGAGGAGGTTATCACATGAAGGAGGGGAGGCGTTAACAAGAGGGAGGAGGTGATCATAGGAGGAGGGGAGGTGTTAACAAGAGGGGGGGTGATCACAGGAGGGCGAGGAGGTGTTAACAAGAGGTAGGAGGTTATCACATGAAGGAGGGGAGGCGTTAACAAGAGGGAGGAGGTGATCATAGGAGGGAGGGGAGGTGTTAACAAGAGGGAGGGGGTGATCACAGGAGGGAGGGGAGGTGTTAACAAGAGGGAGGAGGTTATCACATGAAGGAGGGGAGGCGTTAACAAGAGGGAGGAGGTGATCACAGGAGGATGGGGAGGTGTTAACAAGAGGGAGGAGGTTATCACAGGAGGGTGGGGAGGTGTTAACAAGAGGGAGGAGGTTATCACATGAAGGAGGGAGGCGTTAACAAGAGGGAGGAGGTGATCATAGGAGGGAGGGAGGTGTTAACAAGAGGGAGGGGTGATCACAGGAGGGAGGGAGGTGTTAACAAGAGGGGGGGGGTGATCACAGGAGGGAGGGAGGTGTTAACAAGAGGGAGGAGGTTATCACATGAAGGAGGGGAGGCGTTAACAAGAGGGAGGAGGTGATCATAGGAGGGAGGGGAGGTGTTAACAAGAGGGAGGGGGTGATCACAGGAGGGAGGGGAGGTGTTAACAAGAGGGAGGAGGTTATCACAGGAGGGAGGGGAGGCGTTAACAAGAGGGAGGAGGTGATCACAGGAGGATGGGGAGGCGTTAACAAGAGGGAGGAGGTTATCACAGGAGGGTGAGGAGGTGTTAACAAGAGGGAGGGGGTGATCACAGGAGGGTGAGGAGGTGTTAACAAGAGGGAGGGGAGGTGGGACACACACGTACAGCGTTGATCAGCAGTCATTATTTTGCTTTTGCTAGTCTGACACAGTGAGCACGGCTATTTTTTCTTTCTCTACGTTATCTCCCCCTTTCACTCCCTCTCTTCCTCCCTCTCACGTCTCTTCACTTTCTTTTCTCCCTACCTTCCTCCCTCTTCACTTTCTCTTCTCCCTACTTTCCCCATCTCTCCCCTCTTCTCCCTGTCTACCCCATTTCTCCCCTCTCTCGCTCTCTCCTCCCCCCGCCTTCCTCCCCTCCTTACTCTGGCATGTTTGCGTAGCGACAGGCGGAGTGTTGGGTGTTTGCATGATGTAGGAGGAGCCGCCACTTGCTCATAAGGCGCTGAATATTTATGTGGGGAGACGTGTGTGTGTGTGTGTGTGTGTGTGTGTGTGTGTGTGTGTGTGTGTGTGTGTGTGTGTGTGTGTGTGATTTGTTCGTCGTATATTTTTTTTTTTTCAGAATTTCCAATGTTTGTAGCACTCACTGCCTCGTTTTTTCAATCGTTCCATTGATCAGCAAGCGTATTTACGAAGAAGTTTTTATTCCGGTATCCCTTCAGCTCTTACTTTTTCTTCTCAGTTTGCAGCTGTGACTTCTTGTTATCCCTGTTGCAGGTATACAGCTTCCTTATCTATTCTCTCATGTTATGTTGGTTATCCTATTTCATCTTTTCCTTCTATCATCCGGCGTCGACATTTTCACTATTTTCAAATTTTATCACAACTCATATTTTTTTTTTTACTGTGAAACCATTTTCCAGCATTTCGAATCTTTTCTATTTTTTTAGCCATGGGCACCACGTAACTACTATATATTCAGTTTTTTTTTGTCGAAAATATGTTTTTAAAATGCCCTCTTTAGCATTTCACCATTTGTACATTTAAAAGCTGTTTCATAATTCGCAATTATAGCATGCAAATTTTTCACAGTTTCGTTTATTCAATCTCACTGTGACGAAATTTTTTCCTCAATAACTCTTAGGTTCCTCTAGATGATACTTTCAATATTCTGTCATATAATCAATTTTTTTTTCACGTGGCCAAATTTCCCATTCTTACGTTTACATTGCAAGAACTTTTATCTACATTAAATTCCACTCTGATCGGACTATCAAGTCATCCCGTAGAGAACTGAAGGTTCTGTGCACCGTGTAGCGAGTCTCTTGCTCTCGCTGGTAGTGATTTTGGTGGGCACTTTGGGTACAGTCTCTCGTGAGCTTTCTAGGTGTAGATTATGATGCATCTTTCCTGTGATGACACTTGTTATGTGTTGAGTATTTGACTCCACCTCTTTATCAAGTGCTTTCCCATTACCACCTGAATACTTATGCAACATATGGGAATCTTTATTAAGGAATCGTTTCGCCACATAGTGGCTCAGTCAGTCCAATACAAAGTTTTGTATTGGACTGGTGAAGCCACTGTGTGGCGAAACGTTTCCTTAATAAAGATTTCTATATGTTGCATAAGTGTCTCAATCTTCAACTTGTCGGTTTTCAAAACTATTTATCACACCTGAATAGGTTGAAGTGTTTTTATTATGTTAATGGATTATCCGTTTCTTTCGCTGTCCTCTACTGTATGTTCCCTGACATCCACTTCTCGCACCTCAGCCTGGATTCGACTCCAGGCTGAGGGACTGATTACCTCAAACTCCTTCTGATCTTCATTCTTCTTTGTATTGGACTGATGAAACCATTGTGTGGCGAAACGTTTCCACAGTAAAGCTACCCAAGTGTTGCACAAGCGTCTAGTTTTATCAGTCCTGTGAGTATTTTGTATATCATGATGATGTCACCTCTGGTCCTCTCTTCTAGTATTACTAGTTTTGGTTCCTCAAATTTCTACTTGTAGTCCATCCCTCTCGGCTCTGAGGTCGTTGCAAATCTTGGTTCGTTCTCTGGTTTCTTTATATGCTTGATCAGGTGCGGGTTGCATGCTGGCGACGCATACTCAAAATGGGCCTAACGTGCACCGTGTGTAATATTATAAATGGATAGGGCTTTAACCAGTGTTGGGATTGTGGTGACAGGAAGTGAATACAGTGTTTAATTTGGATATTTTTTATTTTTTTTTAGAATTTCCTTTTTAACCTCAACTTTGGCTTGGTGAAAACAAGGATTAATCTTTATTTGTATGTGGTAAGAGCGCTAACACTAATCTTTCCTTTTCCAGGTAAGCTTGCTTAAACTTCGAGGGATTCCAACTCAGCCGTAAGTAAGGATCCAGCTTGACTGCTGCGCCCGCTCTTGTGCACCGCCTGGTCCTCGACCAGCTGCAGGGAGGCAACCCATTGCCCATTTTCACACCATCAGTGATACACGTGTAAATTTGAACATTTCGTGGCTGTGCTCAGCCTCCTTATTTGCCAGATTTATCCTTTTTTTAATTACTTATTTGTGGTTGAATATAGGTGTTTGTAGTCCTATGTTGCCTAAATCACCTAGGTTAAAATATAGAAAAAGATATTTTCAATTTTTTTATTAAGCGTTAATAAATTGTCATTAGGAACGTCGTGAGAAAATTAATGTATTTTAAATTAGGACAGGTTGGTACCTATGTGGTACCTATCTTGACTTGTATATGGTGACGCAGGGAGAGGGGTCGAGTCTCACCTCCTATCGCAGCCCCATATGTATTACCAGGTTCTCTTCCAATTTCTTAGGCCCTATCATATGAACTTCTTTGTAAAGTCGTGTATGGAGTATGTCTCCACCCCTTCTTCATGCACGTCGTTCAAGTTTATAACTGTCACGTGGCTGAAGAATTATGTCTTGACATCCCTGTGGTTCAGTTGTTTCTTGAAATCACTCTGTGCTCTCCTGTTCACGTTGCTAGTCTTTCCAGGAGTCCCTGTGTTTGTTTACCTTCAAGAGGGTTACCGTGTCCTACCCTTCCTGTCATGAAGCCTCATTACCTTCCATTTCCCAGGTGCGATATGACCTTCATTAGTTTAGCACTTCCCCATGAATGTAATAATAATAATAATAATATTATTATTGAAATGCGCCATTGACATTTCAGCCGGTCATATACATTTAATTTAGTGTGATGTGATGAGTTTGAAAGTGTGTGATCAGCATAATGTATTGCGCCGCATAGAGCAGCATGAGTACGTACACAAGCTTATTGTGTATGTAGTGAAACTCTTCAACTGTATTAAATTACATACTGTATTTTCATTTATATATTTTTTATTTTTCATTTATAGTTTTTATTTTTTTATTAAACATGAAATATAAAGTCCGATGAATAAAGTGTCGTAATGGGAAAGGTTGGCGGGGTGAAAGGAATGAAACTGAAGCCTGGAACATAGTTCAATTCGTAATAAGAGAGAGGGTTCCAGTTGTCAACTTGCGGGAAGTCGAGGGTGTTGTTTGTGTCTCAACAGCTGTTGTGTGATGAACTAACCTGTGAGGCAGGAACTCTTGGAGGTTTAAAACGGGGAACATTGGACGTGTTTCCTTACACCTGCTGACCCTGTTCACCTAGCAGCAAGTAGGTACCTGGGTGTTAGCCGACTGGTGTGGGTATCATTGTGGGGGATGGTAGGATAGGTACCTAGGATAGGGTTGGGCCTTGACATGAGCTGAGGCAGGATAACAACTCTTAACGTGTAAAATTGATTTCTGTAACAAAAATAAAGACATTTTTTTAATTCATGGCTAGATAGATATTGAGTGAATGATGGTATGTGTGTTTTTTTAAGAGGGGGTTCACCTTATCACGGCAAGTGACTGCCTGTGTGTTAAGAAACTACTATTTTAAGATTGTAATATGCTAATACATCACTAGTAAATGTTGAGCTTAATTCACCGTCTACCCACACTTAGGGAGGTTAGGATGACGCGTGAGTCTGCAATGGATCATTGTCAAGTCACAACTGAGAGAGTAGGAGAAGCTTAATCTTTGATTTCTTATTTTTCTTTTATGAGACAGTTATACAACATGAGGCAATTTTATTATGGAAACCTTTCGCCCACCAGGGGATTCTTGGCTCTTGGTAATATTTAGCTTGTTCCACTTAGAGATTTTTTTTTTTTTTGCAGCATTGAGACAGTGTGAAAAGTAACGTGGGTAAACCTGTTCATTATGGCGGTCAGGTCGTCCCCTCGTGGTTGAGCCTGATTACCTCTCATTTCACAGGCATTCTGTGACCCCTAAGGTTTAGCACTTTTCCCCCAGTATTATGATAAAAATAATTTATTATTATAATACAGTGGTATACAATACTCACAAGATGATGAATAAGACACATGTGCAATATTTGGGTATCTTTATTGACGCGCAATAATATTTATTGTCTGTGCAACAAGACTCTTTAATCGAACAGAAGTGTCAGGGAAGGACACCTATGCATCCCTGTCTAATGTGTCAAGGGGACACACCCCAGGTGTCAGGGAAACACCTGCCCCAGGTGTCGGGAAGACACGTGCCCCAGGTGTCAGGGAACACACCTGCCCCATGTGTCAGGGGGACACACATCTGCCCCAGGTGTCAGAGGGAACACACCTGCCCCAGGTGTCAGAGGGAACACACCTGTCCCAGGTGTCAGGGAACACACCTGCCCCAGGTGTCAGAGACACACCTGCCCCAGGTGTCAGGGAACACACTGCCCCAGGTGTCAGGGAGGACACACATCTTCCCCATGTGTCAGGGGGACACACATCTGCCCCAGGTGTCAGAGGGAACACACCTGCCCCAGGTGTCAGGGAACACACCTGCCCCAGGTGTCAGAGAGAACACACCTGCCCCAGGTGTCAGGGGGAACACACCTGCCCCAGGTGTCAGGGGAGGACACACATCTTCCCCATGTGTCAGGGGGACACACATCTGCCCCAGGTGTCAGAGGGAACACACCTGCCCCAGGTGTCAGAGGGAACACACCTGCCCCAGGTGTCAGGGTGACACACATCTGCCCCAGGTGTCAGAGAGAACACACCTGCCCCAGGTGTCA
The DNA here is from genome assembly GCA_009830355.1 of Cherax destructor. NCBI lineage: Eukaryota > Metazoa > Arthropoda > Malacostraca > Decapoda > Parastacidae > Cherax > Cherax destructor. Next base: position 695,883 of record WNWK01000124.1, read on the forward strand.
GGGGGAACATACCTGCCCCAGGTGTCAGGGGAGGACACACATCTGCCCTAGGTGTCAGGGGAGGACACACATCTGCCCCAGGTGTCAGGGGGGCACACATCTGCCCCAGGTGTCAGGGGGAACACACCTGCCCCAGGTGTCAGGGGAGGACACACATCTTCCCCAGGTGTCAGGGGGGACACACATGCTCCAGGTGTCATAGCAGGGACCCCTGCTCAAAACAACCTCAACAACTCCCCTTATTTATCTTCTGGAAATATTCATAACAGTAATATAATCTATCCAGTCCCGAGCCTCCGTGCTTACACACATTTTATGCTCGATAAATCAGTGCGTCATAAATTAGTTGTGCAGTTATTCCCACTCATTGTAATTTATAGAGCAGTGCCATTCATGTCGCTTTAATTAGCAAAACTGCCGTGCGAATACTAATTAGTGGGGTCATAATTCATGTCCAGGGCGGAGTTAAGGCGCACCTAAACGCTGCTATCGCAGAAAGATAAGATAATACTTTGGTATCAGGCAGGTGATGGAGATGTTTTCAAGAGTCTCGGTGTGGTGTTGGTCAGCTAGTGTGGCAGGGAGAGTCAGACTCCCGGTTTAGCGGTGATGGCACTGCCATTCAGACTCCCGGTTTAGCGGTGATGGCACTGCCATTCAGACTCCCGGTTTAGCGGTGATGGCACTACTATTCAGACTCCCGGTTTAGCGGTGATGGCACTGCCATTCAGATTCTCGGCTTCGCAATAACGACACGGCCAATCAATGACGCCATAATCAAAGCCATTCAGGAACTACGGCTTCGCAATAACAGCGCAGCCAATCAATAACACAGTAGTCAAAGGCAATCAGGAATCCCGGCCTCGCGGTGACGTTTGTTGATGATTCTAGGGGTCATCATCCCTGCAAGCCGTACTCGGACTTAATCAGTCAGGCTATCGGTGCAAGCAAGCAGTCCAACGTAAATATCACGGTTCCACTGATCAGAAACTGCTTGGAGGAAGGTGGCAAGTTAGGTGTCTAAACGTTTGGAAGCTTTATACTTATTCATCGCTTTTCATTTGGGGAAATTTTGCATCGTCTGTCGAGTGCCTCCTCGCGTTTGGAGTAATTTTACCATCAAGATACATAAGGCAGTAGTCCCTAATCTGCACACAGCCAAATCATCCTTCTGGCGTGAAAAATATGGACGAAAGTATAGAGTAAATGCAGTTAAAAGCAAGGGTACCCTAAGCCACTCAATCTGTGTGATTAATTATAGAGAAATTATACATAACTTTTGTTACCACAATGTAACTATCATATATATACATTAAGGAAGCTAATAGATGTTCCTCCCCTCTAAAAAAAAAATTGCAAGAGATATTACAATGATTTTTAATTGTGTTGGAAAAGAGAGATAAAGAAGTGAACGAAATGGTTAGATAAATAATACAAACGGGTGAGATGTGTGGTTGGTATACTGAGCCTAATAATGGAAACATGTTTAGTGCCTTGTGAGTCACCGTAGGGGCGCAGTGCGGCCACCAGGAGCCATCACTGCAAGACACAATCTCTTGTACGCTTGAGACCTAATTTATTAATGCGTCAGCCACAATGACTGACTCGTGTTCTGTTTCTCTCACCCCTCTCATAATCCCCTCCCGACCCTTCCCTTGCTCCTTTTCCCTCTACTCTCTTTCCCTTCTCTGCTCCCTTTTTCTTTTCTGCTTCCATTCCCACTTCTGCTCTCTCTCCTTGTCCCAGCTCTAACCCCTCTCTCAACTTTATGTGGTGTATAAAGTGCTTCCAGTCATTCATTCCGCTGCCCTCCTCTCTCTCTCTCTCTCTCTCTCTCTCTCTCTCTCTCTCTCTCTCTCTCTCTCTCTCTCTCTCTCTCTCTCTCTCTCTCTCTCTCCCTCCCTCTTATTTACACAATGGTTCTACAGGGTATGGTTACGAGTTCCTTCCTTTATTTACCAGTTAAGAGCTGTGACCTACCTCAGCTTATTTGAAATCCTTTTTGTTGTTATGAGATGTTGCATGCAAAGAGTACGTCACCTTATTCGCAGCATGTTAACACACCCACATAGGCTGCCTCACCAACCAGTGAACCATCTTGTTAAGGATTTGGTGATCGGGGCCCCATCACCAGATCAACAACTTGGTTCAGCCAGTCATAATGTGGGTCTGGCAATGGTAAAGGTGATGTGGATTCCACTCACATGTTTACCATTGTCATTCCCACCCTGAGCTGGTTGTTGTACGGTCGTCTCTGTCTCTTGGCTGTTGTTTTGCCTTGACTACCGTGGCGTGCACTAATACTACTCTTATTTGTATATAGTGTACATAATTGTATAAAGATATAAATGGCTTGGTGAAGGAAAAATACAATTCAAAGCATTTTCTACTGTGTTTCTTTGCTCCAAGCTCCCTTTTACACTCAGGATAACATGCCTTAGAACCTGAGGTTGTAATATGATACATACAAATAGGAAATAGGATGAAATTAGCGCCATCTGTAGGCCACCGATTTCATTTGGTTAGCTGACTTTATTTCATCGATAGCATTATACTGTGCGAAGATGTTCCAGACTCTGGTCATTTTAGAAATGAATGAACTCAGATGAAGTGATGTTCTTGAGAAGGTTACAACCAGAGTGTAGTCGCTGTTCCCCGCCAGTCTTTTCTCTGACCACAAGTGTGATATCTTGACAATATTGGCCTTTTACATAACAGTAAGGACACCCACATCCCTCCGGTGTTGAAGCCTCTGCTGGAATGACAGATTTGTCCAGGCTGGGTTCAGACGAGAGGCGAGTCATTTTCCTCTGTTCTCTGTTCTGTTAAGAAGTCGTAGGTGAGACAGAGAACAGGCAGTCCAAGAAAGTGGAGCATACCCAAAGTGTGAGCGCACTTGTGCCTCTCGCAGTCTTGCAGCCTCTACTGTCGAGCAGATGCGAGATACGTCTAAGTGCTGTAAGCCTCCTGGCCGCCTTGTTTACAAGATTTACTATTACTACATGGTTCTTCATAATCAGTTTGGAATCAAAATTCACCCCAAGGATAACCACCTCATCCCCGGGTTCCAACGCTCTCCCATTCATTCTTACCACTGCTCCAGCATTACCACCATGGTGCCTCGAGACCATCATGGTGCCTCGAGACCATCATGGTGTCGAAACTTTTCAAAGGTATATCAAAGGTTTAAAGATATAGGCTCATACAGCTGTAAGCTGTTGATTCTTTCTCTCTCTCTCTCTCTCTCTCTCTCTCTCTCTCTCTCTCTCTCTCTCTCTCTCTCATCAGCTAGGAGAGCACGTCCGTCCCTCTACTAGTTGTGACAAGAATTCACAATACATTTAAATATTGTACATTTCCCTTTTATAGAAGCTGTGGTAATTGTAGCGTTATATCAGTATGTGTGAGGAGTGGCTGGGGCAGCCCCAGTGTTTGTCCTGGACACCACAACACCAGCCAAGAACCAGACCTAGCAGCTGGTCTCGTGGGAGAGCCAGACTCAGCAGCTGGTCTCATGGAAAAGCCAGACCTAGCAGCTGGTCTCGTGGGAGAGCCAGACTCAGCAGCTGGTCTCATGGAAAAGTCAGACCTAGTAGCTGGTCTCGTGGGAGAGCCAGACCCAGCAGCTGGTCTCATGGAAAAGTCAGACCTAGTAGCTGGTCTCGTGGGAGAGCCAGACCCAGCAGCTGGTCTCATGGAAAAGTCAGACCTAGTAGCTGGTCTCGTGGGAGAGCCAGACCCAGCAGCTGGTCTCGTGGGAGAGCCAGACCCTGCAGCTGGTCTCATGGAAAAGTCAGACCTAGTAGCTGGTCTCGTGGGAGAGCCAGACCCTGCAGCTGGTCTCATGGGAAAGCCAGACCATGTTATTTACGTTCCTCATTTAAGGGAATGCCTTGATGATCATGAAGGGCTCTTGATCCGAGGAATTGAAACCATCTTCCATTTCCTCATATCAAGCATGATTACATCCCTATTTTCAGGCGCAGTATGACACCAACTGGTTTAGCGCCTCCTAAAGAATTCAGTAGTTTATGGAAATGTTTTTTATGGTCTTTCAAATGATGAGCATCGTGTCGATCTCACGGTTGTAGCTCTTGTCTTCAAATTTGATGATGATAATAATAATAATAATAATCGCCATTTAAAGGATGGAGAATAAAGGTCAAATTGTCTTGAATAACCCTCATGAGTTTAGAATTTCAGGTCAGTGTAAGTGAAATTTTCTTGCTTGTGTTGTCGAGATGAGATTTTTCTTCATGTATTCGTCACCCTGACATGGGTCATTGGTAATACGTAAGATGGTCCGTTCAGTGTTGTTGGCGCTGTGGTGTGGAGCAACACCAGTGGCTGCTGGACCGATGGCAGGCCATGCCATCAGTGGCTGCTGGACCGATGGCAGGCCACGCCAGCAGTGGCTGCTGGACCGATGGCAGGCCATGCCATCAGTGGCTGCTGGACCGATGGCAGGCCACGCCAGCAGTGGCTGCTGGACCGATGGCAGGCCACGCCAGCAGTGGCTGCTGGACCGATGGCAGGCCACGCCAGCAGTGGCTGCTGGACCGATGGCAGGCCACGCCAGCAGTGGCTGCTGGACCGATGGCAGGCCACGCCAGCAGTGGCTGCTGGACCGATGGCAGGCCACGCCAGCAGTGAACGCTGCCTCTAGAGCGGGCACCAGCAATCTGTTTTATCAAACGCGGGCTCATACTTTTTCTCCCTTTCCTCCAGAGCACAGTAAGATTAGCATGAATCCCACTAGACATACCTACGGTCGGTTTCGAGGAGTTTTCTAGACTTTCTTGTTTGCGTTACTCAGGTAACAGGCCTACACAGCCAGCATAATCTTGATGAGATGGCACTTGCTGTAGGAAGGTCCGTCTCGCCCCTGCCTTAAAGACGTTCACTGGAAGAGCAGTTGTCAACGCGATCTTATATGCAGCTTCTGTATTGTGTGAGGCACGTGGAGGCCTGGCCTGTACTCTGTGACTGAGGTCTAGAATGTCTAGTGTAGCTGAGAACCGTCCCGTGTATTGTATCTTAGGTAGGGTTCAGTGTAGCTGAGGTCTTGTCCGTGTAGTTGGCTGAAGTCTGGTCTAGTATAGCTGAGATCTGGTCCATGTAGTTTGGCTGAGCTCTGGCCCACGTAGTATGGCTGAGCTCTGGCCCACGTAGTCTGGGTGAGGTCTGAACCCATGTAGTATGGCTAATTTTTGGCTCACGTAGTGTGGCTGAGGTATGGCTAAGAAACCCGCTGTAGTACCCACCAGCAAGGGCGGTGCCTCAACTGTACGCCAGATAATCTCAATTTTCTATCTAATTACTAGACTTGACACTCATGCTTCATTCATGGAGAGGAACTGTGCACAAGTGATGGAGGAGGAGGAGGAGGTAATATAAAAGTGTTCTCACTGCCAAGTTGAGCCTCACAGGTGAGGGTACCCATGCGTTGGCCAGCTAGTCAGGATAGACGTAGACAAGTGTACCTGCGTGAATATTTATGAAGTGACCAAAACAAGCTGGCCCAGGATCCCAGCCGATGTATTGCAGCTATCCAAGTCCGTTGGTTGTTTTGGAACGAAGCTCCGTGGCCTCCCTGGAGGTTCAAATCCGTGGGTCCCCATTGGAGCTGGAATTTTGTGTTCTTCCAGGAGGTGAAGTTCTGTGGTCCCTAGGAAGTTTTAATTTATCTTGTTGATTAGTGTGGTAGTTTGGCAGTCCACGGGTATTTTGCTCGTCTTACAGTGCGTCCAGAACCATGACGACGTGCATACCATCCCCATCATTATGGTTGGATACCGTCGGCAAAGCTGTGTTCGCACTAATGAACAAAAGAACACAGTAAAGTCACTGGAACAATACACAAATAACTCACACACAGGAGAGAGGAGCTTATGACGAAGTTTCGGTCCGACTTGTACAGATTACGAGTCACAGTGTGAGACTTGTAAATGGTCCAAGTAGGACCGAAACGTTGTCATAAGTTTATCTCTCTTATGCTCCAGTTATTTGTCTACGTTCACAATAAAGCGTAAATGTGAGTATTTGACAGCACTGGCTAAGCAGTGGATAGATACAGAAGCGACCTGTGTTGACCTGGTCTTTGTAACTGTTGTGATTCTGTGTGTTTAACAATCTTAATACGTTCAATGTCGAAGATTTTGGATAATGTGTGGCGGCGGTGCTATAGATCACTATTTTTTTCGCAATTATCTTGCTGCCACTTTTGTTGATTGCAGCAATATCTACGGTGTTTTGTGGTTGTGGGATGAGCCAAGGCCTGGTGTGGAGTGTATGGGCGTGTGCTGTTTACCGGTAACCCACTCCCAGTCATCCTGATACTGGTAACCCACTCCCAGTCATCCTGATACCGGTAACCCACTCCCAGTCATCCTGATACTGGTAACCCACTCCCAGTCATCCTGATACTGGTAACCCACTCCCAGTCACCCTAATACTGGTAACCCACTCCCAGTCATCTTCGTACTGGTAACCCACTCCCAGTCATCTTGATACCGGTAACTCACTCCGTCATCCTGATACTGGTAACCCATTCCCAGTAATCCTGATACTGGTAACCCATTCCCAGTCATCTTAATACTGGTAACCCACTCCCAGTCTATCCTCCCCAACACTGGAGCAGTGTTTGGGGAGATGACCTAGGGGGGATAGGGACATGGGGGATGGGGAGGGGGTGAAGCAGCCAGAGTTACTGGATAATGAGCCCTAATTACTTGGTTACCCACGCTTGTCTGGCCCCCATCCTGCCACCAATTATGTTTATCCTCCCCTCTCTATCCTATTATCCCTCCCTCCCTCACTTCTTATCTCCCTCCCTCCCTCCCTCCCTCACTTACTTCTTATTTCCCCCTCCATCCCTCCCTCACTCACTTCTTATTCCCCCTCCATCCCTCCCTCACTCACTTCTTATTCCCCCTCCATCTCTCTTTCATCTCTTATCCCCCTCACTCCTCATATCCCTCCTCCCTTACTTCTTATCCCCCTACCTCCCTCACTTCTTATCCCTCCTCCCTCACCTCTTATCTCTCCCCCTCACCTTTCCCCCTTTCCTCACCTCTTATTCCTCCATCTCGAATAACTCTCACCCTCTCCCTCTCTTCCGCCACCTCTTATCCCTCTCTTCCGCCACCTCTTATCCCTCTCACCCTTAGTCTCTCCTCCCTCAACCCGCCTCTTCTCCTTCCTCACCCATCAATTATCTCTCTCCTCTCATCCTCCTCTCTTATACCGCTCCTCTTTTATCCACCCTCTCCCACATAATCTTCAAAAAAAAAAAGTGGTAAGCATTGGTCACATTTCAGGCTTTTAGATATCTTTAACGTTGAAATGATTCTCCATTTCCTGTATGGTTTGTTTGGAGGTGCTTCTAAATGGCTGGATGTTTGGAGGTGCTTTTAAATGGTTGGATGTTTGGAGGTGCTTTTAAATGGTTGGATGTTTGGAGGTGCTTTTAAATGGTGGGATGTTTGGAGGTGCTTTTAAATGGTTGGAGGTGCTTTTAAATGGTTGGAGGTTTGGAGGTGCTTTTAAATGGTTGGATGTTTGGAGGTGCTTTTAAATGATTGGATGTTTGGAGGTGCTTCTAAATGGCTGGATGTTTGGAGGTGTTTTTAAATGGTTGGATGTTTAGAGGTGCTTTTAAATGGTTGGATGTTTAGACATGCTTCTAAATGGCTGGATGTTTGGACGTGCTTGTTAATGGTTGAATGTTTGAACGTGCTTCTTAATGGTTGAATGGTTGAACGTGCTTCTTAATGGTGAATGTTTGGACGTGCTTGTTAATGGTTGAATGTTTGAACGAGCTTCTTAATGGTTGAATGTTTGGACGTGCTTCTTGATGGTTGAATGTTTGGACGTGCTTCTTAATGGTTGAATGTTTGAACGTGCTTCTTAATGGTTGAATGTTTGGACGTGCTTGTTAATGGTTGAATGTTTGAACGTGCTTCTTAATGGTTAAATGTTTGGGCGTGCTTCTTAATGGTTGAATGTTTAGACGTGCTTCTTGATGGTTGAATGTTTAGACGTGCTTCTTGATGGTTGAATGTTTGGACGTGCTTCTTGATGGTTGAATGTTTGGACGTGCTTCTTAATGGTTGAATGTTTAGACGTGCTTCTTGATGGTTGAATGTTTAGACGTGCTTCTTGATGGTTGAATGTTTGGACGTGCTTCTTGATGGTTGAATGTTTGGACGTGTTGCTTGATGGTTGAATGTTTGGACGTGCTTCTTAATGGTTGAATGTTTAGACGTGCTTCTTGATGGTTGAATGTTTAGACGTGCTTCTTGATGGTTGAATGTTTAGACGTGCTTCTTGATGGTTGAATGTTTGGACGTGCTTCTTGATGGTTGAATGTTTGGACGTGCTTCTTAATGGCTGTATGTTTACATCTCCCAAAATATTGTTTATTGTTCTAGTGTGTGTGGCTCTTGTCTCTAGCCACACTTTACATTTACTTATTATATTCACAGCTCCATCATCCAAGCTGAACTGCCGAAGGTACTTATGGTCTTACCTGACTCCAACAGTGACAACGACTTGTAATCTGTTGTAGCTTTCCCCATAGACTTGTTTATTTGGCACATTTCATTATGGTGATCTTTTTCCTATGTATACTGTTCTACTCCTGCCTGGCCCATGGCCGGGCTCAGAGAGTAGAGAAACTCTCGAAACTCTTCGAAGGTAAAGGTACGTCTTCAAACTCTTTAGTTACTTCTCACTTCAATAGTGTTTTAAACTGGCACTTCTCCCTGACACCCTCTACTGGCACTTCTCCCTGACACCCTCTACTGGCATGCCTCCCTGACACCCTCTACTGGCACTCCTTCCTCACACCCTCTACTGGCACTTCTCCCTAACACCCTCTACTGGCACTCCTTCCTCACACCCTCTACTGGCACTTCTCCCTGACACCCTCTACTGGCACTTCTCCCTGACACCCTCTACTGGCACTTCTCCCTGACACCCTCTACTGGCACTTCTCCCTGACGCCCTCTACTGGCACTTCTCCCTGACACCCTTTATTGACTCTCCCTGACATTCTTACTATTATTTCTTCCTTTACATTCAGCTTTTGGATTACGTTTACAAAAAAATGGATCTACCAAAAGTGCCAGATTATTCAGGTTGTGATTGTTATGCAGGCCTGCGGGCTGCTAGCAGCAACTGCCTGCTTCACCGCTCAACAATGAAGGCCAGATGGCGTATGTGATCAGTCCATCTTACACATCGGGTCACCATCTGGAAAAGACCCGGGCCGGGACATGAGCGGCGAACCTACAACAACACTGGAGCCAGACCCTACCCTCCTATCTATTTATTGTTCTCATCAGGTGTAAATCACCAGCAAAGAGGGTAACGACTTAATCCCCTGTGGGAGATCATTAGGAAGAGGAGCAGCCCCAGGACTGTTCCCTGAGGGACCCCACTCGTTATGCACGCCCACTCGCAGTTTCTTTTATATCCTGTTTTTTTCAGATGCTCTAGTACTTCCCTTTTATTCCTGCATTTGTTTTTCTAATTTGTGAATTAGTGTCTAGTGGGGTTACCATATCGAAACCTCTCTTGCAGTTTAAGAAAATGCTGTCCACCCAGCCCCTCGTGTTCTGTGTCATCTAAGTCTATTATAAAACTTCAGGTTTCTAAGTCAGGATTTCCGGTCTGTGAATTGGTGCTGGTTTATATGTGCAAAATATGTAGATGTTTGGACGTGGGGAAGGGAAGTCTTATCATAGATATGATAGAACTTCCATACCTGTGAATTTATCCCATTCTCACAATTTCTCCCATTTTTTCCTAGTACCAACTTACTTTTGTATTTCTCTTCTTCCTATCGCATTCCTCTTCCCTTTATATCTGAAATTATTCCTATATATACTGTTGCCGTGTGACTTGTTTTCCTTATCATTCCTCTTGTGTATATCAAAATATATCACATTCTTCCATCATATTTATAGACTTCGGTGCCGATGTAAATAAAATCTTACCTCTTGGCATATGTTTATTTATATACTATATTCGTCGCATAATTGAAACACTGGTATGTCACGTCTAGAAACAATTAAAAAAACTTTGAATAGTTTACAAACAAAAATCTCAGTGTCACGTTTAATTCTGAAAATGTATCCCTGAGTGTCTCGTCATTTATAATACAATTTTATGCTTTGCTTCACCCGCCACACCTTCCTCGCCGGGTCATCAGTTGAGAGTTCCCGTTTTCTTTCAGCGTGGCTGTGTTTACTCCAGATATTTTATTTTTGGCGTTCCAAGGCTTTCACTGTAATACCTTTTTTCATTTAAATTTTGTGCCGCCTTAAGTCTAAAAGAAATGTTGCGGTTTTAGAAGAAAGCATTTTTGTTTTTTAAACTATTAGCCAGACACCACAGCTCCAGCTGGTGTCGTCCGCCCACTGTTGCTCCACTCATAAAAGTGCTCGTCCCTCTTATATTTTCTTGGCTTAGTAAACGTACCCTCATGATTCTTAGATATTTCACCCACTCGTTCGTCCTTTATCTCAGGAAGCAGACGGTGAGATTAGTTTCTGGAGGAATTACGGCGTGTCATGGAGGACGACGCGGGTGATGGATGAGGATGGAGAGAAGTGATGAAGTTGTGCCACTACATATGATATCAGTCCAGACTCAAAAATGCGTTAAACACTGGTCAGTGGCACTTACCAACCCACATGGAGAAGATAAAACAAGAGAAAAGAAAATATTGTACAGTATGTTTCAGCCTATCACTGAGAAAAAAGAGCAGGTTTTTAAGAAGAAACTGTAATAATGTTGGTAGAATTATCGACAACGTTCTAGGTAAAAGGACACAAGTGCAACTAATGCGACATTTTATTGTGGCAACGTTTCGCTCTCCAGGAACTTTCTCAAGCCCCTCACAAAACTCCGGGAGAGCGAAACGTTGCCACAATAAAATGTAGCATTAGTTGCACTTGTGTCTTGACAAGAAGAAACTGAATTAATACCCCGCCAAGTGCCAGATTTATTAGGGTGTAGTGGATGTGGGGTAGCGGGGCCGCCAACAGCAAAGGCCTAGTCAATTGAACAGTCATTGAGCAAGAAAGCTTGCCCAAAGGCTGAACTGGTGGGGTAGAATAGTAACTCTTGAATCTGTCACAAGCATATCACAGGCCTGCTGAATAGATCCCCTGTACCAGGATAAAATATGTGAAACGTTTCTTATCTTCTGATTTATTTTCTTCTTATTGATTTGTTTGTGCCATGGCTGTAACTAACACACCTGTAACGCTGTAGTTACAAGCGTGACAGCGTACGCAGTAAATGCGTAGCTTCTGGAGAGTGCTGGCCAGAGAATGTTTGTCTTGTGTTATAACTTATCAGTAGTACCGAGGCTTGTGTTACTCCAACATTCGCCCCTTTTTCCTTATCTTCTTACAGAGAAAACAAGTGCAAGTGCAAATTCTCAGATCTGCTGGGTAAATTATGCTACTTTATATTACTTAAGTTTTAACAAGGTTAGAGTACTGTGTTAGACTTAATACTAAACAAAGTATGGACATGTCAAAACATTGCATATTTTACTACTTTTCTTGGAGGAGGAGGAGGAAGGAAGAACACTGGACAAGCATCTTCACCAGGTGCCAGATTAACCAGGCTGTGATGGATATGTGGGGTAGCGGGCCTCCAGCAACAACAGCCTGGTTGCGCAGGCTAGCACCAGACGAACCTGGCCCATGGCCGGGCTCGGAGAGTAGAAAGACTCTCAAAACTCATCAAAGGTATATCACCCTCAGTTCTCTCCAGACTTGACTGACTCCGAAGTGGAGGGAAGGAGGTGAAATTTTCCACAGGCAGCTGCAGAATGCTGAGCAGCAGACACAGCAGCAGCAGCAGGGGACGCAGCGGGAAAGCAGCGGGAAAGCAGCGGAGGGAGGGACACTGAGACGTGGGGGAAGAGAGAGAGGGGAGGGTTGGAGAAGCAGATGGGAAATGAACATCCAGATGAGTTACAGTTTAGGGAGTATGCAACGTTAAGTAGAAGTGAGTCCAAGAACTGGAGCTGAAAATTGTTAAATCGGCTAGACACATACAGCTAAGTGAGTACACAAGAAATAATGAAATTAGAGGAAAATGAAAGAATATAATGTGAGGAGAGAGAACACTCATGTAATGAAGAGGAAAACCGAACATATGATCGGGAACGCATATAAATCAAGAGCACTTCGGCGGTATGTGCAAGTCTGGTCAGACGAAGAACGGCTCTCAGAAACCATAAGAGATCCTGTAGGACTCTGTACAGGACTTGTGCTAAAGCAGTTATAGAGTATGCAGCTCCAGCATGGAGCCCACTCTTGATCAAGCGTGCAAAGAAGCTTCGGGATCTAGTGACTAGTAACGAAACTGGTACTGGAAGTGAAGGGGCTAGTCATTGAGGAGAGACTAAGGGAATCCAAGAAGGGAGGAGAGGAGGACCAGAGGAGGCATTAGTATGATGTAAAAAAATATTACAGACCTGTTGTAACTGCCTGGTCAATCAGGCAGTTACAGCTAGCAACCTGCAGGCCCACATAGCTATCACAACTTGGCTGAGCTCCTTGTGTTCAAAAACTTTAGAAACAGAAGACCGTCGTGGCAGTGTGTGATGGTCCCCACGGTGTGCCAGTGTGATGGTCCCCACGGTGTGCCAGTGTGATGGTCCCCACGGTGTGCCAGTGTGATGGTCCCCACGGTGTGCCAGTGTGATGGTCCCCACAGTGTCTCAGTGTGATGGTCCCCACGGTGTCTCAGTGTGATGGTCCCCACGGTGTCTCAGTGTGATGGTCCCCACGGTGTCTCAGTGTGATGGTCCCCACGGTGTCTCAGTGTGATGGTCCCCACGGTGTCTCAGTGTGATGGTCCCCACGGTGTCTCAGTGTGATGGTCCCTACGGTGTCTCAGTGTGATGGTCCCCACGGTGTCTCAGTGTGATGGTCCCCACGGTGTCTCAGTGTGATGGTCCCCACGGTGTCTCAGTGTGATGGTCCCCACGGTGTCTCAGTGTGATGGTCCCCACGGTGTCTTGATTGATCCCCACAGTGTCTCAGTGTGATGGTCCCCACGGTGTCTCAGTGTGATGGTCGCCACGGTGTCTCAGTGTGATGGTCCCCACGGTGTCTCAGTGTGATGGTCCCCACGGTGTCTCAGTGTGATGGTCCCCACGGTGTCTTGATTGATCCCCACAGTGTCTCAGTGTGATGGTCCCCACGGTGTCTCAGTGTGATGGTCCCCACGGTGTCTCAGACCCCGTGGCTTCTCCCGAGGATTGTTGCTTCTCTCGTAAATTTCACTTTAGTTGCGCCGCCCACGTGACAAGAGAATAAATTGAAAGATAGCGAATGTGTAATGTGTTAGACTTTGTTGGTGGCGGTGGAGGATGTGGTGATAATGATGTGGGGGTGGAGGATGTGGTGGTGGTAATGATGTTGGGTTGAGGATGTGGTGGTAATGACGTGGGGTGGAGGATGTGGTGGTGGTAATGACGTGGGGTGGAGGATGTGGTGGTGGTAATGATGTGGGGTGGAGGATGTGGTAGTGGTGATGTAGGGTGGAGGATGTTGTGGTGGTAATGATGTGAGGTGGAGGGTGTGGTGGTGGTGATGTGGGGTGGAGGATGTGGTGGTGGTAATGATGTTGGGTTGAGGATGTGGTGGTAATGACGTGGGGTGGAGGATGTGGTGGTGGTAATGATGTGAGGTGGAGGATGTGGTGGTGGTGATGTGGGGTGGAGGATGTGGTGGTGGTAATGATGTGAGGTGGAGGGTGTGGTGGTGGTAATGATGTGGTGGTGATGTGAGGTGGAGGATGTGGTGGTGGTAATGATGTGAGGTGGAGGATGTGGTGGTGGTAATGATGTTGGGTTGAGGATGTGGTGGTAATGACGTGGGGTGGAGGATGTGGTGGTGGTAATGATGTGGGGTGGAGGATGTTGTGGTGGTAATGATGTGAGGTGGAGGATGTGGTGGTGGTAATGATGTGGGGTGGAGGACGTGGTGGTGATGATGTGGGGTGGAGGACGTGGTGGTGGTGATGTAGGGTGGAGGACGTGGTGGTGATGTAGGGTGGAGGACGTGGTGGTGGTGATGTAGGGTGGAGGACGTGGTGGTGGTGATGTAGGGTGGAGGACGTGGTGGTGGTGATGTAGGGTGGAGGACGTGGTGATGTAGGGTAGAGGACGTGGTGATGTAGGGTAGAGGACGTGGTGGTGGTGATGTAGGGTAGAGGACGTGGTGGTGGTGATGTAGGGTAGAGGACGTGGTGGTGGTGATGTAGGGTGGAGGACGTGGTGGTGATGTTGGGTGGAGGACGTGGTGGTGATCCTGGGTGGAGGACGTGGTGGTGGTGGTGATGTTGAGTGGAGGACGTGGTGGTGATGTGGGATGAAGGATGGAGGATGTGGTGACAGGATGTGATGGTGGTGGATGTGGGTGGAAAATATGGGGTGATGGATAATGGGGTGGCTGTGGATGGGTGGGTGGTGATTTAGGATCAGGCTTCTATTTTGACCGCATGTACAGTCAGGTTCTTGGTGCTTGTTGTACAGTTTGGTGTAGACACTACAGCTTGATTGATCAGGAAGAGCGCGCTAAAAATGAGTCAAATTTCCTGGTGAAGACAGAGACATACCTTGGTGCATCAGATAACTGGATGCTAGAGAGGCCTGCAGGCTGCTTGCAGTAACAGCCTACTTGACCAGGAAATATCAATAAAGCCTGGATTCATGCTGGGATTCAAGTGTAGAATAACCTTAGAAACTGGTCACAGTAGTGGCTACCTAGAGTCGCCGCCCGCAGTCCAGCGTATGCACCACAGCCAGGCTGATCAGGAACTGATTTAAGGAATCTGTCGAATATCCTCTTGAAAACAACTAGGGATTTGTTGGTAATCCCCCTTTTGGGTGAAGGGAGGGTGTTGAAGAGTCGTGGTCCTTAAACACTTAATGAGTTCTCCCTCAGTGTACTCATTGGAGATATCCTGCACCTTCCTAGTAGGTATCCTGCACCTTCCTTGGGGGTATCCTACACCTTCATTGGGGTATCCTATACCTTCATTGGGGGTATCCTACACCTACCTTAGGGTATCCTACACCTTCCTTGGGGGTATCCTACACCTTCATTGGGGGTATCCTACACCTTCCTTGGGGGTATCCTACACCTTCCTTGGGGGTATCCTACACCTTCCTTGGGGGTATCCTACACCTTCATTGGGGGTATCCTACGCCTTCCTTGGGGGTATGCTACACCTTTGGGGGTATCCTTCACCTCTGCCAAACCTGTGTTCATAAGTAGTAATTTCGGTGTGCAGGTTTTGGAAAAATCTATTATCTTCAAAGGTGCAAATTATAGCTTTCTCGCCTACGTTCTAAGGAGTACAGTTCTGGGGACTTCAAGCGCTCTCCGTAATTTAGGTGCTTGACTGAGTTTATACAAGCTGTGAAAGCTCTCTGCACATTTTCCAGCTCAGCAATTTTCCCTGCCTTTAAGGATGGCGTTAGTACATAGCAATATTCCAGCCTAGAGCAAACGAGTGAACTGAAGAATATCATCATTGGCTTGATATCTCTTGTTCTGAAGGTTCTAGTTATCCAACTTATCATTTTCCTTGCAGTTTCGATAATATTGCTGTGCTCCTTGGGCGTGAGATCTACTGACATTATCACTCCAAGATCTCTTATTTACGTTTTATTGAGTGGTTTGAGTTTGGCTCGTGAAACCGGTCGCAGTAGTGGCTGATGAAATGTAAATATTTGACACGGTGTACAGACTGTTGGCAGTAACAGCCTAGTTGATCAGGCATTTATCAGGGAAGTCTAACCTCAGGCTTGGGTACGAGAGCAGAACTCTAGAAACTGGGCACAGGCATAGTCCCCCTAACCCGTCTGTGGTGCTGAGTGCTTACGGCTAATTAGTTACGCATAAGCCATGTAACCCAATTACGCCTAAATCTGTGTAATAACTCCAGTGATTAGGTCGGCAAACTGGTTCTGATTCATTTGTTATTACTCAGGTCAATTAGGGTGATTATAGCACTGTCCGGAGTTTGCAATGGATGGCCTTGTTGGTGATGGCTGGAGTCTGGGTGTGGTGGGGAGGGTGAGAGATGAATGAGAGATGCTTTACCTCTCTCTGTTTCACAGGATCATCGCCCCCGTGGTTAGTTCTCACAGCAAGGATAGGTTGGTGACGGAGGCTTCAGGCTAGGGATAGGTTGGTAGAGGATGTTAGTGCAGGGATAGGTTGGTGGCGGAGGCTTCAAGCTAGGGATAGGTTGGTAGAGGATGTTAGTGCAGGGATAGGTTGGTGGCGGAGGCTTCAGGCTAGGGATAGGTTGGTAGAGGATGTTAGTGCAGGGATAGGTTGGTGGCGGAGGCTTCAGGCTAGGGATAGGTTGGTAGAGGATGTCAGTGCAGGGATATATTGGTGGCGGAGGCTTCAGGCCAGGGCTGGCTTGACAGTGTAGGTCTCGGAGCAAGGATTTGTTGGCGGTGGAGGTCTTATAGTAGGGATAGGTTGGTGGTGGTCTCATAGCAGATATAAGTTGGTAGTGTAGGTCTCAGAGCAGGTTTAGGTTGGTAGTAGAGGTCTCAGAGCAGGTTTAGGTTGGTAGTAGAGGTCTCAGAGCAGGTTTAGGTTGGTAGTGGAGGTCTCAGAGCAGGGATAGAATGGTCTCAAAACAGGGATAGGTTAATGGTTTTGAAGATATATTGCATGGATGTTGAAAGTTTTTCATTACCAAGGAAAAATATTTACTAGCTTTTTCTTTCTCTCCAAAGTTATTACATATTCCAGTGCCCTCAGGACTGGACTCAAATGCTGAAATATTGTTAGAAGGTATTCATTAGTCCCTTAAAATTAACTGAAGACACTAGACATGCTGAGAGAGAGAGAGAGAGAGAGAGAGAGAGAGAGAGAGAGAGAGAAGAGAGAGAGAAAAAGAGAGAGAGAGAGAGATTTTGTTGGATGGCATTAATTAGTCGCTCGAAATGAGATAATAATTGAAAAGACCATTAACGCGGTTGACACTGTATTATGCTACAGTCTGCGCTTCCCAGTGTGAAAAATAATTTTAATTTGTCTTTTAAAAATGTGACAAATAAGCACATATAAGAAAAGAATTTTGGAGTGTTATTTTTTTTCAAATATTAGACTTATTATTTCACTGAAGGTGGCAACGCCAAAATTCAAACAAAGGCTATTTTGTCCCGATATATGTGCCATTTAACCTCTAAGAATTATTATAATGATAATTATAATGATAATACCGAGGATAATTAAGATTAGGATAACAGGATAACCACACCGTCCATATATTCTCACGAATGACAGTGTAATCGCATACAGTAAGCCTAGTCGTTCGTGGGGCTCTGACCAGGACTCATAATAGGGAAGTGTTGACAGGTCTTATGCTACGGCAAGTGTAGATTATACCCAGTGAAAATCAGAGGTATTATAGGCGCAATTAAGAGAACACTGTGTCAACACTGAAGATCCAAGATTCTCCAGCTTTCTGCCAGCAGATACTGAAATCGTTGCCGGATCAAAGGTGGAAGATTTCCCGTGGAAAGTGGGCCAGTACCTACAGTACGTGTGTGGCAGGTTTGCTAGGTTTGTGATGGCGGTGTGTTATTGGGTGTCTCCTAGCTGAGGTGAGTACAAGTAGGCGCTGGGCATATCTGGAGGGTGTTTCGGGGGTCAACGCCCCCGCGTCCCGGTCCATGGCCAGGCCTCGCTGTGGATCAGGTCCTTCGTGAGTACAGGCAGGTGCTGGGTGAGTACAAGTAGGTGCTGGGTGAGTACAAGTAGGTGCTGGATGAGTGCAAGGAGGGCTGGGTGAGTACAAGTAGGTGCTGGGTGATTGCAAGGAGGTGCTGGGTGAGTACAAGTAGGTTCTGGGTGATTGCAAGGAGATGCTGGGTGGGTACACGTGCTGAGTGATTGCAGGGAGGTGCTGGATGAGTATACGTAGGTGCTGGGTGAGTACAAGTAGGTGCTGGATGAGTGCAAGGAGGGCTGGGTGAGTACAAGTAGGTGCTGGGTGATTTCAAGGAGATGCTGGGTGAGTACAAGTAGGTGCTGGGTGATTGCAAGGAGGTGCTGGGTGAGTACAAGTAGGTGCTGGGTGATTGCAAGGAAGTGCTGGGTGAGTACAGTAGGTTCTGGGTGATTGCAAGGAGGTGCTGGGTGAGTACAAGTAGGTGCTGGGTAAGTGGATGATCAACTTCTAAGAACTCGTTAGCAAGATAATTATGAGGACACTGCAGCGTTGATTCCTTCCTACACTGTGAGTCAACATCCCACACTGTGAGTCAACCTCCCGACACTGAGTGAATCTCCCACACTGAGGCAACCTCCCACGGTAGGTATTAATTCCTCTAATTTTGTTACCATCCTCCACTCTCCACCACAACCACCTTCCTCCCTCCCTCTGCATCACAGCTCTTCAGCGCTACCTTTTTTCGGGGGCAGACCATTATACTGGAAAATTGCTTTTCACTAACAGTCCCATTTAAGGCTTTAGCAAATACATGAACTTTCGCTGTTTACAACTATTCAAACATCTAAATTGTTGAGAGTTCTTAAAATCCCTCAGAATACTCCCTGGAACACATGCGGAAAAATAATGCATCATAATCTACACCCGAAAACCACTGAAGGGACTGCTTTCAAATCTACACTGAAATATCTTGTGAGAGTAGGAGGCACTGTAGGAGGTGACAGGTACCCCTGGTAAAAACAGGTATGGTAAGCACACTTGAGGGTAACTTGCTAATTATAAAAGGTCTTAAGGGAATTATTATTTTTTAAGAGGAAACTTGGCAGGTTTCGGTAAACGTCTTCATAATCTGGGATGTGATGCCTACGTCGGACTGCGTGTTAGAAGCACTAATAGCCTGAATGATCAGGAAAATTGGTTTATTGGGCCGTGGAGATAATTCCCGAAAACAAAAGAAGGTAGGTAGTTAGACCCAGCCTTCTCAATTTCTCCCCGCCATTTTCCCTACTTTTCCCTGCCCCGATATCTCTCCCAAGAGGAATACGTGTGGAGGGGCACCAACAATGCAGGGAAGGTTTATCACAGCGATAAGGAAGATGGCCGCCTTATTGCCTCTCCTAATGGCTTACTCCGACACACACACACACACACACACACACACACACACATACAACACACACACACACACACACACAATAGACCAAGTGTCTATTTGACAAGAGCCTTTGACAAATAGTAATTATTACTACTATGTATGATAATCTATGTAGCTGTATTTGTGTATACCTGAATAAACTTACATACACTCGAATTACTTGGAGCAGTAGTGGAGGCAAACTCAGTGCACAGCTTCAAGATATGATAAGGCCCAAGAGGCCAGAAGTCAGTGATGCTGATCAAATTCGTCTAGGACTGAGAAAGAGTAACCAATAAATAATGAGACTGAAGAATTAGTGAATGTGTAGGGTACATGTATGCAAACTGTCATTCAGAAAAGTAGTGAACTAAATGACAGAATATCAGAAGAACAACCAGACGGCGTAGCTCTCATGGAGACACCGGGATAATGGGTAATAATTTCAGAGTGACTGATGATAAACAGCCATTGGAGACTCGAGGATCTGGGAACAAACACCGAGGAATTAAAACACTAACATAAATATTAAAAACAAGATGGTAAAACACTAATAAGTCGTAAATACCTCTTCACAGAGCAATAGGAACCCATAAGAACAGAGTATCAGAAAAAACAATAGACCAACAAAAAAAGATACTTGAGAATTGAGAAGTGTTGAGAGCAGGAAAAGCTGCTTTTTAATAGGTAGTTTCAATTACACAAAATTCCTGGAAAAACTGTGCCCTGCATGGCGGTAATGGGCAAGAATGTCGAGCGCAAGAATAATAGACACTTGAGTGCAACTGCAAAATATGAGACGAGGATGAGTCAAGTCACTAAAATAATTCTGTTGGCAAAGAAACGGAGTACGTGTTAAGGAATTGTTACATGGCCGTCGAATGGCACTCTAGCGGTGCAGGAGTGCTGCCGTTGCCTCTGAATCCGAAATTTACATAGACTCCGTTCACGAGTCCGCTCTCCTGAATTTACCCGGACTCAGTTTACAGAGCTCTTCAACCATTCAGCTCACTCTTAATTATTTTTTTGTTTAATTTGCATGGGCTATGAAAGAGACACAAGAATTTGTGGAGTGGGTCGGGTTTTGCATCACAAGTGGGGGTGGTATGGAGAGAGAGGAAGCTTACCTTGATGACTTTATATTGTATGTCGTTGTGGCCTCTTTTTAACGAAGTGTGTAACCCTTTCCCCTTACTTTTTTTCCCGTTATTCTCTTAGCCCTTTCTTCCTATTCACTCTTCACATGTCTCCACCCCAACCCAGCTTTTATCCCACCTGTGATCTTAAGTAGTGATCTTAGCAACTAACACCAATATTACTAATAATAATAATAATAAAAATAAAAATACGTAGTATTTCTCAGCCTCGTCGCGTTAAAAAAATATTAAATATATCCTTGCCCCATAAATTGTTTCCTGACTTCTACCTTGACAAGAACCAATTTATATACAATAATTATTAATGTCTAATGCAGTTCAGAACTCCTAAGCTTCTCGTTTTATCAGGTAGCTGCAGTCTGAGGACGCACTTAGTTATATTTAATAAAAAAAATTGCTATAGTTTTCTCAGCTTTTCTCCCTTCTCTGTTCTTTATCCATCCTTCTCAGCTCCTTCCCTCTACCCTAAACTTCTATCCCATTTCATCTCTTCAATCCTTATCTCATTGTCTTTAATGTATCCTACAACTCCCTCTATCCTTCCCGTGGTGACCGTGGGAGTAGAGGGAAGAGTCCGAGGGTTGGATGTCGTTTACCAGATGGATATGACTTACAAACACCAGCTTCCACCTGCCAGAGTAAGCACGCGAGGCTACCTCAAGAACGATACACCCACCATCTCCCACCATGATTCAACCTAATTCGAAACGGCATGTCCGTTTGGGACTTAAACGTTCTTATACCAGAACATTTGTAGGAAGCCAGTCCATAAAATGGGATAATTGTTTAAGTTTTTAATGCATTTTACGTTAACGATAAAGTTTATGTTTGCAGAAGAATGCTTAATTTTCTTGGTCCAAAACGCTGTGTTCACGAAAGCTGCAGGTGATGGCTAATTCTCAACGTTTAGTGGTCATTAAAATGCATTTAACAAATTGTTGGCGAAGTTTAATGACTGCCTGTGGTTTAATGGTATTTTTTTTACTTATAGCCTGCTTAACGTAAAGCAATATTTTTATTAATACCTGCTGTAAATTCCAACGAGCAAATTTGTCTTAGCCATCCCTTAAATCTTAGTGAAAAATATACATGGACGTGAGATGCAGATATGTCAAGGAAGGTCTGTTAATGTCGGAATATTCGATGGCTAACAGCCTCGTCCTTTGTAAATGCGAATGAGAGAAAGAAAGATAGAGAGAGATTGAGAAATTACATCAATTGCGTTCAACTACTACTCATCCTCAATGAGAATTCAGAGTGCGTGTAACATTACTAAAATTCTGGAAAATGAACTGTAAAAAGAGGGGGGAGGGTCCCATTATCATATTTAAGGGTCCTGGTCTTTATCCTAGCGAGGGGTCTTCTTCCTTTTTTTCTAGTTAAGGATCCGGTCCTTTATCCTAGCTAGGCGCCTCGTTCTTTATCCTAGGAAAGGGTGGTTTCTTCCTTTATCTTAGGTAGGGAGTCATGTCATTAATCTTAGGTAAGGGCTCTGTCATTTATGTTAAATAGTGGGGTCCCATCCTTCATACTAATTGGTTTCGTTTTTTATCCTAGCTAGGAGCCCTCTCCTTTATCCTAGTTAGGAGGAACCTTCTTCTTTATCCTAGTTATGGTGTTCTAGCTTTTATCCTAGATATGTTACAGCCAGTCGTTTTGGCCTATCCATCGGGGTCCCCATCGTATATTTTATTTAGGGATGTCCCATCCTTTGTCGTGATTAGGCGGCTGTTGTTTATTATTGGGGAAGGTGTCCTTCCCTTATCCAAGCTAGGAGAAGAGGGAAACTGTAATTACGGTCCCCGCAGCTCGGTCCCAGACCAGGCCTCCTGGTTGGCGGGCTTATTAGTCAGGTTGTTGGTGCTGGCCGCACACAGTCCAACATAGGTTCGTTCTTTTTACCAACCTTGTTATTTTTCATCGTTTCCTGGATATTTATTCATTTGGGTTTATTCCCGTAGCCTCATGCTCACCCAGGTTCCCCGGCTACAAGCCTCTCTCTCAGGGAGAATGGGGCGCCGTGATGAGCTCTTGAACCAGTGAATCAAGCCAAGCCAATCCCTCCCTTGAATCAAACCTGATAATCTTCCATTCCCCCAGGAGCTCTGTATAACCCACACGGGTTTAGTGCTTTCCCATGAATATAATAATAATCCCGGCCACACACAAGCTGTGGGTATAAATCAAAGGTGGTGTGGTAGCAATAATGGGCAACAGCAAGGTAAATTATATTGAGGATTTAGCGAGAGAATTTATGGGCAATAAACGGTTGACTCTGGTCTCCTTGCATTCTTTCTGGATCTTTAGATGTTTCGTTGGTTTTAGTTGCCATTACATCGTATTTATGAATGTGTTATTGTTTTCGTGGCTGGCAATGCGTTGTTTTGTCCTGCACAGGTAATATATGTTTTAAAAGTTTATTGGCTGCGTTTTCTTGGAGATAACAACACCCTGCCATTTATAAGGAACAATAACACTAACTTTAGCTGCAAAACACATTGGTTGTAAAAAGGTAATGCTGTTTACAGCTGATTAGAAGTAACTTAGAGGTAATTACTGTAATGCGGTTGCCAGAAGATGTGCGTAAATTATAACCCCCCAGTCTTTCCCCACATGTTTTTTTTTTCGTTTCTGAAGAGTACAATAACTTGACGGTACCGGGACGCGGGGTGATGATCCTGGGAACTATCACCAGACAGAGAGCAGGTCTACGCATACAGTCTGCTTTATTTTTTTTTCTGGGGTCTCTTGTTTTCTGAGAGATATGAGTATCAGAATATTTCGAGAGGTGGTAAAAGGCGCCTGAATCTTAAATCAGTGTCCTGAGAGGATAAACACAATGTCAAACATTCTTACCATGAAGTGAAGAAAGAGAAAATGTTTCATCTACTGGCAGAGGTTTCAGATTTTCTGTAGTTCCATATCCGGCATCCTTAAAACGTACTCTGCATCCCTGCAATGTATGCTTTGTTACTTGAACGTATTCTAGATCACTCAAACCCATCCCGATATGATTCTTGCATCACAGGTAAATATCGTCTACACAGTAAGTGAACAAACACCATGCACACTCGAAATATATCCCTGTCCTGGTGAGTGTAACCCTGTATCTGGCCCCAGCGAAGAGCTATGTATAAAATAGTGATCCGCCATAAAGTTGCGAGCAATGATAATCCATTTGAGATAATATGATAGCCGATGAAGAGGATTGAAGCTGGGTGCCTCGGCGTGTGTATTGTGTTGATCTCTGGAGGCATTCATCCTTCATCATTAATTACGATTCACCTCCAGTCCCCGATCAGAGCTGCGAATAATTGGATCCAGAAGACCAGAATAGAGCCGTGGCCTTCAGTAGGAGCGCCAGACACCGGTTGGCAAACACTACCTCACTCAGCCGTCAGCTCTTCTGCTACAAGTCGCTAAATCTGATAAACAGACTTTAGAAGATCAACTGAGAAGGAAAAAAATACGGCGAAACACGTTTGGGCACGATTATTTCACGGATAGTTTTGGATGGACGTTTCTTTTGTACTTGTCATTAAGATAAAGCGATCTGCAAATTATTTGTCGAGTGTGTGGAACAACGGCAGGCGGACACAGAGGAACATCGACGCGTGAGATGTAAACACGCGAAACTAAGATTAACAGGAGCAGTCTCGTCATGTGATGGCTGTAGATTCTGCAGAATTCACCGGACTGATTAAGGCCAAGTTCCTGGGTACATTGCTGATAAGTAAGATCTTAATTTATGAATTTAAACGCTAGGTTTTTGTGTAGTATAGCTTGGCGATGCATATTTTCAATAGGATGGGATAGGATTATGTAAGAATTATAGACTAGACAAAGATCGATAGGATTTGGCGTTGCAGTTTACGAGACAGGTTTCACAAACCCTCGCTCGGCTGCTGTTACGACATGACCTGTATATCTGGAATATCCGTCCCGACCTCTCTTTGCATATTACAAGATATGTTGACGCATTTGTGGTGCTCTTTGATCATGACAAAGAACCACTATCTGTCAGAGTTATAAGTAAGTCACATATTTATAGACACTGCTATTACTACAAAATATCACCAATGAAAAGCTAAGGCGTTATAAAATTTAGCTGAACCCTTTAAATATAAAAGGGTCCAAGGCTTCCCAATAACTCACCCTTTGAAATATATAAGGATTTACTAACAGGTACCTGTATTCTTTAAGAGAGAACTTTGAAAGTTCCTAAAATTAATTACGAATTATCTAGGGTGGGGTGCATCAGTGAGGCTGCGAGCTGCAAGCAACAACAGACTGGGTAATCAAGCCATCAGTGGAGTGACGATCCATGGAAATACTTCAAGGTGGCTTCAAAATAGGTTAGTGTGTTGTTTATTTTCTTACCTTATGTTTACATTATGCCGCTTCAGGTGGATCATCGCTCTCGCGGCCCGGTCTCAGACTAGACCTCCTGGTTGCTACCCACATCGACCAGACTGTTGTTACTGGCCGCATGAAGCCCGGCTAATGAGGAACTAGTTTGAGGAATTCATCAAATTCCCTCTTAAAGACAGCCAGAGGTTTTATGGTAATTACCCTTATGCTCTTATGCACGAAGGGAAGGCGTTGGAAAGTCTGATACCTCTGACACGTTCTCCCAGCGTACTCAGCGCACCCCTGTTCTTTATTGGGAGGTACTTTGCACCGTGTGCAAGGTTTATTGTTTTCATATGGAGTGTTTTTGGTGTTCAGGTTTGGGAACAGTCCCTCCAGAATTTTCCAGGTGAAATCATGATGCCTCTTTCTCGCCAACGTTCTAAGAAATATAGTTCAAAGGATGAAACGTTCTCACTAGTGCAGATGTTTGTTTGAATTTATAGGGACAATGAAAGTTCTGTACACATTATCCACTCAGCAGTCTCACTTGCCTTGACGGAAGTCTAACGGCTCACTTCAAGACAAGTACTACAGCTTGGAGAGAACAAGTGACTTGAAGAGTATCACTGGCTCTGCATGTCTTGTTTTGAACTTTCTAATTATCCAGCCTATTATTTTCCTTGTAGTAGCTGTAGCAACGTTGTTGTGATACTTGAATGTGAGATCCGAGACTGTGTCGAATGATTGAGCAGTTGTGAAAGGCAGGAGCGACATGCTCCAACACATTCTGCTCTGGACTGTGCAGCAGTTGTTAGGCTTCCATGTGATTGGCAATCTTGCTTCTTAATACTCGCTCAAAGATTTTTGTGTGTGGCGTTAGAGCTGTTGTTCTATTTTGATGTGTTGCGTTAGTGTTATTGTTCTATTCTGATAACCTACAAGAACCACAGATATCAACCCTAAGCACACAAGAACCACCAGTATCAGCTCTACACCCATAAGAACCACCGGTATCAGCTCTACATCCACAAGAACCACAGGTATCAGCTCACACCCCCAAGAACCACCGATATCAGCGCCAGTTTCGGTTCTGGGAGCCAGGATATGTTCGTAGTTTTTCTGACTATTGTTATCATTAAAATCGCTAAACTAGCGTGGATTACCCAGCCAGTATATTTTTCTTAGCTGCGGTACGAGAGGACGAGTAAAACCAGAACATGACATCTCATTAATTTTAAAACTAAAGTTTTTTTTTTTACACTCCTACAACTGTATTGCTTAATCATAGCTTTCCTCATATCCTCCTTTAAACTCATTTATTTATTATGAATATTGTTGAGAGTTCTGTCTTTAAATTATATCTTCAAAATCCTATTTGCATCTTTGTTTTTAATCTATTTGTACGGTTAAACTGGAATAACACCACATTCCACGCCTTAAAAAATATAACAACTTCAGTGATGTTAGCCTAGCCACATAGACAACATCAATGATGTTCAAAGTTAACATTCTTGACCTTTCTGTGTGATTTCCGGGATATTTATACCATGTCCAGAATTATGCCCCATAATCTAAATGTGGTCCTACTATTGATAGGCAAAGTTGTAGTATAACCTTGCAACTTGTCGCAGTGAAGCGGAGCAACCTGGTAGCCACTTCTGGCTTGGTCTCTGATTTATTCCAACCACAACTCTTGAAATGTGTTTGGCAGTGTTTTGTTATTTTCTAAAATTTAGCTGGTGCTGTTGCTACTTCTGGTAGGCATAAGATCATGTCAAACTATCTGATGTTAACCACCAGTTGCAGCCTCTACGACCATGACTTTTAAACTTATCTAAGTCATCCAGGAGTTCCTTGATGTCATCCTCATAATTTATGTTTCCCAATTTTTATCGCCGATGAATAATGTTTTCGTCAAGCACACTGCAGTGCGAGTAGCGCAGAGGCCGGCGCTAGGACATGCGAAAGTCCTCTTGTGAAACATTTATGAGTCTTATTTTACCCAATTTATACTTTTACTGCGTTGTTAATGTTAACCATGATACTTTAATTCGTTGTCAGTGTTAACCATGACACTGCGTTGCCAGTATTAGCCATGATACTCTTACTGCATTGCCAAGGAAAGATACTTAAATCGTTGTTACGTCACTTGGTTTATTCATTGTGCACCAGTCCATCAAGGACTGCCTCCAGCAGCAACAGCCTGGTTGACCAGGCAAGCACCAGACGAGCCTGGCCCATGGCCGGGCTCAGAGAGTAGATACTCTCGAAACTCTTCAAAGGTATATCAAAGGAAAGACTTTGCTGAACTCCAGCTAAATGTCGTATTGTTTGTCATCTTTCGCCGAGGCTGAGGGACTGACCACCTCAAAACTACGTCCTCCAGGGTGATGGACTGGTTACATCGTCTTTACATTTCCGCTGATCCGCTGCTTCTGCTGCCGTTGTATGCGACTGAAGAAGCCTACTGCTTAAGCGAAACGTTTCGGAATAAAGATACCTAACTGTTGCACATGTGTCTTATCAACCTGTTGATATTGTTTACCATGATCATGTTCACATCAGATAGTTTGACCAAAAAATATACTAGCGTGAAGCACTAAACGCGTACGAGAAATTAAGCGCAGTGAACTGTGGAAAGTGGATGGAACATGCAGCAAGTGCGAGAGACAAACTTGAAGCCTTGTTGAACATGGGAAGTTTGTTGAGCAGTGAAGCCTCGCTTGCAAAACCATGGGTAGCGTTTTATAAATAATTTATATAAGTGATTTCGAATTGCATTGTTTTCATAAATAATCATAAAAACCTGGTATATAATGAAAGAACCATGTAACTAGTCTCGAATGTATTCGTGCATTGAGCGAAGTCTTTGCTTTTCCCAGAGGAGAAATATTTATTTCTGGGTTATCAGTTGTATCTCCCTGTGTGTAAACAGACGGGAAACAATTGTTCCATCATTTAATCCTATATGCTTGGGGAAAACTTGATAAATAACAAACAGAAGTACTCTCTCCCTTACTTTCCCCCTTCCCCTCTCCCTTCCTCGTCTCTCCCTCCCTCTTCTCCATCCATCCACCATGCCTTCTATCTGTCTATTTCAGTCCTTGTTTCTATCCTCTCTCTCCCTCATCCACTTTGCCTTAGTGTTTGCCTTGCCATTGTGTGTACAAAGCAGGAGAGTGGGACCATTGAGGAGGCAGTCTAGCCTCCGGCACATTATATGAGGTTCTGTGGGATGGCTTCTTTGTTTCAATTCTATACACTGTACCTAGGTCATTAAGACCAGAATTCACGTAAACACTAATATAGATTACATTAATCCCTAAAATAAGGTCCAAGGACAGGTATATACAATAAAGACCCTGTAAGGGTAAACCTTGAAGTGGCGACAAGTGAAGAATAGGTCTTGATTGAAGGCACTTAGGTGAAGAGAGTGAGCGCTTGACTCAGTGGTGAAGCCTCGTGGCACGCTGAACACTGCAGGCAGAGACACAGCCGAACACAGTAGGCGCTGGATTACAGGAGGCAGGAAGCGGCAGGTGACGTATTTCTGCCCGGTTCTACCATCGGCGACTTAATTTAAAGGTTATCCTCAGTAGGGATTAAAGTAACGTCGATGTGTATACACTAATAAATACACTTCTCGGTTTACGTAATCTTGCCAATTGTAAATATTCGCGCATTGACGCCACTCCTCCCGTTGCCCATTCCTCCCTCCCCTCTCCTCTGAGCACTTCTCTCTCTGACCACTAGATGGCAGACAAATGTAGGTATTCCCTAGGTATTCCTTGGGGAATGGAACACGTGTCCAGTGAAACTTTTGCGAACGAGAATATTCATTCACTGTGATACGTTAGGGAAGATTGAATTTATATGTGGAAGAGAATTTTTGTTTCAGGGTTTAAATTTACACTCACGGAATGTTTTTAAAAGATCGAGTAACTGTCCGAGAAGAAGTTTCAGAGTTAATATATTTGCCGGGAGAGTTGCAAACTTGAATTATACCAGTTTATGAAGTTTATACTCATTGTATTTATGCAGTATGTATACACACACACACACATACATACATACATACATACATATATTATAAGCCCAAGATTCGAACCTACACACTCTGCATCAAGGTACGTAGTACTTAACGCCACTCGGCCAGATCTGGTCGAGTGTGTAGGTTCAAATCCTGCTATGGACTGAGAGATAATGTTTGTAAATAATTTCGCCCGTTTCGAATTGTTAAGCATGCATACATGCACACACTTATATATATATATATATATATATATATATATATATATATATATATATATATATATATATATATATATATATTCACATGGCAAAGTAATCATGATGAAAAATACCCTCTGGCTGATAGCTAATCGGATTAGAAGTGTTGTAAGTATCCAAAAAATTCAGGTAGTAAGACATCAGAAATCAGATTACAGCGGACGAAATAGGAAAAAGAATAAAATATAGAAGATAAAAGAATAAACACTGATTCCAAATGACTATTTACTAAATACGTACTGGACAAGAGCAAGTGCCCATTCATCCTATCAGAGTCAAACCAAGACCTCTTGTGGATAAGGGTGGAGTCTGGCCCATGCTGGGTGTAATAATAGTTTGTCAATATAACGTACACAAAAGAGGGGATGATAGCGGGGTGATCCTCCATAATTATCAGATTAAAACGATATGATAGGTACGGATTATAGGAGCTAGCTAGAGCCTTTAAAAAAAAAGTTAGTGAAAAAGCGGCAACAAATGAACATCACATAAGATAATAAAACCTTGGAAGATGTCAAGAGCAGGTTGGTGTTAGTGTTTGTTGTCTCTGTGTGGATATTACTTTATCTTATTTTAGCTTTATTTGTTGTAGATTAATAAAAAAATAAGCAATTTTAGCAGGACCTGTCACAAATTAAAAAGGCCTAGCCTAGGAGAAGGTTCTCAGTGTAACTGTGCCGGCCACACAGGCAGAAATTTTATGATCCACACATAAAGAAAAGTCAGCGAAATACCCGAAAATTCCTTAAACGTTCACACCAAATGAAAGACTGGGGCTCCGTGTGTAGAATAAGAGAACACTGCATCAACATCCGTGATCCTAGACGATTCGTCATTCTGTCAGAAGATATCGGAAATACTCCTGGGACAGGTGTAGTCTTCAAGAGGAACCTTGACCAGTATGTCAGCCAGGTTGTGATACGTAGATATGTTGGCCAGCCGGCCGCCAACAGCAACAGCCTGGTTGATCAGGTAAGCTTCCAGATAAGCCTGGCCCAGGGCCGGGATACAGGATTAGGAAAACTCGCGAAACCCGTCACGGTTATATCCCTACTAAGGTGATGACCTGGGAGGCAGGTGCGCGCGCGCGCGAACACTCACACACAGTTTGGAACCCACACCTGGTCAAGCACGTCAAGAAATTAGAGAAAGTGCAAAGGTTTGCTACAAGACTAGTCCTAGAGCTAAGGGGATTGTCCTACGAAGAAAGGTTAAGGGAAATCGGCCTGACGACACTAGAAGACAGGAGGGTTAGGGGAGACATGATAACGACATATAAAATACTGCGATGAATAGATAAGGGGGACAGAGACAAGATGTTCCAGAGAGGGGACACAGAAACAAGGGGTCACAATTGGAAGTTGAAGACGCCTATGAGTCAAAGGGATGTTAGGAAGTATTTCTTCAGTCATAGAGTTGTCAGGAAGTGCAATAGCCTAGAAAGTGACATAGTGGAGGCAGGAACCATACATAGTTTTAAGACGAGGTTTGATAAAGCTCATGGAGCAGGGAGAGAGAGGACCTAGTAGCAATCAGTGAAGAGGCGGGGCCAGGAGCTATGAATCGACCCCTGCAACCACAAATAGGTGAGTACACACGCACTCACGCACGGAGGGCCCGGGTTCAATTCCCGGCGGGGCGGAAACATTCCGAAGTGTTTCCTTACACACATACAACAGGCCTAGTATAAATATTGGTAGAATTACCGACAATATGTTAAGTAAAAGGACACAAATGCAACTAATGTGACATTTTATTGTGGCAACGTTTCGCTCACCAGGAGCTTTGTTCATTTTACTTAACAGGCCTAGTGTCTAATCGACATGTGCCAAGGACAAAATGGTAACTAACACACAGTTGTGTAAGCCTGCGTATACACACGTACTACAGCTGTTTGAGTCTAACCACCATTCCTCACACGTACCATCCGAGGAAACTACAGTACTCAGTTCCCACCTGTGTCGCCTCTTTCTGTCTACCGCGCCTATTCTAGTATTCTGTAGGATATCACGGGTAACGTTCCCTTTTTTGTGAGAGACTTGGGAGTAATGATGTCGGAAGTTCTCACATTCAGTGATCACAACAATGTTGCCAGTCCTTCTGCAAGGGAAATGATAGGCTGGACAACTAGAACTTCTTAAGCCACTCCAGGCTAGCATACTGCTGTATGCAGTCGAAATTGGCGAGCTGGAAAACATAGAGAACTTTCACTGCTCTTATACACTGAGCCATGCATATGAACTACTGGGAATCCTTGAAGGTCCTTCAGCTGCATTCTTTGGAATGTAGGCGAGAAAGGTACATACTAAACTACACCTAGAAAATTCTGTAGGAACTGGTCCCAAATCTGAACCCCGGAATCACTCCGTATGACAACAGACTTGGTAGACGTTGGAAAATACCTTCCCTAAAATGCTGGGGCTCGACGAGTGCATTGAAAGAGAACTCAAGGAGTTGCAGAGTTTCAACTTCTGGCTGTATTCAAGAGGGAACTTGACAAGTTCCTCAGATCATTGTCCCACCAACCGGGCTATGTTTCGTACGTTGTACTGTGTGCGGCCAGCATTAACAGTCTGGTTGATCAGGCCTTGATTTTCCAGGAGGCCCCCGGGGCATTGACTCCCGGACACTTCCTTAAGGTATCTTAATCGGCTGTAGTTTAAAGTTCACGCAGTTTCTTCGTCGCGTGTAATCCTCACGTTGGTACGAGCTGGTTTACAAACATTTGGAAAGCCTCAATTTTTGTATAAAGTGTTTAATTAGATGTTGGCTCCACACCGGAGCCATGTGTCAGACATATGTATCGATAATGTCATGAACATTTCTTTGTTAAACGTCCCAAAGGCTGTTCTTAGGGTCTGTGGGATGTTAATGCCCAAATCTTTCTCACTGATTAATTCTGTCAGCCGCTTTCCACCCATGTAGTACGTACGTTCTGTCTCATGTCCTTGGATTCCCTCTAGCACATCATGTAGCATGTGCACTCTGGCCATGTAGCATGTGCACTCATGTAGCATCATGTAGCACATCATGTAGCATGTGCACTCTGGCCATCCTATTCGCACGTTTGTTTGTTAGACAGGACTTTCTGTCTTTAGAAACAGTCCTTCTAGGTATTTTATTCATTTAAAAGATATCTATCAATTCATTGGTATTTAATCCATTAATAAACCATCGTTTCACTAGATCCTGTTTTAATATTTGTTTTTATATCTTTACAGGTGAGAAAGGTGAGACCTCAAGTGATATCCCAGGTGAGATGCAAAGCCTCATTTGAGTGCCATTGAAACTTAATCTATAATGTGTGGTGGTTTTAAAAGCCGCATAAACCAGGATGAAAAATATAAAATAGGAAAGTAGGAAGGATAGGGATATTAGCAAGTTTGCAAGTTTCAATGATAACATCAGAAAACATCACTACCTGTGTACCATTAATAATTATCTAGTAAGAGACTAGGTGGTTAAGGTAAATTTTTATGAAGATCTCACCTCGCAGAGTTGAGTTCAACTCAGTAATCGCTGTTCTTGTCTTTATAGCTTAGTTGGTTTTTGGTTCACTGTATACTCAGATTGGCCATCCTTTGGTCCAAAACATCCAGGAATGTGGCATAAAGATATTGAGCTCTGTTGGTGTCAGGGAAATGAGCGATGGGAAGCCGAGGCAAAGGCTGCTGTATCAAGCCCACACTATAAGTATTCTTTTGCGTTACAATGACTTCATGGGCCATATCAACAGATATATCCTTGGGAAGAGGCGGGTCTGGTGGGCTCTACATACTGGCAGCAAGTTATACAGATCAACAGCACGTTTTTGTTTGGCCCTCCTTTAACAGGAGGATTGGGCACATCGCACTCAAAGCCACCTGTTTGCTGGTGCTCCTGTCCATCCCTCTCTACTGTGTAACTTAGAGCGTGCCACTGACTGCGATACGCAGTTGAACAATTTGCCTACAACTTCGGGTTTTCCGTCTTATTTGTGTGTTTTTTTTTATATAAATACCGGAGTGCCTGGAGAGTCAGAGATCTTAGGGAACTTTCAGTGAAATTTTTTGGTATTTCTATAATAGGATTTTTAATTATATCTGGTTATTTTAACATGGTATGGTAGTATTTATTTGTGTTGAACATTTATGTTCGTTTCTTTTATTGTTTATTATTTTTTATCTTTTTTACTTGTGTATTGTATGTATATTTTAATGCTGTGAGCTTTGAGTGACTTACACGGTCAGAGTGCTCTGAAAATATCAATGTTACAACCCGGAATTTTATTTTTTGTTAGTTCAGGACATTTTTGTGTTTTGGATCTTTCAATGAAGGGAACATATCAGACCCTTTAAGTGCTTTCACGTCGATGGAAGGTCAACGGGAAACTCTTTTGTTGTCAAGAGAGGGGGTAACGTATCTGCTAAACTCGGGTCTTGTAGACAGACCTTTGAGCCGTGTACACAATGCCCTGTTTAACTAGGTAATTACAAATACAGTTTGGACCCAACTCTAGTTGCAGGGGGAGACAAGACTCGACGGCGTATGCCAGATAAACTGGCGATGAAGTTACCATAACAACAGGATGATCGTGTGCCTCACAGGGTTGTTGCTCTTGCTGCTCTCCTACTTGACATAACAGGAGAGCCTGGTGCCTCGGTAACAGAATTGTTACTGTTCTCATACTTGTGACATAACAGCACAGGAAGGGGTCGTGGGGTTTAGCAGAGTGGTTGCGGCTCTTAGATTTCCTTTTGTTTCGTGGCAGATTATCTTTCAGCTTTGCCTATTGTATCTCGACCCTTGAAGTGACTGGTCACAGTGGCGTGGTTGTAATAAGCTGTATAAGCCAGGTATAGGATGAGGAATGCATCATCTGTAGAGAATGTCGAGGGCTAGGTGTGTACAGGGGTGTTTACGGAGGTGTCATAACCCAGCAAAGTATTTATGGAAGTGGTGGGCAGAACTAGAACATTTGTACACCTCAGAACCTCTGGAACTCCTTGTAAACCTTTGATCCTTTCACTATTGCACTGCACAATTTTCAACCCAGCACCACCACATACACAGACAGCAGGTCCTTCTTATATTCCTTTTCTTGAAATCATCGTGCCTTCACAGTATAGTGTGTGTTCTTGTCCAGTAAGTGTGGTGTTGAGTGGTGGGGCGAGCAACGGGGCCTGGCGTTGGTCACGCTGGGGCAATCTGTGGGCAACGGGGCATTACGACGCCCCTCCCACATCTGCCCCTTATACACTCCCTCCCTCCCTCCTTCCTTGTCTTACCCATTTATTCCTATTCCTCTTTTCCGAGCCTCATTCTCTTGTGATGTCATCAGCCGAGTATCTCACTGTGCTTCTCATTTTTTCCTCCCTTCCTCGTTTCCTCAGTAAACACATCCCGACTCTGCAGTATACAATTCTCTTCCAGTGTCAATAAAGTTAGTTTCGATTGTTGCTTTTGGTAATATTCGACTTGAATAGCCTTCAAGCTGCAATTTGGGGAAGAGGGGAGGGTTACAGCTTTTATCTTGATGATTACTCTTCCCTCTTCTCCCTCCAGATCTCTCTTCTCGCTCCCCATCTTTCTTCTTCCTTTTTATCTCCTTTTCCCAAGTCGGTCTTTCTCCCTTAACCTCTTTTTTTCTCGACCCCTCTCCCATATCCTCGTCTTCCTATCCGCTCCATAACAGATTTCTGCCTCAAGTATTCATTTGAGCCGCAACTACTTCTGCATGTCCTTGAAATAACGGGACCAACAGTCGAGCAACAAATTGTACGGACTTCGTCAATCCCTGAGTGTTTGACCTTCCTCTTTCCACAAGAATCTTCACTTACAAGACTACTCTCTGTAGACTGAGGATAGAGGGCAGACCCCATGTCTACCATGGCTACTTCCCTCTGTGAGACTTGTACTGTGCCGCTGATTATAGTACATTATGTACATTGTCTAGCCGCAGCTTCTGCATTTTGGTTTTAGGGTTTTCTTTATAATCTCCTGGGTACCTGCGGAGACCTCGCAGCAATCTTAAGAGGAGTGCTTTAATTAAAATTGATTTTTTTTAAGCTGACGTAGGATATTTTAACTCTGAGCGAGTGTTTGTTTTAGAATGTCTGTATTTTGTTTAGTACAGGAGGGAGTGAAGGGTTAGATTTTTTGCTTTTGTGTATGTTAATTTGAAATGATAAAAAGTTTATTTTTTCCCTTTGCCAATTCTCAGTTGCCCCCTTCCCCTCCGTCACTCTCTCTCTCTCTCTCTCTACACAATGGTGTTTTTACAGGGTTAGCTTAAGAGTTCTCTCTCTCTCTCTAAGTCCTTGACAACTAAGGAGACTGCGGTAGGATGACCTAGGTGAGTGTGCCGGGTGGTGGTTGGTGGTGGTGGTGGTTGGTGGTGGTGGTGGTGGTTGGTGGTGGTGGTGGTGGTGGTGGTTGGTGGGTGGTTGGTGGTGGTGGTGGTTGGTGGTTGGTGGTGGTGGTGGTGGTGGTGGTGGTGGTTGGTGGTGGTGGTGGTTGGTGGTGGTGGTTGGTGGTGGTGGTGGTTGGTGGTGGTGGTGGTTGGTGGTGGTGGTGGTGGTGGTGGTGGTGGTGGTGGTGGTGGTGGTGGTGGTGGTGGTGGTGGTTGGTGGTGGTGGTGGTTGGTGGTGGTGGTTGGTGGTGGTGGTGGTGGTTGGTGGTGGTGGTGGTTGGTGGTGGTGGTGGAGCTACAATTGAGGATGGTTCACTGTCTTGTCCGCCGCTGTGTATTGTACTGATCCTCTTCCCCTCCCCACATCCCTACCAGGGTTAAGCTAAGTGGGCGCTCTTAGTGTTATTGCTGAGAGAGAGAGAAAGACAAAGAGAAAGAAAGAAAGAAAAGGAAAGTTAAGTTGTGCCAAGAGATGTTTAAAAAGGTTATATTGTATTAGATGATTGTCAGTGTTAGTGTGGTCTTCTATGACTCTATGAGACACTGTGACAGGTTTTCTTTGCTTGTCTCGTTCGTATAATTGACTTTTATATGTATGACTTATCCAGGGCAGGGACGCGGCCGTGCACATGTGCATGTATCATAACGTTCACGCGGTAAGAATAAGCCAGCGTCTGTGTATACATAAGGGGCATTACCAGTAGACCTCTGGTTGCCTTCAAGAGAGAGCTGGACAGATACCTAAAGTCAGTGCCAGATCAGCCGGGCTGTGGTTCGTATGTTGGACTACGTGCAGCCAGCAGTAACAGCCTCGTTGATCAGGCCCTGATCCACCGGGAGGCCTAGTCATAAACCGGGCCGCGGGGATGTCGATCCCCGGAATGCCCTCCACGTAGACATACATGTATGTGATGTGTGTAGGAGAGATACCTATGTATAGGCAACTTTAACTTGCACATTTCCGCATAAAGGAAGTAATGCCAGTAGCATTCAGGAGGAAACAGGACTGCTAACTGCTAAACGTGCCAGATTACGTAACACTGTGAGCGTATAGCAGCAACAGCCAGGTTGATCAAGCAGGTCTCTGGCCGAGATTCGTGAATAGAACTCTTGAAACCAGTCATAGGTATGTCACAGGTGTGATCATTTTTAGAATTGTGCACATGAATGTGCAGACACAGTCCATACTTACCTAGACATTAACAGTAATCCTCATGAGGGTGACAGAGGTTTGTCACCTGACGGTGTAACCTGTCACTAGTTTCCTGAGTTCTTGAAAATGTTCTGAGACGACAACTTACAGTGTTTATAGAGGAAAATAAACCTTGTATCCCCCACAATCATGGACAGGCATCAGCTGCAAGCTGATGCCTGTCAATGTTATTGCATTATGATAAAATCGCCGAGGCTTTGGAAGAAAAACAAAACGCAGATGTGATCTGCATGGACTTTGTAAAATAATTTGACGAGTTTGGCCTATGGCCGGGCTCCGGGAGAAGAAAAACTCTTGGAACTCATCAAAGGTATATCAAAGGTAATGCTTACTGCTTATCTTTCGTAAGATTAGACTAGGTTAGGTTGCATAAACCTATTAAAATACTGTTTACCTACAAATAAGCACATTAACAAATCCGGCGTCAATACGCCATTTTTCTTGGTACGAGAATGGATTGAGTCCACTGTCCACCCTTACAACACACTTTCACTGGATTGGTATTTTCGTACGGGTGCTAGAGCACAGGCGTGGGCGTGGTGGGAGGAAGCACGGGCGTATGCATGGTATAGGGTAGGGGGCAAGCTGGTAGGTCAAGGGAAGGGGATTGAAAGTACTGCTATTAAGCTCATGCTGTGTTAAGGGCAGTGGAGCTTGACGCCTCGAGCTGGTGGTGGTGGTGGTGGTGGTGGTGGTGGTGGTGGTGGTGGTGGTGGTGGTGGTGGTGGTGGTGGTGGTGGTATCTGATAGTTACATATTGGGAACAAAGGTGTGTGTGGGAGGGGGGGGGGAGGGAATCTGTGTGTTCTTGATCTCAGGTGCTGGTTTGTTAGGTTCAAACAGGCATCAGGTGATCATCGGGCAGATTATTTTAATGTGTGAGAATGCTGCCAAGTACGTGACATCTTTTCTGACATTAAGATATTTTTCTCCAACAGGTTGATTCGAAAAGTTACCCACTGAGGCCCAGGATTTAATTCGTTTTCTGTTTTGCAATCAGAATTTCATTCTCGGTTTCTAATGTGAACGCGTTCATGTTCAAAACACATACGCAGTGTCGGTATTTTACACTATTTACTTCCAACGTTCATGTCAGCAGTAAGGGCCTTTTTGATGCAATATCATCCATGTCAGTGTTGGCAACAAATGTGAAAGCTCATTAACGTTTCCACAAGATGTAATGTTCTTAAATCGTAAAATCACGTGTCAAAAGTCAGTAATAACATTCTGCAACTGTTTTGTATATCGAACATTGGAGAGTAATTGGTCATCCATCGATCTATTATAATTACTCTACCAACTACTGATAGAGCGCCACTGATAGAGCCCCACCGATAGAGCGCCACCGACGTTTTGGCCACCCATGTTTCAGAATATCCTATCCCATAGTTTAGAAAGATACGCGAGCAAGCATTAGGACATTTTTATTAGAAAACGTTTCGGTCCTGGGACCTTGATCACTTCTGACATACAGAGGTTGAAAGACATTATATATAGGCGGAGTGAGGTGTGACACATGGTGACCTGAAGAATGCCATATTGGGATGAGGACAGGTAGACAACGGGATCATGTGACTCCTTGTGTTGATACATAGGTGGTGCTTTGTCTGGTTGAGTATCAGTGGAGTTTTTATGAAGATTTGTATGAAGATATTCCCTGTGTCAGCTGATCTTTTTTTTTTTTTAAAGAACATAGTGAAGCAAGGAAACTGACAGGGTGGATAATGAGAACTTTCAAAGCGGGAGAACTAGTGTCAGTGGTGCCACTTAAATAATCATTTATGCTCGGTGTTCACCTCTTCGCTCAAAGCTGGAAACAATAAAGGGAGCGTTTATTGATGACATAATAAATAAAGCATTTAATTAAACTACTGGAAAAACATCATGGATCTGGTAATGTGCTCACTGAAGATAAGGCGAGAGAGGTACATGATAATATATACATGGAAGGTACTGGAAGGTCTACTACCAAACTTGCTCAACCATAGTACCCATGCAAAGCTTTGTAGCAGCACCCGTGTATCGCCTCGTAGCACTCTCCTCGGCAGTAAAAGTGACACTACACGCGTCGACGACCCGACTCAGACCTCGCTAAGACAACGACTATGTAATTAGGGGATTACCTGGGCTTGATGAGCCTCAGGTGAGAATGGAGAGAGAGAGAGAGAGAGAGAGCATCTCAGTAAACCCTTACGTCTTCGGCGAGTCTTCCATATCAGCTGCATCACTCCATCTCTTTAAAGGGATTGGAGGGTTCGTGATCCAAGAAACTGACGCTATTTTTCCCCTTACTCGAATACAACCTGATTTTCTCCCATTCTTCTGGAGATGTATGATGCCTATGAGTTTAGCGCTTCATAAATCTTTATTAATACTTTACTTGTGCACATTTTTGGATATGTTATGCAGTTTGTTGTGCTCTCAAGCTGTTACTTAAGGAGATGTATCACAGCAGTTGGCCGAAAACAAAAAAATAAAATTTCTGTATATATAAGCTTGACAAAAATTGTTTAAAAAAAAAAAGCTCACGCTGCCAAGCTATATAACATGCCCAGAAAATATAGAAGCAGTTTATTTTACACATCCTCCACACCTATCACTCCAGTAAGGTGTTATGGCAGTGTGCAGATTTGGGACCTGGCCCTCAAATATCTTCCATGTATATATTATGAGGTACTTCTCCGTTCTAACATGTACATTCCATGTGTTTTAAGACGTTCCCCCAGAGTTTAGAAGTTGTATTGACTCAGTTCAGGCATTGAATAATCTCTACATTTTACAGCTCTCTGCTGTTTCTCGTGTATTGAAAGGCGCTGTGAGCACAGAACAATATTCTAGACGCGAGATCACTATTGATTTGTATAGTCCTTCCATTGGCGTGACATCTTGTTTTGATGATTGCTGACATCCTCCTCAACATAACACCTTCCACGACGGACTGAAATGTCCTCTGAAGTTTATTTTTGTTCTGAATGTGGATTATTTGTGAATTGTTCCATCAACGGTACTGTGACTTTCATTCTTCTCCATCACTATACTGCCGCTCTAAAATTGTCAAGATAACCGTGGGAGAAGTTTTTAAAAAGCCTTCATGAATCAGCATTGTGTGATGCTCTCTCCTTTATCCCGGTGCCAAGTCTGCACGCAAACTATTGTGCAAAACTGGAATTCTCCCGGCAAATTGGTACCCGTCATTGTTTATGCACCGAGCTTACACTCTGTAATTAGTACCGCACATTATTAAAGCTGGTCTGACACTGCAAATTAAGATTCTGTATTGTAAAATGTACAGTTTATATTTTCCAGTTCGTTATTTCATCGTAATTATAGGATTAAATAGCGTTTGGAGGAAGAGCCACTCGGGCGGCGTGGTGAGGGGGGGATGGGGCAGCGGCGGCCGCAGCGTCATACTCCATATACCAGCTCACTAGGTCTGATCTGAGACCAGGCAGTGAGGAAGATCATTCTCAGACCTTGTGACAGAAAGTACTCGAGTCCATCTGTCTCCATCTCACCGCCTGTAGTTACTCAAGCTTTTTCTTTCTAGAGTTTTATGACAGTAGTGTTAGGGACCTTTACTGGTGTAAGTAGTCTTTCCTAGGGACCTCTGCTAGTGAAGATAATCCCTCCCAAATATCTCTGCTAGTAAAGATGGTATAGAATATATCTCCCGGATTTCTGCTGGTGAGTAATCACTCCTAGGGATCTCTGCTAGTGCACAGTACCTCCCAAGGACCTCTACTGGTGCAGTCTTTCCTAAGGACCTCTGCTGGTGCACAGTACCTCCCAAGGACCTCGGCTGTTATACGGTATCTCACAAGGATCTCTGCTGGTGCAGTCCCTCCCAGAGATCTCGGCTGTTGCACAGTACCTCCCAAGGACTCCTACTGGTGCACAGTCCTTCTCAGGGACCTCGGCTGTTGCACAGTACCTCCCAAGAACTTCTGGTGGAGTAGACTTCCTGTGTGAGGAAGTAAATAAAGCCATGTCTTCCAGTGTCCCTGCGTGTAAAGTTAGATGGATCCTACGACTCCGGTTTTCTCCGCCCTAGACTTCGCCCAAATTAATCCCTGACTCAGCTTTCGATTCTCCTCGAAACTTCTACGAAAACAATCTCTGTCTTAAAATAAGTGGCGGGAGAATTTTTCAGCCTTGGCACCAAACAACGCCGGGAGGAGAGGAACTTGATGCGAGAACTTGAGTTCTCTCAGAAACTTCGTTAACTGTAGTTTTCTTATTTGCGTTTGAGTTTCTTTCCGTTCTTATAGAACTTTTTTTTTAGGTATCATCGCAGCATAAAATCTTGCTGTAGGTTTAGGAATTATTACTGTAAATTTTGGTTGAGGCAGCCTCGTCATTATCCTGCTATCTGTTATGTTGCGTCGTGGTTATCACACCCTGCCACACTTTCATTATACTGGCGATAATCATCAGGGTGCTGATACACTCGCATTACACCTGGAGGCTTAGTCATGACGCCGCTATACCAGGATACCAGAGGGAGCGACCAAGCCAGGGGCGGGTATTGTGGGTGTGAGCGAAGTGGGAAAGGTCAGAAAAATGATAAGAGGGTTACTGGGGTGTGCAGGGATGTGGGGCTTTCCTAGGTGTGAAGCCTTCCTGGGTATGTAGCTTTCCTGGATGTGGCGCTTTCTTTGGTGTGGGACGACCTTCGTTGTGGAACATCTTTGGTTTTATGGTAGTAAGTGCAGTTGAGTGTGACGTTTCACCAGGTGTGTATCATTCATTGGGTGTGGGGCGTCAGTGGTTGTATAAAACATCGCTATATATGAGACATCCCAGGGTGTAGAGGCCTACTTAGTGCACAGTGAGCCGGATTGTTGTGGCTGTGTGGGCATGCGGGTCGCTAGCACAGTCTGGTTGACCAGGAGCGGAGGAGATTATATATACTTGGAAAGTACTTGAGGGCCTGGTCCCAAATCTGCACACTGCCATAACAACATACTGGAGTGAGAGATATGGGAGAAAGTGTAAAATAAACCCAGTGAGGAGCAGGGGTGCGGTGGGGACAATACGGGAGCACTGTATTAACATCCGGAGTCCCAGACTATTCAACATCTTACCAGAAGATATCCGAAACATCGCTGGAACCAGTGTAGAAGCCTTCAAGAGGAAACTGGACAAGTATCTTCATCGGGTGCCAGATCAACCAGGCTGTGATGGATATGTGGGGCAGCGGGCCTCCAGCAGCAACAGTCTGGTTGACCAGGTAAGCACCAGACGAGCCTGGCCCATGGCCGGGCTCAGAGAGTAGATACTCTCGAAACTCTTCAAAGGTATATCAAAGGGTTTCGGAAGCACAGGAACCACCGAAACCTGTCACAAGTAAAGGGCAGGTGTCAGACCAAGCCTCTTGAATAAAGGAGGGTGGTCAATCAGACTGTTGCAGCTTGCGGCACATACTCCGGCGAAGGTACCACAGAATTGCAGAACGTGGTCCAAGGTAGGTACCACAATCTTCTGGTACATGATCTGGCGCATGTACCACATCTTGGTTGATCAGAAATGGCGTTTAATGAATTTTAAATTTTGGATATTTATTTATGCAAAAAATATTAAAAAATACAGAGATCGTTTACGGCACACATTGAGCCAGTGAAACACTTAAATTACTGGGAACGCCTTAAAGTCTTGAACATGTACTCACTGGAGCGGAGGAGAGAGAGATACATGATAATATATACATGGAAAGTACTTGAGGGCCTGGTCCCAAATCTGCACACTGCCATAACAACATACTGGAGTGAGAGATATGGGAGAAAGTGTAAAATAAACCGAGTGAGGAGCAGGGGTGCGGTGGGGACAATACGGGAGCACTGTATTAACATCCGGGGTCTCAGACTATTCAACATCTTACCAGAAGATATCCGAAACACGGCTGGAACCAGTGTAGAAGCCTTCAAGAGGAAACTGGATAAGTATCTTCACCAGGCGCCAGATCAACCAGGCTGTGATGGATATGTAGGGGAGTGGGCCTCCAGCAACAATAGCCTGGTTGATCAGGCAAGCACCAGACGAGCCTGGCCCATGGCCGGGCTCCAAGAGTAGTGAGACTCTCGAAACTCATCAAAGGTATAATGAAAACTGGAACAGTGCACAACACGAACTAGTCAATATAGCGGAAGCAGAATATAAGGACCCTGTTAATAACAAGTATTAGAAAATGAAACAGTTCAAAGAAGATAAGATTGTTACCATCACAACTATAAGGAAAATGGTTGGCTGGATAGATAGCAAGAATCTTCAAAATAAGATATGCCAAGTTGGTGGTGATACTATTATTCCGTTTTAAGGCAGGAGAATGTCAGCACATCGAAGATGCTGCAGGGATTGTTTCCAGGTCTGCTTTATTAGACTTAAAAAATACCCCTATTGAAAAGAAGGGGGGCATTATGTACAGTAAGAGAACCCGAGAAACATAAAGGGGGAAATACTTTTCAACGTCTTCCCGTCAGATATACGGGGAATTAATTACCAATAGAGCCCTAACTGCCTTCAAGAGGAAACTAGGTTAGTTTGAATAGACCAAGGGAAAGCTTAATAATTGTGAAGGGCCCAAGGCTTTTCAGTGCTCTTCCTTCGTTCATAAAGGGGATTACCAACAGATCCCTGGCCATATTCAAGAGAACTGAGCAAGTTTCTCAGGTCATTTCTTGATTAACCGGGCTGTAGTGCTTACATGGACTTTGTGCGGCTAGCACCAGCGGCCTGGTTGATCAGGGCGTCCACTAGGAGGTCTGGTCTGGGATTGGGCCGCGGGGGCGTTGACTCTCGGAACACTCTCCAGGTAGACTCCAGGACAGAAAAACGTTGATCACTGTAGTCATTACCTTTACTAGGAGTATTTTGCCGCACCTACAACTCCCTGCAGAGTTTTTTTAGGTGTAAATTATGATATATCTTTCTCGCCACCGCTTCGG
Source organism: Cherax destructor (assembly GCA_009830355.1). Taxonomy (NCBI): domain Eukaryota; kingdom Metazoa; phylum Arthropoda; class Malacostraca; order Decapoda; family Parastacidae; genus Cherax; species Cherax destructor. The sequence goes on from WNWK01000124.1 coordinate 739,381, forward strand.
GTAGAACAGGTTTCGAGTGAAAGTCACTGTATCCCAATTATTTCACAAGACACTTATAGTGACCGTCTTTGTAGAGTGATAATTATATTAGAAAATGATTCTAATAGCCATTATTTACCTATAGTGTATCTGGAGGGCCTGGTGAGTTATCTATGTTGGTATTTCCTGTTATTGTATGACGGGAGTCTGTTGAGAAGCCTTAGCAAAATTTGATTAGTGATTAAATTTGAAATCCAAGAATTCTTCCAGTTATACTCACCAGAGTTTAAATTTGCATTCTGAAATAGCCTCTGAGGATAGTGAGAAACATGATGGACGGTGAAAGATGGCTCTAATGGAGAACATTCATTGAGGAGAAAAGTTATTAGGCATAACAGGTCCAGTGCTTTTCATGACTTTTCTTTCAAAGGAATTATCTGACTGTGCTTTCCTGCCTGTGGTGCCTACCTAGACCTGGGAGACCTGGTCAGTTACCAGGACGAAGGGGATGCTGCTCTCCGGCAGTACTTAAGATAGAAGTCATATCTGAGATGTAAACCATAGCAATGTGTCTTCCTTTATATAATTTGTGTAAAAATGTCATTCATTGAGGACACTGTAAGATATAAACCAAGTCTTCCGATGGGCCACAGAAAACAATATGAAGTTCAATGAGAACAAATTTCAGTTAATCCACTGTGGAAAGCTAAAGGAAATAAAAGCTACATCTGAATATAAAATATATTCTAACCACACAATAAAGCGGAAAGCTAATGTGAAGGACTTAGGAGTGATAATGCAAGAAGATCTGACTTTCAAAGATCACAACAATGTCATTATCACATTTGCTAGGAAAATGATAGGATGAATAATGAGAACCTTCAAAACAAGGAATGCCAAGCCAATGATGATCCTCTTTGAGTCGCTTGGTCTCTTTAGGCTGGAATATTGCTGTACACTAACGGCCCCTTTCGAGGCAGGCGAAATTGCGGATCTGGAGAATATACAGAGCACTTTCACTGCACGTATAAGTATAGTCAAGCACCTCAATTACTGGGATTGTTTAAAGTCCCTTGACCTGTACTCCTTGGAATGCAGGCAAGAAAGATACATCATAATTTACATCTGGAAAATTCTAGAAGGACGAGTCCCAAATCTGCACACAAATCACTCCCTACGTAAACAAGACTCGGCAGGCGGTGAGACATACACCAATATAAAGCCGTGAGTACACCAAGATATAACACAGTAAGTGTCAGTGGTCCAAGACTGTTCAACTGCCTCTCAGCATACATGAGCGGAATTACCAATAGACCCCTGGCTGTCTCCAAGAGGGAACTAGATAGATACCTAGAGTCAGTGCCCGATCAGCTGGGCTGTGGTTCGTCCGTTGGATTGCGTGTGGCCAAGAGTAACAGCCTGGTTGATCAGACCCTGATCCACCGTGAAGCTTTTTCATGAACCGTGCCGCGGGGGCGTTGACCCATGGAACACCCTCCAGGTATGTTTCAAAAGGTGTGTAGTATTTTTTTTAATTCTGAAAATCATTTAGTCGTACCAATTTTTATATGTCTGACAAGTGAGTGTAAGCAGTGAATGTCATGTAAACATTCATTTGAGGCAAAATAACTGGTTATCAGAAAATATTTGCACGTTCTGTACTTAATGAGTGTACATTTGAGCATTGAGGTGAGATTTAGCGAGGCTTGGGAGTTTCTGCCACTGTTTGTGGTAATTAAATCTCTTTGTAAAAACTACTTAGCTGGAACAAATCACATGACTTCTAATTTTCTGGATTGTTTTAATTAGTGAGAACTACTTCGGCGTTCATTGTGACTCAGAAGAAAAGGTCTGTGGCTCAGTTTCGTTTGTTACCGGAAGTGAATAATTGCTTGCATTTTTCTTAAATCTTATTAGCTATTATATAACAAAAATATTCTTCAGTCTATCATCTTCCACATTATCCCCCATCATTCTCTCTCTCTCTCTCTCCCTCCCTGTCTTCCGCCTGTTCCTTGACAGTTCTCCATACTCTACTTTCCTTGCTTTTGCCACTTCGTTGTTTTTCTCTTGTCGTCCGACACGCATTCAGTGTCAAACAACCCGATAACTTTCTAGTTAACTGAGAATCATGGAGTAAGAGAGCGGAGCAGTGATGCATGACGGTGTGGGTGTGGGGGTAAGTGCCCGCATTATACCTGTGTCATGACGGTGGGGGGGGGGGGTTAAATGCACGTATTATACCTGTCGTGACGGTGGGGGTTAAGTGCCCGTATGATGCCTATGTCATGATGGTGTGGGGGTAAGTGCCCGTATTATACCTGTGTCATGACGGTGGGGGGTTAAATGCCCGTATTATACCTGTCATGACGGTGGGGGGTTAAGTGCCCGTATGATGCCTATGTCATGAGGGTGTGTGGGTAAGTGCTCTGCAGTATGCTTGCTACATGACTGGGGGGTAGGGGTTATATCAAAAGTAAAGGTATACCAAGCAATAACAATAAATATGTGTGTGTTGACCGACTGTTGTGGGTCCCATCCAGGGAAAAAATGGGTTAGAAAACTTCAGTACCTGCTGCATCGTCGTATCCTGTAGGTCACCTGAAGCTGCTTTCTGGGGTCACCGCGGCCCGGTTCCAGAATAGGCCCGGTGGTCTGGTGGCTAGAGCTCTCGCTTCACACACGGAGGGCCCGGGTTCGATTCCCGGCGGGTGGAAACATTTCGACGTGTTTCCTTACACCTCTTGTCATGTTCACCTAGCAGCAAATAGGTACCTGGGTAGTTAGTCGACTGGTGTGGGTCGCATCCTGGGGGACAAGATTAAGGACCCCAATGGAAATAAGACAGACAGTCCTCGATGACGCACTGACTTTCTTGGGTTATCCTGGGTGGCTAATCTTCCGGGGTTAAAAATCCGAAGAAATCTTATCTTATCTTATCTTACTGTGTAAACAAACACCCCAGTCCTGTGTGTAAGAACCCCCAGTACTTGCTGGAATGTCATATCCTGTGTCAGAAAACACTCCAGTCCTCTGTAAGATCAATATGAATCAGAGTTCAGCAATCTACTAATTGAAAGTAGGGTGGAAGATGCAGATTTCTTTCACTATTGTAAAAGTTACACAGATCGTGTAAACACTGATCCATAACATACTGGAGTGAGAGGTGTGGGAGGAATTGCAAAATAAACCTAGAGAGGAGCAGAGGCGCCGTGGGCACAATAAGAGACCATTGTATCAATATTCATGGTCCCAGATTATTCAACATTCTACCAGAATCTATCGGAAATGTTGCCTGAATAAGTGTAAAAGTCTTCAAGGGGATGCTCGACAAGTACCTCCCGGATCAACCAGGCTCTGATGGATATGTGGGCCAGCAGGCTGCCAGCAGCAACAGCCTGGTTGACCAGGCATGGCCAAGCTGCAGCGGTACACAGACTCTGGAAACCCAGTACTGCAGGAGGTATTGTAGTGGTTGTTAATTGAAAAAATCATCACTTTCTCCTCTTCTGTGTCTCCTTTATCCGCTATTCCTTACATTCTTCCTGTGTCTCCCACTCCTTTCTACTTCCTTCATCCCCCACTTCTTCCTTCCTGCCCTCTCTCTTCATCCTTTACTTCTTCCGGTCTTCTTTCACCTTCCATTCCCTGTTTCCTTCCTTCATACCTTACTCTTGTCTGACTTCATCCCCTATTTTTATCCGCCGTATTCCTTTATCCATCATTTTTCCCTGCCTTCTTCCTTCATCCCCACTTCTTACCACCGTCTCCCGTTCCCTGCCTTCTTCCTTCATCACCACTCCCTGCCTCCTTCATCCCCACTTCTTACCTCCGTCTCCCGTTCCCTGCCTTCTTCCTTCATCACCACTCCCTGCCTCCTTCATCACCACTCCCTGCCTCCTTCATCACCACTCCCTGCATCCTTCATCAACACTCCCTGCCTCCTTCATCAACACTCCCTGCCTCCTTCATCACCACTCCCTGCCTCCTTCATCACCACTCCCTGCCTCCTTCATCACCACTCCCTGCCTCCTTCCTTTATCCCCACTCCCTGCCTTTTTCAAGCTCTATCCTTACCCCCTTCCATTCCTGCCTACCCTCACCCACCAGTCTGCCTCGTTCTTCGTGGGCAGCTCCGGCACCTGCACGATGCTGAAGCTGCCATCGTCTCATCACCTACACTCACCTGTAATCTACGTTCAGAAAATCTTTTCAGGTTCACGCTTAACGCTTCTTGATACAAGTGCGTCTCTTGTTATTACACTCCTCCCGTTGCTCCTCCTTTTCGTCCTCCTGTTTCTCGTTTTCTTCCTCGTGTTTTTATCTGTCCTACATTTCGTGCTGCTCCAGTTTCTCCTGCTCACCATACACACCTCTGTAGATTTTAATTTGCCACGTCTCTGCTTGTTTCTCTTCTCCCTGCTTGTTGTTGTTCTTCTCCCTGCTTGTTGTTGTTCTTCTCCCTGTTTGTTGTTGTTCTTCTCCCTGTTTGTTGTTGTTGCTCTCCCTGCTTGTTGTTGTTGTTCTCCCTGCTTGTTGTTGTTCTCCCTGCTTGTTCTTCTCCCTGCTTGTTGTTCTTCTCCCTGCTTATTGTTGTTCTTCTCCCTGCTTGTTCTCCCTGCTTGTTGTTGTTATTCTCCCTGCTTGTTCTTCTCCCTGCTTGTTGTTCTTCTCCCTGCTTATTGTTGTTCTTCTCCCTGCTTGTTCTCCCTGCTTGTTGTTGTTATTCTCCCTGCTTGTTCTTCTCCTTGCTTGTTGTTGTTCTTCTCCCTGCTTGTTGTTCTTCTTCCTCTTCTTTTTCTGCTGCTGCTGATGATGATGATGATGATGATGATGATGATGATGATGATGATAATAATGATGCATTAATTCCCGTTTCTTCCCTCTATTCTTTTTTTGAGCGCTCTGTCGTTTTTCATATCTTCCCTCCATTCTTATTTATATACTATTATCTATTTTTACCATTTTCCTTCTTTCCTTCCTTATCTAGCTTCTCTTCCAGCTTTTCCGGTGTCCATTTGTTTACTTCTGCTCTTCTTTACTGCCCCTTCCTCTTCATTCCAACTTATGTCCCTTTCATTACTACCACCCCTTCCACTCTTTTAACCTATCTTGACCTCTACCACTTTTTTTTTTATTCTACTTAAGAGAAGGTACTTGGCGGGTAGTAGTAACTCCAGCCCTGCTGGAACACAACCTTCCAAGTTCCCTTCATCCTCATCGTCCTTCTGAAGTCTCCCAGATCTCATCACCAGCAGCAACAGTCTGGTTGACCAGGCAAGCACTCATAAGATCATCCTATGGGATGGATAATGACAGGAATATATAGGTAGCTTTTTTTATTTTTTTTCATTTTGTTAAAGTTCTTCCCATATGACGTTCTCTCGCCACAGTCCTTAGTCATGATCTTCCTATTTTCGCCATTCCAGTTCTACCCACTTTTTTTCCTCATCCTTGCCTCTCCTGTTTCTCACATTTCACGTCTCCCTTTAACCCTGTCCTCTCCTAGTGCCTTTCCCCTCGTCTTATGCCCATCTCTCGTCTTCTATCACCTCTTTCCTTACCATCTTTTCACTTGTCCCTCAATTATCCCTTCACCTCATCCATCGCCTCAGCACCTCGCCTCTTGTTCTCCCCCCTTTCGCCATCCTTTCTTTTCTTCCCAATTCTCCGTTCTTTCTACCCTGCCTTCCCCACCTCTCTTCGTCTTCTCACATTTCCCGTTCTGACCAGTCTTCCTTTCTGACCATCGTTTGCAGTGTTCGAGGCATGGCAGCGACCCATCAAGAACAAGAAAAACAACACAAAACACGATTTTCCTTCGGACTTCCTGAGGTCATCAGTGTTGCCACCACACCATCCCCGATAAGCGGACTTCACTTACAACACCCTCAGTCATGGTCCTTCGGCTCTTTTGTTTCTAGATTTTTTGTTTCGTTTCTTGTAATTCATTTATTTGTAATCTCAGACACGGCGATATTAATATTTTTAAAAATTTTGTTCACTTCAATAAGGGCATTTTTAATTCTTCAGTAAATGCGGTCAATAGATGTGTTTTGTGTGTGTGTTTCAGTAAATACGATTTATCTTTCATTCGCTGGGTTATCCTTTAATTTAAGGTGAGGTTTTTTTAGGTAGTCATGGATTTGTTGCATTCATTTTTGCGGTGTTTGTCCTCACTGCGGGGTTCACTGGGTGTAAGTGTGGAGACCATATCCTGGGAGAAGTTAATAGAATGGCTATGAGGAAAAATATTGAGATTTCTCCTCGAGGCTGTTTGTTCCGAGTAGGGAAATTAGATCTAACAAAAATGATCCCAAATGGATGAACAATAGATTAAAACATCTCATTGGTCAAAAGAGAGGCATATATAGGCGTATCAAAAGAGGGGATGGGCGGTTAAGAAATCAATATATTCAGTTAAAGAGAGAAATAAAAGAAAAGCAAAAAGAGATTATGAGGCTAAAGTCGCAAGGGATTCGAAGACTAACCCAAAAGGATTCTTTCAGGTATACAGAAGTAAGATTAGGGAGAAGGTAGGCCCACTTAAGAGTAACTCAGGTCAAATCACTGACAGTGATAAGGAAATGTGTGAAATTTTCAACACTTCCTCTCAGTTTTTACTCAGGAAGATACTAGCGAAATTCGGAAATAAATTATGTAGAACAGGACGATAATGAACTATGCACGATTGGGGTCACAAGTGACATGGTCCTCATACAAATAGAGAAATTAAAACCTAACAAATCATCAGGCCCTGATGACTTGTTTGCAAGGGTTTTAAAAGAATGTGAAGAGGAACTTAGCAAACCTTTGGCTAATCTTTTCAATATATCACTACAAACTGGCATAGTGCCAGACAAGTGGAAAATGACAAATGTAATACCTATTTACAAGACAGGTGACAGGTCCTTAGCTTCGAACTATAGACCAATAAGCCTTACCTCCATAGTGGGAAAATTTATGGAATCAATAATTGCCGAGGCAATTCGTAGCCATCTTGAAAGGCATAAATTGATTAATGAATCTCAACACGGTTTTACAAAGGGGCGTTCCTGTCTTAGGAATTTACTAACTTTTTTCACTAAGGTTTTTGATTAGGTAGATCATGGTATTGAATATGATATTGTGTATATGGACTTCAGTAAGGCTTTCGATAGAGTTCCACATCAGAGGCTATTGAGGAAACTTAAGGCACACGGAATAGGAGAATTTTTTTCCTGGGTAGAGGAATGGTTGACAAATAGGCAGCAGAGAGTTTGCACAAATGGGGAGAAATCAGAATGGGGGCACGTCACAAGCGGTGTTCCACAGGAATCAGTGTTGGGCCCCTTGTTGTTCACGATTTACATAAACGACATAGATGAGGGAATAAATAGTGACATAAACAAATTTGCTAATGACACCCAAATAGGCCGTCCAATTCATTCTAATGATGACATTAGAACACTCCAGGATGATTTGAATAGACTGATGCAGTTTAATATAGACAAATGCAAAGTTCTAAATGTTGGGCAGGAAAATAACCATGCCACATAAACTAAATAATGTAGATCTTAATATTACTGATTGCAAAAAGGATTTAGGAGTTCTGGTTAGCAGTAATCTGAAACCAAGACAACAGTGCATAAGTGTTCGCAATAGAGCCAACAAAATCCTTGGCTTCATATCAAGAAGTATAAATAATAGAAGTCCTCAGGTTGTTCTTCATCTCTATATATCTCTGGTTAGGCCTCATTTAGATTATGCTGCACAGTTCTGGTCACCGTATTACAGAATGGATATAAATGCACTGGAAAACGTAAAAAGGAGGATGACGAAGTTGATCCATGTATCAGAAATCTTCCCTATAAGGATAGACTGAGGGCCTTGAATCTGCACTCTCTAGAAAGACGTAGAATTAGGGAGGATATGATTGAGGTGTATAAATGGAAAACAGGAATAAATAAAGGGGATGTAGTGTGCTAAAAATATCTAGCCTAGACAGGAATCACAGCAATGGCTTTAAGTTGGAAAAATTCAGATTCAGGAAGGATATAGGAAAGCACTGGTTTGGTAATAAAGTTGTGGAACAAGCTCCCGAGTACAGTTATAGAGGCTGAAACTTTGTGTAGTTTTAAAAATAGGTTAGATAAATACATGAGTGGGTGTGAGTTGGACCTGACCAGCTTGTGCTACTAGGTCAGATGCCGTGCTCCTTCCTTAAGTGAATGTGACCTGACCTGACTAGGTTAGGGCAATGGCTTAAACCGGTAGGAGATTTGGACTTGCCTCGCATGGGCCAGTAGGCCTGCTGCAGTGTTCCTTCTTTCTTATGTTCTTATATATTGTACTTGTCAGGTACTGGGTATGTCGAGACATATGGGCGAGTCTCCTCACACCCACTGGCCCTGTTAACCTTCAGTAAAAAGGTACCTGGGAGTTAGTCGATCGTTGTGGGTGGCATCCTGGGGAATGGTAAAGTACTACAAACTACTGATGAACTCGAATGTCTCTCAAATGACCTAATGATGCACAATCTGAGCCTCGTCGGTTTACGTGCTGCCAACAGCAACAGCCTGGTTGATCAGGCCCTGACCCACCACGAGGTTTGGTCACGGACCGGGCCTCGGGGGCGTTGACCCCTGAAAACCTCTCCAGGTATACCCCAGGTAATACCCCTTCCGGCATCCCATCCTTTCATATAAACACTATAGTATATGTAAACATATAATTTATTAAGTACAATTGTATAAAAGTTTTGAAAGATATATTGACAGAACGTTTATGTCCTTTATTCATTACTATTTTTTTTAGTTCTCTCGTCATGGCTTTTATTGACCTTCCGTCATGGCTTCCCTCAACCTTCCGTTGCTGCGTTTATTAACCTAACTTAAATTCATTTATTAACCTTCCTTCGCTGCTTATATTAACCTCGAATCCACTTGTTTATCCATCTCTGGCAGCGTTTTTCAGCACTCACTATTTCAATACATCATTCTGTTCTCTGGATACAGTTGTCGCATCTTTCCCTTTGCGGGTGTTACACTGGTCTGTTCTTGATGTTACTCGCCTGAGAAGTTATTTACCTGTGTAGAAATGGAACCGGTCTCTTCGGTAATGTGCGGGTATATGCTGCACTTTTGTCAACATTGATGGACTGAACACATCGACTCCAGGCTCGGAGACTGATTACTTCAAACTCCTCCTCATCTTCCAACTTTCTCTGATGCATTAGACTGAAAAAGCCAAAACCTAAAGGTTTAGGCATTTCTGATAATTTGGGGCCTTTAATCAGATACTGATTGGCAAATTGCTGTAGCTTTTCGTTCTCTGCATCTTCTTTTTTCACTCTTACTCCCCTTTCCTCCTCTTACTCTTTTTTTCCTCCAGTCTTACTCTTCTTTCCTCAGCCATAATTTTTTTTCCTTAACCTTACTCTTCTTTCTTCAGTTTTACTCTTCTTTCTTCAGCCTTACTCTTCTTTCTTTAACGTCTTTTCCCTGCCCCTCCATCCCTCCTAGCACCTTCAACCCGCGTCACTCCAGCTCTCCATCTTGGGTGTTTTGGTCGGCCTTATCTTTGGTATTCATCTAGTAGAGTGACACTTTAAAAATATCGCCGGCGAAATCTCGGTTGGATTTATGATGTGCGGGTCTTGGGCAAGATCTAGCTGAAGGCAAGAGTGAACGTACTGTCCTCGAGTGTAGCATCACGCACGGAGGGCCCGGGTTCTATTCCCGACGGGGCGGAAACATTTCGAAGTGTTTCCTTACACACACACACACTCACACACATACATACAACAGGCCTAGTGTCAAATCGACATGTGCCTAGGACAAAATGGTAACTAACACACACACACACGACCCTGCAACCACAATTAGGTGAGTACACACTGACTCGACCCCTGCAACCACAACTAGGTGAGTACACACACACTGATCCCTGCAAACACAAATCGAGTAAAAAATGAGTAAGTACAAGCACATATATATCCTAAGATCAAAAAGAATAGCGATTCGGTGAAATCACCTCGGATGGAAATCTTTTAAGAGTGAGCCGATTACTTGAAGGCGGCCTGCCATTAGTACATTAACTAGGAATGTGTAAAAGGCTGTGCATAAGTAATGAGACTGATATACGTGCTGGTGCTTTCTTTGTTCTACTCACCTTGATCCTCCCACTCTCTTCTCTTCACTACTTCACCCACTATTCCCCATTCTTATACTTCACTTTCTCACTCACTGTCGTTAATTCTGTCTTACATTTGCAAACTGTTGAACAATTCCGCTTTTGAGGGAAAGGATTAATGGCGTAACTCGATTGCTAGCGCACTCAGCTCACACATTGAGGTCCGTGGTTCGATCCCCGGTACTGGTGGAAACATTAGGGCGTGTTTCCTTAAGAAACCTGCTGTCCCTTTTCACCTAGCAGTAAAATGGGAACCTGGGTGTTAGTCGACTGGTGTGGGTTGCATCCTGGGGACAACATTGACCTAATTTGACAGAAATGCTCTGCAAAACCAGGGGGCTTTCTATATAGTATGTCATGATGTCAGCTAGGCCTGTATACGTTGTACATGTACTTGTAGAAATTAAGATAATTATTATTATTATTATTATTATTATTATTATTATTATTATTATTATTATTATTATTAAGATGGTCAACATTGTCGCAGTTTTAGTTATCGACTAATTTTTCAGTTTTCTTTGGAAATTGTCTACATAAATTTGAAAATATGACAGAAAACGAGGACAGCAGAGCAGAGACTACGTAGGTTTAGACTTATTAAGGTAAAATAAGATATAATACAATTTTGTTCGGATTTTTAACCTCGAAGGGTTAGCCACCAAGGATAATCCAAGAAAGTCAAAGCTTCATCGAGGACCGTCTTATTTCCATTGGGGTCCTTCAATCTTGTCCCCAGGATACGACCCACACCAGTCGACTAACACCCAGGTACCTACTTGCTTGCTAGGTGAAAACTGGGCATATTTTTACCCGGCCGGGGATTGAACCACGGACACTCGGTGTGTGAGGCGAGAGCGTTACCTACCAGGCCACAGGACACAGGGCCATGTACATATTATTTCTGCTCCAGAAAGTATATTCCAAGTACTTTGAGGCGTTCTCTTGTTTAAGTGCATTATTAGCTCAATACGGGCAGTAAATGATCTATGTACATTTTCTTCGAGATCTCTCCTGCTTTGAGTGGGACGTGAGAGACAGCACAAGTAATTTAAATATTGTTACCCTAATCGGTTTTTTGCCTTGTGTTCTCTAAATGCAAGGACAACTTCATGCTTTCCATATCTGAGGAGTTAAGATTTGTTACCAATGAATATCATGTTATTTTGTTTTGCACACTAGAAGACTTTATTGATATCTGCTTGCAATTCTTCAGTGTCTTCTGCAGAGGCAGCTTTCATGTTTACTTACGTATCGTTCTCTAAGGATAATACGAGGCTGTGGCTAGTGTTGTGAGGATGAAACAGTAAAGGCGCCAGGACCGTGTCTTGGGGTACTGCAGTTTTTTTTACTCTGCTAAGACCAGGTCTCCTGGTTGCTGCCCTGGTCATGTCGTGTGGGTATTGGGAGAGTATTAACGGTTGAGAGAAACACACGGATGGATGGTGATGTAGATATATTGAGTGAGTAGGACCCAGCCGTACCGTCGTATAGGCCTACCGTGAGAATGAGGGTGGGCGCTTGTGGAAAGCGTCCCACATGCGAAACGCGTGACGTCACAGCTGACGTCACAGGTAGCTATGCTAGGGATCTTAAATATAAATATAGCTGGTACTGCACACATATACTACACAAGTGCTCAGTGCTGACGGCCCCGTTCAGGGCAGGAGAAATATCAGAGCTGGAACAAATTCAGAGATCGTTTACGACTCACATTGAGCCATTGCAACATCTAAATTATTGGGAACGCCTTCAAGTCTTGAACATGTACTCATTGGAGCGGAGGAGAGAGAGATACATGATAATATATACATGGAAAGTACTGGAGGGCCTGGTCCTAAATCTGCACACTGCCATAACAACATACTGGAGTGAGAGATATGTGAGGAAGTGTAAAATAAACCCAGTGAGGAGCAGGGGTGCGGTGGGGACAATACGGGAGCACTGTATTAACATCCGGGGTCCCAGACTATTCAACATCTTACCAGAAGATATCCGAAACATGGCTGGAACCAGTGTAGAAGCCTTCAAGAGGAAACTGGACACGTATCTTCATCGGGTGCCAGATCAACCAGGCTGTGATGGATATGTGGGGCAGCGGGCCTCCAGCAGCAACAGCCTGGTTGACCAGGCAAGCACCAGACGAGCCTGGCCCATGGCCGGGCTCAAGAGAGTAGATACAAAGATACAAAGATACAAAGATAAAGAAGTATATGCATATGGTACATATGACAGTCATACTATTGGCGCTTGTGAAAAAAAAAAATGACTAAGACAGCACAGTCAGGAATTCTCTTTACCGGAGAATTGGTTAATTGGCTGTTAGTGCTTGTGACAGTCGATACCGTAGTCCAAGTGATGAGGAAGGGTTTTTGGGCAATTTGCCTCGTTCCCATTTCATTTGTAGGGATTCTTCCTGGGACCGGGCCTTCGCGGCCCGGTCCCAGCCTAACTGATCAAGCCATCCATCAGGCATCCCGGTGGATGGTTTGATCAGTTAGGCTGTTGTTTGGAATATTGAGTTATCACCGCTTATGCTTATCGAGTTTATTTTTAGTGTACTTATTGTAACTCTTGATCTTTATTTGTGGTATTTTTTTTACGTTAATACGTGACTTACATTTCCTTAAGGGGTTATATCACTGTATACTGTTTGAAGTTGATCAAACATTTCCCTGCACTTAAAGGAATATAGTATAGTTTGGCGCTTCCCGTAGTGAAGGTATTTTGTCTGCTTCATAAATGCCTTCAGTTTTGTGTGCATTCACTAGACCACAATTTTGCCCGTATTAAATGGAGTTGTTAATGTACATAAATATTTAAGTGTACAATACTTGTTTTAATTATATACAAAAAAAAAAAAATGCGCTAAATCCACATAATCCATTGAACTCCTAAATGTTCATTTTTTTCTGGTGTTAACAATTCATTGTTCTGATTGTAATAGATAAAGCTGTCAAATATAGAGAAGTTTCACAATAGAGCTTTTCCTTTTTTTTTGTGAATGAAAATTATGTAAATTTTGAATTTTTCACCCAGATTAGCAACCTAACCTTACTAAAATATAAAACTTTTCCTCTTTTCTCCCATCTTCCACAGTGCATGGCTTGCACTGTTGCCCATCCCCTTATTCATTCTCTTTCCTTTCATCCATTTTACTTGTCTTTTCGTAAGCAAACACTAGGAAATATTTATTAGAAAACGTTTCTGTCCAGGGACCTTGTTCACTTCTGAAATGAACAAGGTCCCAGGACCGAAACGTATTCTAATAAATATGTCCTAGTGTTTGTTTACGTGTCGGTATTTATTACCAAAGTTTATACCAAGCCTAGCTCTAAATCTCTCGCTTTTCGTGCCAACATTGTATTCATGTCTCTTCTTCGTATACCATCAGAGCGTTGTGGGAGGTTTGCTTATTGCTGAATGTCTAATGGGAAGCAACCAACAAAGTTGATAGTCCAGAAAGTTGTAATTGAGAACTGTTACTGAATTCGCCAGATTCTGGCAGACTGCAGCATTTATTCACCTTCGAACAAAGGGGATAAGTTTCTGTAAGAGGTGCCTGGTGAGGCGGGTTATGGGAATGTGAATATACGACCCGATTAGGCAAGTACTGAGCTAGGCAAAAGAAGAGCGAGGATTGCAAGTGGATGTGTCTGGTAGTGACATCATGGTGTTACGCGTTTGTGAAAATGGTCTAATGTTATTTTTATAAGAAAAATGTGTAAAATACCAAACCAGAAAATTTTGAAGTATAAAACTGTAAAGAAATAAAATCTTGTAAATCGTACGAGACTGTCGAAATTGCAGGTTGTGTAGAGAGGGGGGAGAGGACCGGCTTAAAAAAAAGGATAAAAATGTGAATAACAAAAGCATATTTTTTGTGTGGGGCATTTTTCTTAAAAGAAGGCGTGGAGTAGTGTAGGCAGGTCTTGACAATGGTGGGGCGGGAACACTTGGCGCCCAGGCTATTGTTTGGGTCACGGAGCTCACATAGCTACACTAAGTTGCATGCCTCAACACTACACTTTTATACGCCTGGTTCTTGGTGCGTTCTCAACGACACTGAAATATACAAATATAAATGAATATAAAAATCACTTTTACATCTTTAATGTAGCTAAAACATGAAATTTTAACCTATGATTTTTCATTTGTAGAAGTTATGGAATGCCATAAAATAGTTGTTTTTTGGTATAAAGTGATGTAACGAGGATTATGTTCGTTGACTGTGTAGTACCATACTCTTGTAGTGAGCGTGAGTGGTCGTGTCATAACCCTGGGCAGATCAGAGAGACAGAGGTACTTAAACATTGTGTATTGCTGGTAAATTGGCAGGTTGTGATGTTTGTGTGAGCACGACGCAGCTGATGTGATCTGCAGCCTACACATGGCCTCTCTACTCTTGTCACACTCATTCCTTCACTTGAACTCGAAATCTCGTCTCGGTTTTACATGGAATAATTACCAATTGCCTTTTTTATTATTAACTATTTTGATTTTGGAATTTGTCCGTATTTGATATTTTTCTTAATTAATTGGAAGGATGATAATGTCAGTCTATTCCTGTAGTGTGTAATTTCCACTCACTATATACTATTGGTGAGCAGTAAATCTTATAATATGTTCTTGACCTTGCATCCTCTGCAGTTAAGCTGTATTTTTCACCGATAGCTTGGCGTATCTTATCGGTTGTCTTATTACATGTAGTATGTGGCAGTTATACGATTATGATCCACTGAAATGTATAACCATCATACATTATTGCGAATTTAACTTAGTTTTTTGTTTTGTTTTACGGGAAGGACCGTGGGGTGAGTATCATACCGAACATATCCCTTGAGGCGCACATCAACCAAATAACTGCTGCAGCAAATGCGTCTGGCAAAATCTAAGATGTCTAAGTAAGGAGTTATTCACGACACTGTACACCATGTGCGTCAGGCCTATATTGGAGTACGCAGCACCAGTATGCAGCCCACACCTGGTCAAGCAGATCAAGAAATTGGAGAAAGTGCAAAGTTGCACATACCCCGGAGCTAAGGGATATGTGCTGTGAGAAGAGGTTAAGGGAACTCAGCCTGATGATACAGGACTAGGGGGATATGATAACGACTTACAGAATACTGAGAGAATTGACAAGGTGAACAAGGACAGAATGTTTCAGAGATGGGAAATAGGAACTAGAGGGCACATCTGTAAGTTGAAAACTCAGATTATTCATAGAGATTTAAGAAGTATTTCTTCAGCCAGAAAGTGGATCAATCTGGATAGTGAAATGGTAGACGGGATCCATATATAGCTTTAAGAAGAGGTACGACAAGGCTCTTGAAGCTAGGAGAGTGAACCTAGGGCGACCAGCGAAAAGGCGGGGCCAGGAGCTGTGACTCGACCTCTGCAACCATGTATAGGTGGGTGAGTACAAGGGGTAGGATCTCAGGATATAGGTATATCAAAGGATCCCATGGATTGGGGGGTGGGGGTAGGATGTTAGTTGATATTGTTGTTTATCATGTAAACTGTAGGTTGGTGGGAAACGTTTTTATATTCGGCAGTGAAGTTGCAATAATTTATTATTTAAGTTACGCTGGCTGACAAATCTGAATATTTTTGAAGAAAGAAAGCAAGAGCTTGAGTCGAAATATCACGGCAGAGCAATAAAATCAAAATGTCATAAGAAGGAAGATGTAAACAGACTAGTACATAACGGATGTACGTAGACTAAGTAGTGTATGGATGAATGGGGATAAAAAAAAATAGGAAAATGCAGAGTGCAGGTTGTGTTTATAAGAAATTAGTTTCAATCATGTATTTAAGCTTGCAGTTTATCAGTTGTGTAAAAGTTTTTTTAAAGCAGTTCCCTTCAAGGTATGTTCCTTGACGCTGGTGAGAGGCTCTTGATCTAGGGAATTGAGCCTGAATACCTTCCATCCCCCCTCCCACAGGTGGTGTATAATCCTACGGGTTTAGCGCTCCCCATGATTATTATAATAATAATTTTAAAGTAATTGTTGGCTATACCATAACAAATAAAATTGGCTAAGAGATGTACGTTAAATTGATATGTTCCATACTTTATATTTGGAAAACGATATGGTATACAAGGAACTTCAAGTATAGAGATTTATTTTGTCAAATGAAAGTGCATTATCTATGCATGTGTGCCAGATTTAGATCACTGAATTAGAGCAAAAACTTAAGATATCATACCTAACAGAAGAAGTACAAAGGGAACAAAGGGCCATACAGGATATTGCAAGAAACCCAAAATATTTCTATTCCTATGCAAAATCCAAGCTAAGAACTACCTGTAGAATTGGACCATTTTTGAGAGGAGATTCGTATACTGACGATGAACAGGAAATGAGTGAAATCCTAAAAGAACAGTATGAGTCGGTGTTCAGCAATCCACTAAATGACAGCAAGGTAGAAAATGCAGAAATACTTTTCACTCCAGCAGAAGGTCGCGCAGACCAACTAACTGACATTAATACAAATCCCATAGATTTCGAAAAAGAAATGGACAACATGCCCACTCACTCAGCACCTGGACCAGATTCATGGAATGCTTTATTTATAAAGAAGTGCAAAGTACCATTAGCAAGAGCCCTCAGTGTTCTTTGGAGAAAGAGCTTAGATCTAAGTGAAATACCGGAGGCCTTAAAGAGTGCAGACATAGCTCCTTTGCATAAGGGAGGTAGTAGAGCACTAGCTAAAAATTACAGACCAGTAGCCCTAACTTCTCACATCATAAAAATCTTCGAAAGAGTGATGAGACGGCAGATTACAAAGTTCATGGACCAGCACAACCAACATAACTCGAACCAGCATGGCTTTAGAGCGGGACGATCATGCCTGTCACAGCTGCTGAACCATTATGACAGAATTACGGAGGCATTGGAAGACGACCAAAACGTAGATGTGATTTACACAGATTTTGCAAAGACGTTTGACAATAATAGCGCACAAAATGAGGGCCATAGGCATTACGGGGAAGGTAGGCAGATGGATTTTAGAGTTCCTAACACACAGAACACAAAAAGTAGTAGTGAACAGGGCAAGATTCAGCATCAGCGAGGTCAAAAGCACAGTGCCCCAAGGCACTGTCCTGGCACCTCTGCTGTTTCTCATCCTCATAGCAGACATAGATAAAAACACCCAGCACACTTTTGTATCATCATTTGCAGATGACACTAAAATAAGCATGAAAATCACTACGGTTGAGGACACTGAAAAATTACAGGAAGACATAAGCAGGGTTTTCCAGTGGGCAGTGGAGAACAACATGACGTTCAATAGTGATAAGTTTCAGCTGCTTAGGTATGGAAAGAATGAAGAACTCAAAAGGAACACTATATACAAAACTCAAGAGGGTCACCAAATAGAACGAAAGGAACACGTAAAGGACTTGGGAATAATTATGTCTGCTGATCTTTCTTTTAAAGACCATAACAAGACAAAATCACAACAGCCAGGAAGATGACTGGGTGGGTATTGAAAACTTTCAAAACAAGGGAAATAATGCCGATGGTGACACTCTTCAAATCGCTAGTGCTCCCTCACTTAGAATATTGCTCAGTGCTGACGGCCCCGTTCAAAGCAGGATAAATATCAAAGCTATAACAAATAGAGATCGTTTACGGCTCACAATGAGCTAGTGAAACATCTAAATTATTGGGAACGCCTTCAAGTCTTGAACATGTACTCATTGGAGCGGAGGAGAGAGAGATACATGATAATATATACCTGGAAAGTACTTGAGGGCCTGGTCCCAAATCTGCACACTGCCATAACAACATATTGGAGTGAGAGATATGGGAGGAAGTGTAAAATAAACCCAGTGAGGAGCAGGGGTGCGGTGGGGACAATTCCCAGACTATTCAACATCTTACCAGAAGATATCCGAAACACGGTATAGAAGCCTTCAAGAGGAAACTGGACAAGTATCTTCACCAGGTGCCAGATCAACCAGGCTGTGACGGATATGTGGGGCAGCGGGCCTCCAGCAGCAACAGCCTGGTTGACCAGACAAGCACCAGACGAGCCTGGCCCATGGCCGGGCTCAGAGAGTAGAGAAACTCTCGAAACTTCAAAGGTAAAGGTATGAACCAGGCTGTTGCTGTCCTAGATTTGTTGGCTTGTATAGCCATCACAAGGTCGCTGATCTAAAGTCTTGCACATTTGTTTGGATATTATATCTCAAGTGTACAGGTTTATGATTGGGGGTCAAGGAAATGTCTGAAGTTCATTTTCTTCTTTATTTGTCCTTCACTCAGTAAGGCCATGGTCAATGTCTCTCAGGTAATAAGACGAAGATGGATGTCGCAAGCAAATTCAGTCATGGCTATGTTATCTGTTTTGGGCATCTTAGCTGCATGAAGTATGGAGGAGAGAAGCAATTATTTCCTAGGCTTGCGGTCGGGTGAAAAGGAATATTTTCGCGCATTTCTGTACAGCTAGATATGTAGGTTGTGTTGTAGGTGAACGTTAGTGGTCTCCAACATTCATTAGTTGTGTGGCAAAGGGTAATGTTTTTTGTTGTTGTTTTGCCTACCTCTTAATGGTTTCGGGAGTCACCACCCCAGCGGTTATTCCCGGACCAGGCCTCCTAGTTGATAGCCTGACCAGTCAGGCTTTTTGTGTTAGCAGCAGAGTCCAAAGTAAGACCTACAACCCATCTGATCAGAAATTGTTCAGAGGTACCCGTCGTTACAGGTAACGACGGTGCTTTGTATTTGTGAAGTCGCCACATTGAATCTCCAGTACTTACACATAAAAATAAAAAGTATACCTTAACTAGATTAGTATGTTGGCATTTGTGTTGGGGAGGGTCTGCCTGTAACCAGTAAAGATAATTCATTGGCCGTCGGCTACGCGACTAAAAGCGTTTGTGAGAGAGGTGAATCATTTAGCAGATGTGTTGAGCTCGACGGACGAAGACACATTGGGGATTTAGAATATTCATCGACTTGCTTAACAACTGCATGTGTGAGTGGAAAGACTGGAGGAGTTGGAGCTGCCTTGATGGGCCTCAGGGAGCGCTGAGTGTGTGGATAAGGAAGGGATGAGAACGGTGAGAGATTTTGGGGTTAGGAAAGTGGAAGTGAACGTGGATATGGCTTGGCAGATAGTGCAAAATACCTAGTTTACCTGGAGAGAGTTCCGGGGGTCAACGTCCCCGCGGCCCGGTCTGTGACCAGTAAATGTAAAAGGACCAAGACTTTTCAACACACTCCTTTCATACATAAGGGAAATTACCAACATACCCCTAGCTGTCTCGTTGATCAAGTTAAGGGGCGGCTCTTGGATACCACATCGATGACAGCCCGGGGACGATTAAACCCACCCCCCCAATTCCATTCCCTGAAATTGTCTTCAGGTAAATCTCTGAGAAGGAAATATATAATTTTCTGGAGGGTGTGCTTCATGACTTTGGTTATGATGGTATATGTTTGACTTGGGTGTTATGGCAGACAATGTGTGTAAGGTGAAGACAAGTTCTAGAATAAGCATTCATTGACGTTTCGCGCTGTATAGAGCTTTTATCATAGTTCTACAGGGAAACGTTATGCCAATAAGTTTCGCTTCATACTTGCGTACTTGTCGGTAATATGCTATTTCATCCATGTGGGCGAGGTGCTGGTGGTGAGCAGGGAAGTCTGACCTGCGGGCAAGTTGCAAGATTAGCACAAGGTTGAAGGTCACGGGCAATATAGGTAAAGACTTGAGTAGTGTTGTTGGGTGTGATCTCCCGCGGCAGCGTAGCAGCCGGTCCAGGGTACACAAGAAACCTTAATTAGCGATAGAATGAATTAGTGGCTGGCTTAGTGATGGCCTGCACGTCTCTGTACGTCAAGAAGCGGATAATTGTATCATTATATGTTATTTGTAGTGTTAGGTGCCCTGTAACCTGTCGCTGCCGACTAGTGACATGGTGAAAATATCTGATGTGTGGAGGTGTAAGGACTAGCAAGGTTCTGGCTCTTTGTTATATGAGGCGTTAGGCGATGTCTTGAATATACGTGCACTTTTTTATATATGTGTATGGGGATTTTGAACTAGAAGTAAAAAAAAAAAAAGGTATCGTGTGAGTGATAGGTAAATGTGAATGTAAAGTGACAACGTTTTGTGTTGTAATAGGCTTGCTTGTGCGTGAGTGGAGAAGAGGCAACGGCTTTGTACAAGTTTAATTGGGTTGCTGGGTATAATTGACGCTGCTTGTTTAAATGTTTTTTTTTTTGTCCACGTTTTGTCATGTATACAAGTGGTTATTATAGTGGTTTGTATACTACAAACGGAGATGTGGGAATTATATGAGGAAGGTAATGCACGCCTTAAGTTATGAGTTATAATTGAGAGCAACATAAGTCATGTGAAAATATATAGTTGGCAAGTTTAGTTGCAGTCGTGACATATTAACGGAAGTATAAGAGAAGAGGAGGCCGTTATCACTAAATCAGTAGTATTTTTGATGCGTCATAAAGACATCCTCATTAGCAAGTTATTGTTAGAATTGAGACGGAAATCAAATGAAACATTATGGTATTTGCGGCACGTACACTTAACTATAGTCTCATTTTTCCTAATTAAGGAGAGAAAGAATGCGAACCTTTGTGGAGTAAGAAGTTCCTTCTTTTAATTAACAGGTTTGGAGCGAGAGACTTGCCATCCTCCTTGTCTGTGAGCTGTCTAGGTCTCACCACAATGTGTGCTAAGTAGTGAGCGTCCCGTATGTAATTTGCGAAACCCAGTGTATTTTATGGAGTTCTAGTCTTCGTTTCTCATTATTATACCAAAGAGAGAGAAGCAGCTCCTGGTGCTATTTTACTCACCGTGAAGCAGGATAAATATTTCCTGACACGGTGCTTTTAGTCATATGACCAAGGCCTTCCGCTGGCTTACTGGTCCATCGGGTAAAAAATATCACATGCGATGTACTATATAGCAGCCCCTGCTTCTCGTCACACGAGTATGACATAATTTAGTTAATAAGAGATATGACTACCCTTTGCTTTTATAAGCATTGCTACACTGTTTAGCATAGAATCAACCAATGTTGAACACATTTTGGCAAGTTCTTTGTCGTGGTACCATGTTCTAATAACAGTAGCAATTAGCTTCACAGTTGAATATTCCTGTTTCACAATCCTGCATTTGGTTATTGCCCATAAATTCTCAATTGGGTTGAGGCCAGGAGAGCTTCCAGGCCAATTTAGAATGCTTAGCCCTCTCTCTTCGAAGAATGTCAGCATTTTTCTGGAAGTGTGGCATGGAGCAAGATCCTGCTGGAAAATGCCTTCTCTATTAGGAAACTCTCTATCCACAATGGAGTATACCTGGAGAGAGTTCCAGGGGTCAACGCTCCTTCGGCCCGGTCTGTGACCAGGCCTCATGTTGGATCAGAGCCTGATCAACCAGGCTGTTACTGCTGGCCGCACGCAGTCCAACGTACGAACCACAGCCTGGCTGGTCAGGTACCGACTTTAGGTGCCTGTCCAGTGCATGCTTGAAGACAGCCAGGGGTTTGTTGGTAATCCCCCTGATGTATGCTGGGAGGCAGTTGAACAGTCTTGGGCCCCTGACACTTATTGTGTTGTCTCTCAACGTGCTAGTGGCACCCCTGCTTTTCATTGGGGGGGTGTTACATCGCCTGCCGAGTCTTTTGCTTTCGTAGGGAGTGACTCTCGTGTGCAAGTTTGGTACTAATCCCTCGAGAATTTTCCACGTATATAATGATGTATCTCTCTCGCCTGCGTTCTAAGGAGTACAGGTTTAGGAACTTCAAGCGTTCCCAGTAATTGAGGTGGTTTATCGCAGTTATGCGTGCCGTGAAGGTTCTCTGCACATTTTCTAAGTCAGCAATTTCACCTGCCTTGAAAGGTGCAGTTAGTGTGCAGCAATATTCCAGCCTAGATAGAACAAGCGACCTGAAAAGTGTCAACATGGGCTTGGTATCCCTGGTTTTGAAGGTTCTCATTATCCATCCTGTCATTTTTCTAGAAGATGCGATTGCTACGGTGTTAAGGTTCTTGAAAGGTGAGATCCTCTGACATGATCACTCCCAGGATTACCTTGTATTTGTCACTGTTCATCGTTCCCTCGTCAATAACAAGTCGTCCAGGGCCATTAGCAGTAAAACTACCCCAAACATCTTAGGTGGGTGTTTTTGCGCTTGTTGAATGTGTCCATTCCTAAGAGGTTTGCCTTCGCTCCATCTCACTGCTACTGATCTGTATCCATTCATCCATCCCTTATGATCGAGTGCCCACTGCAGCCTTTTTTCTTCATAACAGCAGTCAATAATTGTTTCTTTACCAGCTTTCTGGCAGTTCTGCCAACTTCAAAGAGCCTTGTCGAACAGTTGAAGAATCAACATTTATGCCAGCAGAAACCAAATCTCTCAATAGATCTTTGCTGATTTTCTTGGGATTCTTTACATTATTTCTTTTAATAACCTTGTCATTGTGAGGTATTGTGTTGAGTTTTCTTCCACATCTTCCTTGATGCAGCACTCCACAATCATCAGTGTCATCAGCACTCTTCAGAATCCGACCAATGTAGTTGATTTTGCTAGGCTTAAATTTTCGATGATCTGTCTGAAACACAAATCAGCATGTTTTCTAAGAGCTACAATACTTATATGCTTCCTAGGTGTAACATCCATCATGAATTTCAGCAAAAGTCATGAACTGAAGGGGAGAATTTAGAGAAACCACATTCACTCACAGAGCATGCTTTAGGAAGCCTTACAGAACAACAGCTGTTGTAGCACTGATGAGTCACAGGGTAACACCATAGCTGGATGTTTGCCAGAAGTTGGTAGCAAACTCTTCTGAAAAGAACCCAAACTACTTTAATTAGCTGGAGACAAAGACATATTTTGAGTTTATCAGAAAATTTACTGATGTCTCAATTAATTTCCACACTGTTGTATGTCAGCATGGACGAGAATGTCCAGAAATGTTTCCAGCACCTTTTTGAATCCATGTCATGAAGACTTCAGAATGTTCTAGGGGCAAAGGGGTTCCCTACCCAGTACTAGAAGGGTGTACCTAATAGTGGCCACTGTGTGTGTGTGTGGGGGGGGGGGAGTTTGGCTCTGCCAGGGCAAGGGATCTACTTGACCTAATGGGGCTCTGTTCCCATTTTTCTTTCCAGATAAACCTTCATTTTCTTTATAATTCCTGCCCATACTTTGGCAACATATTTTTCCCCAGACTCCATGAAAGCAGGGTTCAATAATGTTTTTGTGGCCCTTAACAATTCCAGTATATTATCATTGTGTGTTCTTGACCAAGTGGGCTCTGCAATGGGACCACGTACTGTATGTTTGGATATTTTATGTACTATATAATCAGGATTTTTGGTTAATGTTTTTAAACATTGCTCTTAGGTTTGCTTATCCCA
Source organism: Cherax destructor (assembly GCA_009830355.1). NCBI lineage: Eukaryota > Metazoa > Arthropoda > Malacostraca > Decapoda > Parastacidae > Cherax > Cherax destructor. The sequence goes on from WNWK01000124.1 coordinate 762,940, forward strand.
ATTTTCTTTTTTTTTTTCACCTGTAAAAATCTTACTTGAATATACAGTCATACCTAGGTTAACGATGGCGTCGGATAACGATACATTCGATCCATTCGGTTAGTGATACATTTTTATGTCAAAATATTGACTCGGTTTACGATGATTGCTTCGGTTTGCAATATTCGTCCCGGACTTGTCAGCGTGGCTGGCCAGGGAGCGTCAGTGTGCTATTGTTTACAAGCGAGAGCGACCACCACCCACGCATTCATACCAGTACGTATATCATCATTATTCCACTGTTTTTAGTGCTTGCAACTGCTAAATAAGCCACCATGGGCCCCAAGAAAGCTCCTAGTGCCAAGCCTGTGGTAAAGAGTGTAGCAGGGAGTGTAGCATTCATACAGGGAGTGTAGCATTCATGCAGGGAGTGTAGCATTCATGCAGGGAGTGAAGCAGGGATGCAGGGAGTGTAACATTCATGCAGGGAGTGTAGCAGGCATGCAGGGAGTGTAGCATTCATGCAGGGAGTGTAGCAGGCATGCAGGGAGTGTAGCATTCATGCAGGGAGTGTAGCAGGCATGCAGGGAGTGTAGCATTCATGCAGGGAGTGTAGCATTCATGCAGGGAGTGTAGCAGGCATGCAGGGAGTGTAGCAGGCATGCAGGGAGTGTAGCAGGCATGCAGGGAGTGTAGCATTCATGCAGGGAGTGAAGCAGGGAGTGTAACATTCATGCAGGGAGTGTAGCAGGCATGCAGGGAGTGTAACATTCATGCAGGGAGTGAAGCAGGGAGTGTAGCATTCATGCAGGGAGTGTAGCATTCATGCAGGGAGTGAAGCAGGGATGCAGGGAGTGTAGCATTCATGCAGGGAGTGTAGCAGGGAGTGTAGCAGGCATGCAGGGAGTGTAGCAGGCATGCAGGGAGTGTAGCAGGCATGCAGGGAGTGAAGCAGGGATGCAGGGAGTGTAGCAGGCATGCAGGGAGTGTAGCATTCATACAGGGAGTGAAGCAGGGATGCAGGGAGTGTAGCATTCAGGCAGGGAGTGTAGCATTCATGCAGGGAGTGTAGCAGGCATGCAGGGAGTGTAGCATTCATGCAGGGAGTGTAGCATTCATGCAGGGAGTGAAGCAGGAATGCAGGGAGTGTAGCATTCATGCAGGGAGTGTAGCAGGCATGCAGAGAGTGTAGCAGGCATGCAGAGAGTGTAGCAGGCATGCAGAGAGTGTAGCAGGCATGCAGGGAGTGTAGCAGGCATGCAGGGAGTGTAGCAGGCATGCAGGGAGTGTAGCAGGCATGCATGGAGTGTAGCAGGCATGCAGGGAGTGTAGCAGGCATACAGGGAGTGTAGCATTCATGCAGGGAGTGTAGCAGGCATGCAGGGAGTGTAGCAGGCATACAGGGAGTGTAGCATTCATGCAGGGAGTGTAGCAGGCATGCAGGGAGTGTAGCAGGCATGCAGGGAGTGTAGCAGGCATGCAGAGAGTGTAGCATTCATGCAGGGAGTGTAGCATTCATGCAGGGAGTGAAACAGGGATGCAGGGAGTGAAACAGGGATGCAGGGAGTGTAGCATTCATGCAGGGAGTGTAGCAGGCATGCAGGGAGTGTAGCAGGCATGCAGGGAGTGTAGCAGGCATGCAGGGAGTGTAGCAGGCAAGCAGGGAGTGTAGCAGGCATGCAGGGATTATAGCATTCATGCAGGGAGTGTAGCATTCATGCAGGGAGTGTAGCATTCAAAGAAAAAGGCCAGTAACCCCAGAAAAGAACTTGCCACGTGCAGTGTTAATGGAAGGGGATTCCCCTTCCAAACACTAGCATACTATACTCCATCCTTTCCCCTCCTCCCGTCCTCCACACATCAACAACTCTTCAATAAATGTAAGTGACATGTTATTGTACTATATTTACATGTATTTCTTTAATGTTCATTAAATTGTGTATTATTTAATGTCAAAAAGTTCTAAAAAATATTTTATTTTACTACTTTTGGAAGTCTGGAACAGATTAATTTTATTTCCATTATTTCTTATGGGGAAAATTGAATTGGATAACGATTGATTCTGATAACGATTGATTCGGTTACAGATACGCCCTCTCTGACGGATTAATATAGTTAACCGAGGTATGACTGTACAGTGGACCCTCAGTTTTCGTACAGCTCCCAGCTCGAACAATTATGTAAGTGTATTTTGTAAGTGCTTTTGTAAGTGTATTTTTGGGGGTCTGAAACGACTAATCTAATTTACATTCTTTCTTATGGGAACAAATTCGTTCGGTAACAGCACTCAAACAGCATTCTGGAAAGAATTATCGACGAAAACCGAGGGTCCACTATATCTGACATGCTTACCTTCATTTTCCTTAAACATTTCTTCTGCTCTGTCATGGGATTACTTTGCTTTTTATTCTGTTTGAATTCTTATTGCTTTCATTTTCCATACTTTACCATATACGTATACTATAACTTGGGCTTCAGTACATTACCCTGGAGGTTTCCTCTGTCCTTTGATGTCTGACGTATGTAGAGTGACATTAAAGTAATAACTTTTACATTTGTCTCACTTTATAATAAAAAAAACATTTTCCACAGTTATGGTATCTAGAGTAACAGATATCCAACCTATTCATTTTACTCTATTTTACTACTGACATCCATATTCTTACAAACTTGTGTAACTATCCGCCCATGTTCTACACTAATTACTTTTGCACAGTCCATATGTGATTATAAATCATTAAACAGAACAGTCTTTAGGGATGCTCTCACTTTTACTGATGCACTTTTTATTATCTTAGTTTCTATTATTTATATCTTCCTTTTTATTATTTATATTCTTTGGGGGAAAGCACTAAAACTGTAGGGGTCGTGGAGAAATGGTAGGCAGTCAGGTTCGATCCATGGAAAGGGACGATAGGTCCAATTCTTTGGATCAAGAGCCCCTCAATGGCATCAAGGCACCTTCCTCATTGGGTTTAATATTGTATAATTCTCTCAGTTTTATCTCAATCTCTTATATACAGTAGACCCTCGCTATTCGAACACTCCAAAACTCACCCTGTTATGTAAGTTTATTATTGTAAGTGCTTTTAGAAGTGTATTTTTGGGGGCCTGAAATGGACTAATCTAATTTACATAATTCCTTATGGGAATAAATTCGTTCGGTAACAGCATTTGAACAGCATTCTGGAATGAAGAATGTTTGAATAGCGAGGGTCCACTGTATAATCTAATCATTATATGTACATATCTTCATTCTTAACGAGGTGTCAAACCTGGCCACAGGCTGGACTGCGACAGTAAAGAGCCCTTGAAACTGGTTACAGTCACAGGTATGCATATTTGTGTGACTATCCCACAACCAACAAAGGAAGTATCATTCCCTTTTTAAATCTCGCTGTTTTCTTCTCAAGTAACCATTTTCATGTGATTGGAAACATTTACAGATACCTTCATATCATGTTCCATATTTTGTTTATTAGACTTCCTTCTCAAATAAAATTTATTAATTTCTTTCATTTTTAACTTTGCATGTGTACTGTATTTGTTTAACTACTCATTTTCTCTTCTTTCTTTTCTTTCAACAAACCAGCCGTATCCAGGTTACCTGGAGTTTACCTGGAGAGGGTCTCTGGGGTCATTGCCCCCGCGGTTCAGTCTGAAACCAGACCTCATGGTGGATCAGGGTCTGATCAACCAGGCTGTTAATGCTGGCCACAAGCAAACTGACGTACGAACCACAGCCCGGTTGGTCAGGTACATACTGACTTTAGGTGCCTGTCCAGTGCCTTCTTGAAGACAGCCAGGGGTCTATTGGTAATCCCCCATATGTATCCTGGGAAGCAGTTGAACAGTCTTGGGCATCTGACACTTATTGTGTTGTCTCTCAGTGTACTCGTGGCACCCCTGCTTTTCATTGGGGAATGTTGCATCTCTTGCCGAGTCTTTTGCTTTCGTAGGGAGTGTTTTCGTGTGCAAGTTTAGTACTAATCCCTCTAAGATTTTCCAAGTGTATATATTATCATGTATCTCTCTCGCCTACGCTCCAGGGAATACTGATCAAGGGCCTTCAACCGTTCCCAGTAATTTAGGTGGCTTATCGTAATTATGAGTGCCGTGAAAGTTCTTTGTACTCTCCAGGTCAGCAATTTTGCCTGCCTTGAAGGGGGCAGTTAGTGTACAGCAGTATTCCAGCCTAGAGAGAACAAGCGATTTGAAGAGAATCATCATGGGCTTGGCGTCCCTAGTTTTGAAGGTTCTCATTATCCATCCTATTATTTTCCTAGCAGATGCAGTAGATACAAAAGTTTCTCTTTTTAACTTTAATGTACGTATACAGGAGAAGGGGTTACTAGCCCCTTGCTCCCAGCATGTTAGTTGCCTCTTATGACATGCATGGCTTACGGAGGAAGAATTCTGTTCCACTTCCCCATGGAGATAAGAGGAAATAAGAACAAGAACTTGTAAAAAAATAGAAGAAAACACAGAGGGGTGTGTATACAGACTCTTCAGTTAACAACAGAGTTCCGTTCCTAAGACCATGTTGGTAAACGACTTCGTCGCTAAGTAAGGAGTACATACTATAATGGTAGTTGGTTTGTGTCAGCCATCTTTGATATTGTTTTAATGTCACCTTTGCACCATTTATAGCATTTCTGGTATATTTTTAAATGTTTATACAGGGGTGTACTGTACAGTAGAACCTCGGTTTTTGTTTGCCCTGGTTCTCGTTGAATTCGGTTTTCAACCATTTTTTTGTCAAAATTTTGTCCCAGTTTTCGTTCATCACCTCGGTTTTCGTCCGCCGTACTGAATGTGCCCGCGCCCACACAAAGCATCCCATGCACGCGTTCTGAGTCAGTCTGGCTTTGTTTCTCGTTGAGTGAACATTACCCTGCGGGTTCATATGAAACAATTCGTAATAATCCATTGTTTTTTGTGCTTGTTTATTAAGTGCGAATGCTAAATAAGCCACCATGGGGTCAATGAAAGTTCCGATTGTCTTTGGGGAAGTCCATGGGGTTGGATGTGAGTGGCCAGGATGTGGAAGAGTTGGTGGATGACCACAGGGAAGAGCTAACCACTGAAGAGCTGCAACACCTTCAACTGGAACAGCAACATATCGCAGCTGAGGAAATTGCTTCAGAGAAGGAGGAAGAGAGAGGGGAGAATGTGCCTTCTTCAGTGATTAAGTACATGTGTGCAAAGTGGAGTGAGTTGCAAAGTTTTGTGGAGAAATATCACCCTAACAAAGCTGTTGCAAGCCGTGTCTGAAACATTTTCAATGACAGTGCCTTGTCCCATTTTAGGCAAATCTTAAAAGAGACGCCAGAAACAGACCTCTCTGGACAGATTTTTTGTGCGACAGGGGTACAGTGACTCTCAAGCTGGTCCTAGTGCCAACAAAAGACAAAGAAGGGAAGTAACCCTAGTTAGGGACTTAATACCTGAAGTCCTTATGGAAGGGGATTTCCCTTCCAAACAATAACCTCTACTCCCTCTCCCCCTCCTCGCCATCTTCCATACACCAACAAGAGTCTTCAATAAAGGTAAAAGTGATGTTAAATGTTCATTTATCCATTTCATTATTCCTTTATATTTATTTCTCATTGTTTTTTGTATGTAGTTATTCTCTATAAAATGTATTTTTTGTTAATACTTTTGGGTGGAACAGATTAATTGGATTTACATTATTTCTTATGGGAAATATTGCTTCAGTTTTCGTTGAATTGGGTTTTCGTCAGACTTTCTGGAACAAATTAATGACGGAAACCGATATTCCACTGTATATTGTAATAAACAGAATAGAGGAAATCAGCTCTAATATACATTATTTAGGTATGCATACTGGTCAGAGCCCGTCATAAGTCTGAGTCGTCGGTAAATGAGTACGTCGCTAAGTGAGTAGAGGCTGTATATTTTTAAATGTTTACACAGTAGTGTACTGAATATTGTAACAAACAGAATAGAGGAAATCAGCTCTAATATACATTATTTAGGTATGTATACTGGTCAGAGAGCCCGCCGTAAGTCCACGGCATTGGTAAACGAGTATGTCGCTAAGTGAGGAGAGACAGAAAAAAAGACACCAGCAATCCTACCATCATGTAAAGCAATTACAGGCTTTTGTTTTACACTTACTTGGCAGGATGGTAGTACCTCCCTGTTCAATTGCTGTCTACCAATCTACTACCTAGGTCATTTTCTCTTATATTGTTTTAATATAGCATGGGGTCTTGTTATTTATAAATGTTATTGCATCCATTTTCTCATACAGTACCAAAACAGTATAAATTTTGTTATTTTTTTCAGGGAGCAGCGTGGTGGAAGGAGAATTTAAAATTACTAATCAGAACTTCTGGCCGGGTTTGGAAGACCCCACTTCAGAAGAGTACAGATCAATGGCCCAATCAATAGAAGACGAGGTAAGCTTAGCCTTGAGTAATCATCAGCTAAAGTTCTATCCTCTTATTGTATACATATTTTTATCCTATTATTGTTATATTTTATTACCATTTTTGAAAACAGTAACTAATGTACGGGACATGTGCTTCTCTACTACTTTAATATTTCCACATAACACACGTCAGGATATGTTTACATTCACCATATTTTACACAGACACATTTCTCATCCTAACAATACCTGCCTTGTACAGTAGAGCCTCACTTATACGGCAGGTTAGGTTCCAGGCTAGTGCCTTAAAGCAGACATCGCCAAAAAGCAGAAAGCCATTTTTTTCCACTTATAAATGCATATAAATGCCAGACAACAAGCTCATACTAACTTATATTAAGTTAGCAATAGCACTAGGCATTAAAAAACACAATAAAAAGTAAGATACACACAGAGTACACTTATTACAGTGGTACCCCAACTTATGATGGTCCCCAAACACACCCTTTTATGTAAGTTTATTTTTTTAAATGCTTTTGTAAGTGTAATTTTGGGGGTCTAAAAGGACTAGTCTATTTTACATCATTTCTTATGGAGATAAATTCGTTTGGTAATGGCACTTGAACAGCATTCTGGAATGAAAAAATATCGTAAGTCGGGGTACCACTGTACTTACTTTAAAGTATATTAACCCTTTGGGGGTCGACAGGCCTTCTCGGAAACACGTTCTCAGGGTCGAAAATTTTGGAAATTTTTTTTTTTTTCTTATAAATGATAGAGAATCTTTTTCCGATCATAACAACACCAAAAGTTGAAATTTGAATGAAAACTTGCGGAATTATGCTCGAGTTATCGGTCTCAAGATGTTTACGGATCGGCGATTTCACCCACTTTGAGCCCTATTTTTGGTCAATTCCAATGTTCCAGTCCACTAAAATCATAGCTATTTCGCTAGAACTCCATTTCTTCTATCGATTGAGTACAAGAAACTGCCTATTTACCAATTTCAACTACCCAAAATAGTGGTCAGAAAATGACAATTTGGCAAATTTCACACAAATTTCAAACGATGCCAATTTCAAAATAGGGTCCAGAATAAACAAGGCAAGACATTCCTGGCACTAAAATAACATCTTCTCTGTTCATTAGTCACGTCTCCAGGCCCCTCTTACATTACTTTAGCTTTCCATTTTTAATTTTTATTCTCACAAAAATAGAAGATTTACTGTTATGTATACAACTGCATCATTGTAAAAATGGTATAAATAATATCAGCGCACTTGTGCAAGAATATTAGACTCACCAGTTGATGTGTATTGGACGCATGGTGTGATTTGTTTACTTTGAACATCAGCTAAAATCTAACATTTTCGCTACTTTGAGCTCAATTTCAAGGTACTTGTCATTGTCAAACCAATCAAAATCATCTCTATTTCTGTAATATATCTTTCATTCTATCGAATAAGACCAAGAAAACCAGAATACAACCACAAATACCATACGAAAATACACCGAAATTCGCTGTTTTAAACGGTCAGAGTTTTTTTTTCTCATTATGCACTGCGTGCTTCAGGATTTTTTTATACTGCGCACACTGACCACGCAGACCCACTCTTTCATATGTAGGCCTGCCAGCTTTCTTCCACCAGATTTGAAGGCACTAGAATTTAGGCGTACAAGTACGTGATCGACCCTGGCTGCAATGACGTACTAGTATGGGACCGACCTCAAAGGTTAATACCTTAATATTATACACTGTAGGAGATATATGTTATTATACTATAAAGGATGTATACTAGGAATAAGGTAAAAGAGTTATTTACACTTACATGTATGTTAGCTAAAAAATAAAAAATCATTCTAATCCCTTTCTCTCGCTACATTTATTAGGTGCCTTTGGCTCTCTTCTTGAACTGACAAATGAAACCTTCTCAGGGGACAAACTTGCCAATTAGCTAACATATTTAATAAACTTTAAATAGTAAGTAAGTAAGTTTATTCAGGTATACACAAATACATTTACATAGATTATCATACATAGCAGCATATGTGTAGAGAACCTAGGATAACCCAAAAAGTCAGACAGAGTGACTTATCTCCATTGGGGTCCTTTTAGTACCTTAATATTATGCAATGTAGAGATATATGTTATATTATAAAGGATATACAGTGGTCCCTCGGTTTTTGCTGAAAATTCGTCCAGAATACTGCTCAAGTGCCATTACCGAACGAATTTACTTCCTTAAGAAATAATGTCACGTAGGTTAGTCTATTTCAGACCCCCAAAATACACTTGCAACAGCACTTACGAAAATACACTTACATAAATGTTCGAGTTTGGAGATGCACGAAAACCGAGGGACCACTGTATGTATACTAGGAATAAGGTAAAAAGAGTTATTTACATTTACATGTGTGTTAGCTAAAAAAATTAAAAATCATTCTCCTCCCTTTCTGTCGCTACATTCATTAGGTACCTTTTTGGCTCTCTTCTTGAACTGGCTCATGCTATGGCTGACTTTGACATGTGCAGGCAGTCTGTTCCATTCCTTTATTGCTGTACAATAAAAGGTGTTTGAAGCCTGGCCACTGACTGTAGGTACTACAAAGTTGTGCTCTCTCCCTAGTACTATGACTGCTTTGGTTCCCAGCCTTGACAAAATTGGCAGCAAGATATTCTGGACACTGTTTGTGAGCAATTTTATAAACTTGATTTAATTTAAGTTGTTTTACTCTGTCTTCAATATTTATTATTATTATTATAATCAAATAGAAGCGCTAAATCACAGGGGTTATACAGCGCTGCAGGTTATT